>BSBK01006271.1:605000-940124 GCA_027943335.1 Chamaecyparis obtusa
TTTTGAGTTGTCTTTAGGGATTGCATGAATTTTGGAATTGAATTCCTATTAGGAAAATTATTGCCTTCATTTTGGTTTAGACAGGTTTCTTTGGAGGAGAATTTTTGGAGAGCTTGTGTGCTTGAGATTTTGAGGATTCTTGGTTTGTTGTATTTGCTTGTTGATTTGGGGTTTGATTGTGCATCTGCATCTGGTTCCTGCTTTCATCATAGTTTTCAGATCTGCAGACAGGATTGGATTTGGAAGAAATCTCATTCTCAGATCTTCAACAGGGGTTTCATTACAGTTTCTAGCATTGGATCTAAGGTAGGATCTGGTATTCTTGTTGTGTGTCTTCTGTTATTTTGTTTGGTAAAATTCTGTGTTTGAATAGATCTGGATTCTTTTCACTAGATATGTTTGAAATTTCTTGTTTTGGGTATTAGAGAAACCCTAGATTTGTTATTTTATATTTTTATGATGATTTGGCATTGTACCATTATGCTGGCAAAATTTCGTTAACAGATCCCTCATAGATTCTCTAGAAAATGAATTATTAATTCAGGTATATAGTTTAACTAAAGGATTTGGAAATAATATTACTTGTGGAAAGAAATTTATTGTTAGCAAATTAAATCCAATTTTGGTAATTAATCTACTCTCTAGTTTAAAAAAGTTACAGTAAAAAAATATTACTCTCTGTGTAAAAATAAATTTACACCAGTCAAAAGTCAATGCATGACTTTGGTATTATGATTTTGATATAGTATTTATTCCTTACTAAATCAAAGTATCTGAGTGTGATGACGTAAAAGAATATATATATATATATATATAATATTTTTGCTTTGTCTATTTGTGTTCATATTCTGGGAGAACGTGCTGTCAAAGAATTATATATATATATATATATAATTTAATTTGGAAATTTGAAGTTTCTAATTTTTTTTAAAAATATATATATATTTTTTCATTGAATGCATTGTGTTGCTTTTGAATATATTAAAAGTTCATAAAAAAAAATTATTAAAAGATTTTGATAGGCTTTACCTTTGGTACGCAAGTACCTGCATAAGAGCAGGTACCTGCTCATTCAGTACCTGCCATGCACAGGTACTGCGCAGGTGAGGAGAGGGGGCGGTGGGGACTGCCACGTCCCCCACCACTTGTGGTGTTTTTTAAAATTTTATTTAAAAGTTTAGTTTGCTTTGCTATTTTTGTTTAGGATGTTTTTTTTAATTAATTTTTAAATTACATATTTTATAATTTATTTAATTTATATTTTATGTTTTTTTTTAATTTATGTAATTTATAATATATTTAATTTGTGATTTAGTTAGTTTGTAATTTATTTTACAATAATAACTTAATTGTTAATTAATTCTTTTTAGTGAATTAAATTTTAACTATTAATTAATTAAGTTTAATTAATTTGTGGTTTTATCTAAAATAAATAATTGTTCTTTTGGTTATATAGAATTTGTAAATTAATCAAGTAAGACTAAATTTTTAGTAATTGATTTAATTAGATTGGTACTTTGATTCTAAGCAAATATGAGATTTGTTTATTCTAGAGATAGATAAATTTATGTGTGAAAATTCATTAATGATCAAAGAATGAACATATTCGTTGGTTGTCACATCTTTTGGGATGAGTCTAACGGATTAGTTTAATCATTCTTATATGTAAGCTTATGCTTAACCTATTGTACAATGATACTATCATTAGATTGAGCTTTTCTCATACATGCTTATTTTAAATAATGAATTATTTAAAATTATAGACCATATAGTGAAATTGGGTCTTTTTATTCTGTTAAATCCTTAGGATGTCATGAGGGTATATTCTTTATTTATGACATTGATATAATGTTTATGTTTAGATTCTCTTAGTAGGTTTATTTGATTTAGGCTTGGATTCAATTATGTTCAATATGGAATTTTGTATGCCTATGATTAAATTCCAGTTTACTATGATGCATTGTGCCTTCTTCGTGCCTAGAGTGTTTCTTTTGCTTAATGTTTTTTGGGGGCACTAGGAGATCTACGGGAAAAATAGAGGCCAGGGTTTGTGTCAGTTGTTCTTGTTCTCAGTTTTATATTTGGATGTATGTGTGAGATTCAATTTTACCCGACTTGACCATCTGGGCTCATGTTGTATTGAGTTTTAATTCATATTGTATAGAGGAGAATATGGTATTGACTTTTATGTCTGATCCAAGGGATCGTGTGTATATATTCTTTTGTGAACACTTTGAGAGTGTTTTGTGATATCATGGTTATGTGAGAATTAGTATGTTCTTGTTATTTTGTGGAACAGTCCTGAGAGACATTGTTATCCTTTTTGTTATCTATGTGAGATATGTGAGCCTAGGGTAGTTTACCTAGATATGTAGTAGGAGGTGGCTTGCAATAAGTGCCAGGGCCCACAAGTGGCTGCCAGGATCACTTATTGTTAAGTATCTTAATCAAGTGATAACTAAATATAACATTGAGAGATTTAAAAATGAACCTAATAAGATATGGTTTCCTCTCCTTGGCTTAGTGCTAGTATAGACTAAGGTGGGAATGGAGAAGATGAATAGCCCCCTTTTAAGGGATGAGTTGGCATAGTCGATGGCTTCATCAGTATGAGAAGTCATTGATAGCATGTAAGGTCACTTGAGTGTCAGGATCCAGCAAGATTACCTGGACAAAACTCAAGGGTTAGATGTACATGATGACACCTTCCTATGCATAGTCTAGTTATCCTACATGTGTTGGTTGCCTCTGGAATAGTGAGTCTTTCATGGCATTATTACTTTATCACCTTGAGTTAGGGAGCTTTTAGGATCCTTTCCTCAACTTGGTTTGTTTGATGTTTTTTATCCAAGTGGGATCTGTTGTTACCTCCTTAGCACGGTGGGAGTGGACCATTTAGGTTCACGAGGTTGGGTGGTAGTGATTCTTTTATCGTTTGAGATTCTGACATTTGGGTACTAGTGCTGGATGATCCCTGTGGCAGTTGTTCCTTCTTGATCGTCATTGATGGAGTTGTGTTATTCTTACTCTTCTTCTTGTGATCATGTATATTTGTATCAATTATTTAGAGATATCATGTGTACCTCTTTTCAGTTATTGTATTACATACCTTGCGGCATGTGCAGTGGATGTAGGTTTATGGATACCTTATGGTACCAGTTGTATTTATGTTATCTTTGATGTGATGTTGCTTTTACCTTTCATTGTTATATGAGATTTGTAATTGTACCTAATCTAATTTAATTAATTATGTAAAAGTAATCTTCATCGAGGAACCCTTGAGAGTTGTAACCTGTGTTGGTTAATATTTTAATGTGAGTAGATGGTATTTGCTTCTGCATTGATGTTTATCTTGTATGTTAATTGTTAAAAAAAAATTATTCTGCAAACTTAGAATCATGTTTAGGTTTAGTTCTCCTGGGTTCCCTGGTGGGGCATTACACACACACACACATATATATATATATGTATATTTATATATGTATATGTATATGTGTGTGTGTGTGTTTATATATATATATATATATATGTATGTATGTATGTATGTATATATATATATATATATATATATATATATGTATGTATATATATATATATGTATGTATGTATGTATGTATGTATCTATATATATATATATATATATATATATATATATATATATATATATATATATATATATATCTATGTATGTATGTATGTATGTATATGTATATATATGTGCGTGACTAGTCACGTCATTCAAATTATAGTATTAGTATTAATAATTTACATTTGATTATTATAAAACTATTTATTGGTGGTATTGTTATTAATTATAATTCATCATGGGCGATATTTGTAAATTATAACTTTCCCCTTATTTACGATGTAGGAGACTTTAATATTATTTATTTATTAAAAAAGGAAATTATTTCAATTATTAATATAGGGAATCTAATCATTTATTAATATACTTAATATTAATAGGAAAGACACATTTATTAATAATTTAATATTAAATAATAATTATTATTTTAATACATATAGATTGTTGATTAATTTATTTAATTAGACTAATAATACATTATATCATTATTTCTAACAATTATATTAATTGTATATGGATTAATATATATGGCACCTATTTAAGATGACATTTACATCAATTATACATACACATTAGAAAATAATATATTTGTACATACATTGATTATGGCTCATGATATTTTCCTCAAGGGTATGAATGAGTGGATTTTGACAACTAGTCTAGCCTCATCCAAGATACTGGGCATCTTTGAATTTTTCATAATAAATAGTTTGTAGAATAAATACCTTCTTTTTAATGAACACAAGCTGCAAAAAAAGAAAATCTAAACCACCTCTTCAATAGGATGATGAAATGAACTTGTCATACTATATGTGTGTGTGTGTATTTATGTATGTATGTACACACACACACACACAGAGAGATATATACATATATATGTGTGTGTTTTTGTGTGTGTGTGTATGTATATCTATGCATATACGTATATATGTATACTTTACTATACTAGGGTTTCATGAAAAAGATGATGTACAATAACTCGGTGAATCAACAATTGTCTTTCCAAACTACCAAAAATCTTTGGAAACAACAACAAGGGGTTATTATTTTTTCTTTCAATTCTCCCCCTTAGATAATGCATTTTGTTTTCATTTAGAAGGGAGGTTTGACACCCAAAATAGGTGCAGAACCATCTTCAACCTTTTTGGCCATGGTTTCATCTTTTGATTTCTTAACCCGAAGTTACTTAATGTTATCCTTTACTTCATTGACATCAATTTTCCTTTTAGGGCCATCCATATTCAAGTTTCATCTTCTACAGTGTTCTGTAATATATCCCATGATGTTATAGTTATAGCAAGCTAGAGCTTTCCTAGATCCATTTTTGTTCATGTATCTTTTAAATCATTTGATTTATCCTGGATTCAACAACTCTATGCCCATATTTGTTGCAAGAATAGACAATATTCTTTGAGTGATTATACATTATTCCTCACATTACTTCATTCAATAGCTCTATAACCAAACTTATTACATTCATAGAATATTTCATTAAAGAATTGATCTTTTATTTTACTTATACACTCATTAGCCTCATGAACAAGTTTTTTACAAGTAAAATAATTACCATTAAAAGACTACCTAGATGGAACATTAGAGGCTCGTTTAAAATATGTCTCACTATCCCATAATTAAATGCAATCTTATTCTTCTTTGAATTTCTCTGGTACATCCTTAGTCTTTTACTTCCATTTTTTTTCTAATCTTTCCCCTTTTTAAAAAATAAGTCCATCTTTCCTTTCATCCTTATTTTTTGAATTCATAATATTGTCATGTATTTCACTACCATTGTTTACCTTAAGATATTTTTCAATGTGTTCTCTTGCATCTTCTAATTCCTTACTTAGCATGTGAACTTCCTTTTTGATTTTGTTACAATCCTCAATTTTTCTCTTTATCTTTACTTCAAGATCATCCATATACTTATTTCCATCATCAAAGAGTTTTCTCAGAGAAGTAATCTTGATCATAGCCTTCTTATATTTTTCTCTACTTTGATTAAAGTCATCTAATGTAGATCTTAGTTCAAATTCCAAATTGATAATAAAATCATCCTCATCCCATTCACTTTCTTCAAAGAAACCCATGTCATTCAAATCCTTTCTAAATATTATGTCCAAAACCTAGATCTACCATAGTGGTCAAACCATTTCTTCAGGAACCTTACTCTAACACTAATTTTTGGATACACACAAATACTAAGAGGGTGGATAGATCAACATCCACTTAAAAAATCATAAATATTGATTCAAAACCTCAACTTGATTATATAATTCATGCACATTATCATGCATGAAGGAAATCAACTAGAATAGAAAATTCATACACAATAACACTAGAATTTTTGTGTAGAAAAACTATGGTGAGACTTATCTCACAATATAAATATATAAATTTATGATACAAAATGTTAGGATCACTATTGGAAAGCTCACCACTCAATATTTGCAATTAAGGTTTACTAAAGAAAGAGATACAAAAATAAATTGCAATCTAAAGATCGTTTCTATAGAAAAATAAGTACAACATGATTTGTTTACAAAAGGAAACTGAACTGATAAAATAACATCTAATATGATACAGTACAATTAATAGTGGTTACTTATCTAAATCTATCTTCATCTCTACATTGTCCACATCCAAACCATAAGATTTTCATTCATAACACCTTTTTCCTTTACAACACCATACTTTTTCATCTCTTCTCTCTTCATTCACCAAATGATCATCAAAATTATTTATATACCATCTCGATCATACAATAGGTTGGAACGAATGAATATGTAATGTGTAGATAAAAATTTGGCCAAAACCCTTAACCAAAATTATAAGTGTAAGGAAAATATGTGTGGCATTTCACACCAAGTCAACACACCTTTCGAAGGCATTCAAAAACTTTCTTCAAACACCGCATGTTGCCACAAGTGGAAAATTATTCACAAACCCAAAATAGAACCACTATTGGAGAAACAAAAATATCATTAACCAATCCTTTCAAACCATAGAACTAGCTCCAAACCTAGAATAGAAACATCTAAGATAGCAATAGAATAGCAGAAATAGACCAACTAACATCTTCAAAACTAAGCCAAGAATCACTAGGAAAATAGTGAATCCATTTGAAAGTATATCAAGATATTTTTATATGGATTTCATACAACTACATTGTTAATATCAATCCAAAGCTACACTAGAATTGTACCAAACACTACCATATAATCAATACCGTATATACGCATACATTCCAATACCATAATATTAGTATTTGGAACAAAATTTGAATGCTTGTATATTTAATGAACATCTTCCTAGACCTAGAGAATTGAAAGAGTATAATATATATCCATGAAATTAATTCTCATCATATACCAAAATAACTATTCTGAACACGCATGTGTTGAATGCAGAAAAAAAGGAGAGTGGGGTGAATCAATCATCCATAAAACTCATTAATATTCTCTTGAATTAGATTGACAAAAACTTATTTTAATCCTTAATCATAGAATAATATAAATGGGAAAGAAGTATGTGGAAATTAAGTGTCACCATACACAATGAAACACTAGATTTACATGATAACCCCTATTAATAGAAAACCATGGAGATGGTTAATTCTCAATTATATAAAAACCTATTAAGGTGACACTAACTAAGGTTATTTTTACAAAGAATTCTCATTGTAAGAAAAGGCGCATAGTCTAGAAGAAGCTAACTACAAGAGGGATCACCAACCAGATGAAAAATAGTACAAATAGAAATGATACACCACTAGTTCACCTCTACAATTTGGTTAAAATATTTGTAAATGTATTCTTCTCACTACTTCTAGGATCTAACACATGAAAGTTGACACTGCATGTCACAACACTACACACTTACTCATATCCATACATACAAGGAGATAGATTCACTTTAACAAATCTTTGTATCACACACTCCCTTAACATTTTATCCTTCATACTATTATCACACTTGTAAAATATTCCAAGGTTGACTAAGCATCATAACTGAACATAATTCAAATTAGGTCAACACTTAAGTATTTCCATAGTGGAAAGGAAGTAAAAGTAGACCACATAACATCTTGATTAGGAACAAAAGATAAAATGTACATGTTCCCCTTAAATTTACATTCACTAGAGCTTTTTATGTGAAAGTGTTAATATTCAAGGTCATCCAAACCTAGAGTAAAAAGCATTTGACTTTGAACATGCACCTCCAAAATAGAAAAATTGTTCCATCTTAACCAAATGAAGGTAAGAACATTATAAGAACAATTCCAAATCCACAACAATAAAAACCAACAAGAAAAGAAATATGAAGCATGAATCTGTCATGGGAAACTCTGTCAAACACTATCACACACTGATGAACACAGATTCCTTTGAACTGTGACTTGAAGAAAAAAAACCAAAAAAGAACCTCTAAACATTGTTTAACAAAATATCCAATCCATATTAATATATTTGCAAAATAAAAGAAATGTGAAGCATAACTCTTAACATAGCTACATGGAAAACCCAAGAATATATACAAAAACCAGCCACTGATGACAACAAAGACATGTTGACATCAATGAAAACATCAATAACTCATCCAACTTATCATTTTACTCAAGCCTATAACAATCTCCTCCTTTTTCATTAATGGAAACACATCAACAATAATAAATATTGCATGCCTAATTCTCTCTCAATAACAACTCTCTTTTGTCTAATTGTCTCCCCTATGACATCAATGAAAAATTACACACTCAAAGGTACCTACTCATTTAACTTAGATACCCTTGAAGAATACACACCAACTCAAAATTACACTTATATCCCCTAAGAGGAAGCCTCCACTATTAGTATAGATTAAGATTGTGCATAGAATTTACTAGAGTAATATATCTCTATATGCATCTAGTTATGAAAAGGAGAGGAAATAACCCCTAATATCTCCCAGAGATATTAAAAAGTATCCTTAGAAAGAGTCTTGGTAAATATGTTAGAAATATATTATTTGTAGACACATACTCAATTTTCACCCCATTTTCCAAAACTTTCTCTCTCAAAAGTGATATTAGATTAAATGAGTTTCATCCTTGAATGCAGTAGAAGATTCTTTAAAATATTTATTGCACTAGTATTATCACACAAGATAGAAATAATCTCATTAAATAGTATCCCAATCTCCTTCAAATTTTATTTCATCCATAATACATGTGTAAAATAGGATCTAGTAGCAATATATTCAACTTTTGTGATAAATAAATACATTTAGTCCTATTTATTGCTTGACCAAGAATCCAAAAAGATTCTAAGGAAAAATGATCCCCCACTCATACTTTTCCTATCATCCACACAACCATCCCAATTTGCATCAGTATAGGCAATTAGAAAAAATTCAAATTTCCTATAATGCCATAATCCAGTCTTTAATGCCTCTCAAGTATCTAAAACTTCTTTTCACAGTAGCGACATGTGTTTCTCTAGGATCTTGATGTAATCTAGCTACAAGAAAAACTACATGCATGATATTTGGTCTATTAGTAGTCAAATATAATAATCCTCCAATCATTGACCTATATCTTCTCTCATCATTCTTAAGAGATTCAACATCCTTACTCAATTTATAACTAGTGTCCATAGGAGTATATATCGGTTTAGAATTGTCCATTACAAACATTGTCAATAGTTTCTTTACATATTTTGATTATGAAATAAAGATACAATCATCTTTCTATTTGACTTGTAAACCAAGAAAGAAATTTAGTTCCCTAATCATATAAATTTCAAATTCATCTTGCATATCATCAACAAACATCATTTTCTGCAAAGATTATCATCATCCATACACACTACTACAATCAGGATTTCATCTTTTTCAACTTTAAAATAAATATTTTTGTATGCGGTACCTTTTTGAAATCTTTTCTTCAATAAATACTTGTCTAGTGTTGCATACCAAACTCCCAGAGTTTTCTTCAATCCATATAGTCCCTTCTTCAATTTGCAAACCATATCTATTATGTCAAATAGTTTAAATCTTTCTAGTTCCTCTATTTATATATCTTATTTCAATTACCCATTTAGGAATGTAGATTTCACATCGATTTGATAAACCTTGAGGTATTTATGTGTTGCAAAAGCCAAGAACATAATAATTTCCTCCATTCTTTCCATAGGAGTATAAGTCTCTTAAAAATATACTCCTTCCACTTGTGAGTAGCCCTTACGTACAAGTCTTTCCTTATTTCTAACTATATGTCTATATTCATCTAATTTGTTTCAAAATGACCACTTAGTTCCTATCACATTTTTTTCTTTTTGGTCTTGGGACAAGTTCTGAAGTTTTATACTTCTAAATCTATTCCAATTCTTATTTCATGGTTATCATACAATGCTAATCCTTGCAAGCTTATTTCATAGTCTTAGGTTCAATTTTAGATATCAAGCATAAGTTCATTTGTTCTTTAGTAGCCTTAATTATTTTCATAACACCTTTGTTCTTATATCTAATGATTTTTTTCTCTGAATTGATTTTTTTGTACATACTTAGCAGTTTTAGGAGCATTTACCAAAGCATATTCTTTGTCATTCTACTCTCTTTTTTCTTCAACCTTCACTTCTTCCTCTTCATGGATTGATTCATCTGATTCACATCAAACATTTACTTATGTATTCTTCATAATTTTTCATCAACCTTCACATTTTTTCTTTCAACTATCCTTCTTAGTCTCTTGTTGTAACATCTAAAATCTTTTATTTTAGAGGATTATCCAAGGAATATACCTTCATCATACCTTGTGTCAAAATTTCCCAAGTTTTCTTCATCTCTTCTTATGTAACACTTACTTCTAAACACTCTAAAATATTTCATAGAAGGATTCCTTGTTAATATGATTTAAAACAACAAAGAGGGGGGGGGGGGGTGAATCAGTTGTTCTCAGGTCTAGATGTATAAAAAAAACTTTAAACTCTTCAACAAATCAGATCTAATAACCAACACCTACTCGGTCATTACTAATTGTATAACAAAAACATATAACAATGCAGTCCACTTATCCAATAGCATCTAACTTGTAAAACATAGAAATGTTCAAACCAAAAAATTCACACAAGTATCAACACCGAGATTTATAGTGGAAACCCAATTAGGGAAAAACCACTTTGTAACATGTTACTATTATGTTCACTCTTCTGAAGTGAGCTCGGTGAAAAGCCAACCCTGTCAAAGGTTACAAACACACTGTTAGGTGTGACTCGGTTAAAGGATTTAACCACTCTGTTAAAGTGCACCTTGTTATAGGACTTACATACACTCCATTAGAATGCAACCTTGTTCAAAGGATTTATACTTATGACTGTTAGGTCAACCTCTATTAAAAGGATTTTGACTGTTACAATGGTTAGAAAGTAGCAGTAGTATTGATCTAAAAAACATACAACTCACTTTGCAAATATCAGATCCAATTCCATACACATATGCTATCTTACTGACTATGAACCTTTTCCATCTCCATCACTGATCTGCTCAGAGCCCTCTTCAAGAAATCACAACACTTCTCCTTCAGCCTTCTCTGCTTAGACAGTCAATAACATCAACAATACTTCTAGCATCTACTTTCTTTTCAACCTCTCTCTTAGGTTTTCTTAATACTACCTCTATTAGGTCATTACATCTTTTTCCGCTTAATCTCCTTCGTAGATCTTAGGGTTAGATCAGATTCATTGAATTCATCCTACATTATGTTCTTTGGCTATCCTTTAGAAATATCTAAAATCTGTTAAAATATTCACAATAAAACATTTTACAGTGTAATAAATGCTTTCATACAATCAATAAATAAAGTCAACACATTTTACATAATCCAAGAAGTCAATGATGTCAGCTGGAAATCTGAATTCTCCCTCAAATGCAAAATATCGAGGCTCGGTCAATACTGTGTTCAACTTCTCAGTCTTCTCTAGAAAGCTTGGTCACCACATAAACTGTTTCCTAGGCTAACACTGTCTTCCTTGGCAAATAACTGGTGTTCGATCAACACTGATTTTACTCAGCATATACTAGCTTGGTCGACACAAACAACACTCAGCTTAAACTAGATTTCTTCATTTTTGCTCAATTAAGCCTACCATTTTAGTCTTCATTCTTACTTAGATAAACAATACATTGTCTTATCATTGTGCCACATAATCAAGTAGTCATTGAAGTATCAAGATAACTCAACCTTTCCTTAGATGTTGTTGTTACCAACCTTGCCTATCCCCTTAGCAACACTCAAATAGATATAGTACTTTCTTAAATAGCAACAGTCTTACCAGTTAAGGTTTGACATCAATGACAATACAACAATTGCTTCAATTGTAGTTTCCAACATTCCTTCCATCCCTTAGCTCATAAGATGCCTTTTTTAAGTTTATTCCAATCTACACTCTATTAAGTATGTAAACTGTAGTATGTACTTTCTATCTCTAGTAGATTTTTGGTAGATTTGCTTCAATCATCATTCTTCTAGTAGCTTCCTAATTTTTTATGCTCTTTCTCTCAACCAGACCATTTTGCTAAGGTGTTCTAGAGGTAGATAGGTGCCTCTTTATTGTATTATTTTTATAAAAAATATTACACTTATTATAATTAAATTATCCTCCTCTATCAGATCTTAAGCATTGGATTCTTTTGTCTATCTTATTCTCAACCATAGATTTGAATATCTTAAACTTTTATAGATCTTCTATTTTTTCTTTTAGGAAAGTAACCCAAGTCATTCTAGAATAATTATCAATTAAAATAATGAAATACCTATTTTCATTTTTACTTCTTGTTTTAGTTGGACCACAAAGGCCAATGTGTGCTAAGTCCAACATCATATTAAAATATTTTTCTTTAACCTTAACACTCCTTATTTGATTTTCAACTTGACAATATTTGCATATGGAATTTGCAAGATTTTAAAGCTTTGACAGGTTCTTCATAGCTTGAATTGAACTAATTATCAACAAATTATCAAAATCAATGTGACATCCTCTGGTGTCATAACCGACTTTTATTTATCTGATTTATTATACAATATCTATTAGCGGTATTTAACTAATGAACATTCTCATTTGTCTTCTTTCTAGTAGAAATAACAATTCTAGACCTTTTACTAATTTTATGACCGCCATCCAAAAAAAGGATATCCATTTCCATACACTTGACCAAAACCCAAAATATTATGTCTTAAGTCCTTAACATAACAAACATTGTTAGTATTATGCTTTCCATCAAATTTTATTGAACCTATTCCAACTATCTTAGCAATTTAATCATCTCAAAACCTAACAACACCTCTATAATATTTCTTAAGCTTTACAAACTTACTCTTTTCTCTAGTCATATGATTTTAACATCCACTATTAATGATCCAGTAATCCTTATATCCTTTCTAGAATGATAATCAAATACCATAGTATCTTGAACTTCAACATCATCTTTTAGAGATTTTTCTTTCATAATTTCACCAAGGTTAGAAAAATGAGGTTCTTTCTTTATAGCCAAGAATAAGAATCCATCACCTTCTTCATAATCAAATTAATCATCAAAAATACTAGCATCTTCTCTGACAAAATAAGCCTTCTTATTTATCTTTCCTTTATTTCCTTATTCTTATGATTCATAGTTTTATCTAGACATATAGAAGCATAATGACCAATCTTACCACAACTAGAGTATTTGAAGGGAGTGTTGGGATATTTTATAGGTTTTTTTAGAAGTGTCATTCCTAGTCCTTGATGACATCTAAGTTGTACATGTGTCTGTATATAGTCAAATGTGGACCTCTAATCCAACTACACACGCAACATAGTCATTACTCACATGATCGAATTACGAGAGAGAGTATGAATTACTCAATTCGCAATCCATGGTGAAGTGACCTGTTGCCTCCTATGTGGATGGGGTGTTTAATTAGTCTTAGAATGAGAGCCAATAACCATAAGACCAATCCTACAATGGAGGATTTTCAAAAGCTATAAAGATAAGCAAAACTAAAATTAAACTAGAATGAGTGCAATTTAATCTAAAATGCTTTGAAGGAAATATGATATTAATCTAAATAGCCTTGAAAGAAATATGGAGTGCAAATTTATTCTAAAGAACTTGAAAATGAGATTAGATTAAGCTATGAGCAAATAAGCAAACTAAATATCATGAAAATGCAATATTAGACTAAATGAAATTTACATTAATATGCAATAAAAGCTTTGAATTAATGAAATTGAGAGAAAAAAATTCTATAGTTCAATTACTCTCAAAATTTTCTCCCCTTGAATGTAGAAATGAGGTTCATTAAATAGACAAGCCTGGGAAGAGAATGAAGAGGTTCTTGATTTGAAACTCCTGACTCTTCATTCCCATTTGAGACAAAAATAAATGAATTACTTAATTAAAAGAATGGAAAATGCCACAAAGGGTGACCTTTCAAATATTGTGAATTATTAATTCAAAATGAGTGTCCATTCGAATAACAAGTAATAATTAATTCCTTTTCATGTATATTAGCCAAATGGGGTGAGTTTAATTTAATTCCAAGCACTTGGGACTTTAGGATTAAATTAATTTATCATAGGGGTAATTTAGCTAATAAAAGTTGAAGACTTTAGGAATTAATTTTAATATTTGATTAATGCAATTTAGGGTTTTTGCAATTGACATCAAGTCAAATTAAGTTAGGTAGGAGAGAGAAAAATGCCTAGGAAACTAGGACTTTGAAGATGTAAAATTGACGAAAATGCACCAAAATTGATTGAATTTATCAGGTGCCAATTTTGGGGTATTACATTTTCCCCTCTTTGATTTGATGTGTGAACAATGCATTGATTCAAAGAATAGTTTGAAGTGACAAATGACAAGAAATTTGAAAGTCTAGGTTAGGTTTCCAAGACATTGAATAGATCAAAGCATGAATTTCCAAAGTCCAAGTTAGATTGCGAAGACAACGGTCTAAAAGAGAATCGGAATCAGGGTTGGATTGCCCCAATACCAATTGATGAGAGATGCAGACCTAGGACTGTCTCCAGAATCAGGGTTAGATTGCCCCAATATGAAGCTCAGCCCTCCGAGACCCAAGTTAGATTGCCCAAATAATGGTCTAAGAGAGATTTCGAGAGCCATCTCCAAAACGAAGCTTGACTCCTATGAATTAGGGTTAGATTGCCCCAATACCTAAAAGATTTCAAGAACCATCTCCAAAATGAAGCTTGATTCCCAAGGATCTGAGTTAGATTGCTCAGATACCTAAAAGATAGATGACCAGATAACAAGATGCGAGGCACCAAGATGCCCCTAACAATGAGAACTGATGATTCAGATCAAATTGATTCAAGAATTGATTCGACAAGATTCAAATGATACAATCATCCTGCCCCCTCAGGAGAGAAATCAAAAGATGACATATCAGAAGGACAATTGACAACAAGAGGTTGAAGAGCAGAAGCAATTAGACTAGATTTGAGAAGCTATAGAAGAAAATCAGAGCAAAGCAGAGGTCCTATTGACCAATTTTGACCATAGTTGACCATGGTTGACCAAATTTGACTAGAGTTGACTTGATATGAAAAGAGAAAAGATCTCGAGAAAATGATGAGGAGATGAGAGAATGGCAGGAAGATGACGCCAGAAGGCTGACTACACAAGCATCTGATCCCAAAGGGTCCCAGAATTTAAAACATGATTTTGAGCTATCTAGAGATGTTAGATTTTGATTTCGATCCCGAAAATGGATTTAGAGCAGTCGATTTAGCCAAGGGTGCAATTTTTGCGCAAAACGGAGCACTTTTGAAAATTAGGTCAAAAGCTATATAAGACCCAGAGGGGTCACTTTCAATTCATTATTCACCTTCGTCTTCTTGTGATTTTGAGCTCTGAAAGAGAAATGGAAGGTATTCCACTGCATACACATTGATTTGAGCACTCCTAATGACACGCTCGACCAGCGGAGTATGACACACCTGTAAGTAGTCGATAAACCTCCTTACATTTTAGTTTGTATCACTTTTTAGGTCAATTCAGTGTAGATTTAGCAAGTTTTAGGTCATGTTCTACCAATCTCGCATGAGGAATTAGTTTCCTCACACCGGCCTAGAACTCCATTCACATGAGGAAGTAGTTTCCTTGCATGAGTTAGGGTTTCTTCACGCGGGCTCTGTCTGGAAGCTCGTGCGAGCTGAAAGCTAGTCCCGTGCGAGATTTCTCTTGTTCGCGCAAGGTCAAGTGTTGTCTCGCGTGAGGAAATAGTTTCCTCACGTGAAAATTTGTTGCAAATTTTGAATGCTTTTGGTCAAAATTTGTCAAATTTGCATAAAATTAGCCAAGTAGAGCATCGCAGAGTCATTCTAGGATAGATGCCTTGTTGCATTTTTTGTTGTTGTGTTGAAAACCCATCATGTTGAGATACTGATCCAATGTCATCACTCGCTTTGCAGGTTGACTTCCCCGATGTCACCTTCAGGACACACCATTCTGTGATTACTACATTAGTGTAGAGACTGATGGATGTAGAGAGTGTTCACATTAAGGGACTCGGTTTGGGATTCTTGCATGATTTACCCAACATTAGGGTAAATCACAGTCTTCTTGGTGCACTCGTAGAGTGTTTCCATTCAGAGATGAACACTTTCCACTTTTTGATGGGGGAGATGACTATGACTCCTGAGGACATATACAAGATTCTACAGATACCCATCCATGGTGCTCGAGTAGAGTACAAGACACAGCCGCAGTAGGGTACAGTAGCCTTGAGGACGATCTTCAGAGTTGATCTAGTGATGGGTCGGGCCATCTCCTGGGATGATTTGATCAGTAGGCACGGCCACGCTCATCCATTTTCTATTGTTCTTGCTATGTTTCTAAGCTTCTACCTTGTTCCAGATCAAGGTCAACATGGTCTAGAGTGTGGCTAGGGTACGATGCTATAGAGGATGTTGCAGAGGTCGGTCGTTAGGTTTGGATGGGGTGAGTGCATGCTAGCCCACATGTATCATGAGATGTATGAGATAGTATATCGCAGCACGAGGAGGATGGTGGTAGTTGTCTTCATCTTAGGCCTAGGAGCATCTCCCTGTTTGTAGGCCTATATTCCATGATACACAATAGGTGTTGGAGCCTTATATTTATAGTACACAGGTCTGATGACTCAGCCTTTGCTGGGTAAGATGGAGTAGTGGAGAGGATAGCTAGATGACATGGCAACTATAGTCTGGAGACCTTGGGTTGCCACTAAGCCCTAGGATGATGCTCATCAAGAGCTTTCCTTCATGTTTGTATCTCATCCACTGATTGGACAGAGTGTTACCATTATTGAGAGATTCCTTGTTACACGCATCCTGCGCCAATTTGGTAGGTAGTAGGACATATCACATGAGTACTACCCCTATGCTTGCTTCTTTGATGAGGAGAAGGGGTGGCATGCGAGATTGGATCTAGGATGGTGTGCGATAGAGGCACACATTCCAATTGGATGATGGGACTATATGGTGGATGTCACCAATGAAGGGGTGACGCCTGCATATAGGGACCAATTGATTACACAGCCTCATCTGAGATTTACTGATCCTATTGGTATGGGAGCATAGTAGTAGCCTGTGTAGTATCAGTAGGTACCAGCCCAATAGGTACAAGCCCAGTAGGCACCAGTTTAGTAGGCACCAATTCAGTAGCCTGCACAGTAGCAGGTTGCACAGGGATAGTAGTAGAGAGTGTTGAGACCCTGATTTGGATAGATTAGCATCCCTACCAGGACCATGGGTTTAGATGTAGGAGTTGGGGGTAGTGGGGCCTAGCAGAGGTTTACTAGGTAGTGGACAAGTGATACATCACAACAGGTACCTCTGGATGATGATACTTATATGCCTGATATTCCAGTCAGAGCAGGTACACCATAGTTGCAGGAGGCTCTCAAGAAGAGTTGTGAGAGGGTGAGATAGGTCCAGTAGGAGAGGGATGACTATCACACTCGAGTCATCAGAGAGGAGACCGGGGTAGTTGACAGGGACACTAAGATTAGGTATCTATGGGAGGAGCTGGCACAATCAAGGATTTAGACAAGATACGAGGCTACTCAGGCAGCTTATTACTATGCAGCTTACTACGGGGTCATTCTAGATTTAGCAGAGTAGGTGCCTCCATTTTCTAATTACGCTAGAGCTCCTCAGGCACCTCCACTAGCACCTCCACAAGCACCACCACAGCAGGCACCACCATAGGCACCTCCACAGCGACCGATGCCTCTTCCACATAGACCATTACCACCACCTCCTCCAGGTGGTGTGGGACCTAGTTAGCACACTTTGATATACTTGTACATTGTAGTCCATTTTTGATACTATGCTCAAGTAGCACCTTCTCTTTTGTACATGACATTGTTTCAAGATATATATATATATATATATATATATATATATATATATATATATATATATATATATATATATATATATATATATATATATATATATATATATATATATATATATATATATATATATATATATATATATATATATATATATATATATGAGATCGATGATTTTGATATCATCGTACTTGTTGTTATATTGCTTTGATATTGATGTTTATGAGATGTTTCTATATGCTTAGATTTATGTATGAAATGCACATGTTTCCTTTTATGAATATGAATATGCACATGGTTACTTTTATGATGATGCAATGTGAAGTGCAATGATAGATGGATAGAATGTATGCATATGTCTAATGTATGATTTGAGTTATGCTTATAGTGGATGCACATGTAAATCTAGATGCAAATGAATTTATAAATGCAAATGGAAATGAAATGAAAATGCAATGGGTATGTAATGTATATGGTACTAATCATTTCATGTAGGATTGTCGCAATATATGATAGGTACTAACCAAAAGGAATATGTTTCGAAGACCGAGAGCGAGGACCAGACACTTGTGTAGCCAAGATGAACCCAGGACAAAAGATGAGAACCTTTGATGAACATAAAGCAATCAAGGGAGTACCAAGATATCATCTCAAATGCAATCTTAGCATGAAAGATGCAAGCCTAAGCTAAAATGCAAGCCTAGAATAAAAATGCAAACCCTAGGACTTGGTTGTTGGACTCACCGTATCATCATCTTTGAGTTCATTTAAGCACAGGATGATCGCAAGATGCCATACAATCCTCACTAACATTACAGCTATGAGAATATGAATATGACACGAGTTTTAAATTTGTCAGAATGAGGTGTAAGCATTAAGGCACAAGAAGCCAGAATGACCTGAACACCTATTCCTTTTGATTTAGCAAGTTAACATAAGCATCAAAGCAAAATTGCTACAATGACCTGAATGTTGCTTGCGAACAAACACACCAGACATGCAAGAGTTCCTTCTTTTATTGAAGAGTGCTTGTAGTGACCCTTATGTTGACTTAGTAGGACAAGTGTTAGCAATTTTACTTGTAGCAGAAAGAAGTTACTCAAAATAGACAAGGAGAAGAACCAACCTCACCAAGGCATCCATATAAAAGGAGTTGAGGTATGCATGGCCATCCAATATGAGATGAAGGCTCTTATAGATAGACACCCCTCTTAGATGGATTCATTGGATCATTGGAACTAATCTAGCAAACAAAAAGCCAATAAAAGATCACGCCCCCAGTCTTCGCATTTCTCAGTCAAGAAAGATGTCTTAGATTTGCTCGAGGGGAAATGATAAAGCAAAAAAAAAAATAGGAAAAGGAAAAGCTCAGCATGCTTCAAAGGAATGCAAATTCAATTTTAGTTTTAGTTTACATTTTTGTTTGAGCGGATTGAAGTCGAAATCAGAAGCAAACAACATTCGAAGTCTCGACGGGATAGCAATAGTAGGCAGATGTAGTGAGAACCACTGGTGACCCTCGCAAGAGATGAAGTCTCAAGAAGATATCAAAGTGCAAACCAAGTATCAGCAGGTGGACGTAGTGATAACCACTGGTGACCGATACAAGGAAGATTCTCAAAAGAGAGAATAAAGTATGAGTGACACATCAACATGCAGACACAGTGAGAACCACTGGTGACTGATGTAAGGAAGAGATCCCAAAAGATAGGGGTTCAAATGAGAGCTAAGTATCAGTAGGTAGGCATAGTGAGAACTACTGGCAATCGATACACAAGAGATCCTCAAGGAGAGAGATCTCAAAAGTAGCTAGGCATCAGCAAGCAAATGTAGTGGGAATCGCTGGTGACTGATGCACGGATAAAAATTATGAAAGCGATAGGACAATGACCCCTAGACCAAGAAGGTGCCCCTAAGTGTGAACTAGTTCCAATCCATGAAGAGTTGAGGAAAATCTTGAAGACAATTGAAGGCAAGTGCATGAGTTGGCAAACCAAAGCAAGAAATGAACTAAAAAGAAGGAAACAAACTAAAGCAGGAAAGCGGGAAAGCAAACTAAAGCAGGAAACTAAAAGTCAAGTGATGCTGAGATGAGGTGTAGCTTCAGGAAACAAGAGGTGCCTATTTACCAGGTTTTCACCATCTTGGCAGAGATTCTATTTTTGCTACAATGACGCCTATTTACCAGGTTTTCATCAATGGCACATTTTTCTTCTTTTTCAATTTTTTTGTACTTTTCTCTTTTTTGACTTTTTTGTATTTTTTCAATTTTCAATTTTTTTGATTATTATCAAGGCACCTGTTTACTAGGTTTTCACCAAGATAATAGATACATCAAAGTGCCTTTTTACCAGGTTTTCACTAAGATGATCATTTTTTCAGGATATTTTGCAATTTTTAGGATTTTTTGCAATGTATCATTTTTTTGGATTTTTTCAGGACCAATAAGTATGTACATGAACATACGAGCAATGCCTTAGCTATATAATTTCTTCAAGTGAAGAGCATTGATAGGCTCTTTGAGTTGTTCTCCTTCAGTGGTGGAGAGTCGATAAGCACCAGACCCAAATGATGTAGTAATGACATATAGACCAAGCTAGTTTGGTTCAAATTTGCCTTTTTGGACTCACTGCTGTTGATTTTTGGGGTTCTCTCTCAGGATGAGGTCACCCACTTGGAATTCTCTTTGTTTGACTTTCTTATTGTAGGCTTTAGACATCCTCTTTTGGTATACTCTTAGATGATCGAATGCCACCTTCCGACGTTCATCAAGTAACTCAAGCTCTTGAAGCTGGAATATTCTATTTTCTTCATCAGTGATGAGGCCCCTCAGAGAGATTCACAATGTCAAAATCTTGACCTCAATAGGTAATATTGCCTCTACTCCATAAACCAAGGTGAAGGGAGTGGCCCCCATTGGTGTTTGGATACTTGTTCTGCTAGGCCCACAAAGCCAAATTAATCTAGAGATGCCAATCTCTACCAGATTTATGAACTATTCAATGTAAGATTTTCAGGATTGTCTTATTAGAAGCCTCTACTTGTCCATTACTCTGGGGATAATAGATAGATGACCAATGCTGAATAATTCTAAATTTAGTGCATAAGTCTATCAAGTCCTTATTCTTGAATTGTCCCCCATTGTTAGTGATAATAGATGAGGGTATACCATATCTACAAATGATATAGTTCAGTATGAACATAGCAATAGTCTTGCTATCAGCTATAGCTAGAGGCACTGCCTCAACCCACTTGGTAAAGTAATCAGTAGCTGTGATGATAAAATTGTGTCCTCTTGAAGAAGAAGGATGTATTTGACCTACCAAATCAAAGGCCCATTGCTGAAATGGCTAGAAACTGATGAGAGGACTAAGCTCTTTAGCAAGAGCATGAATCAGATTTCCATGAAATTAGCATTGCTTGCAAGTCTTGGCATATTGAGAAACTTCTTTTTCCATGTATGACTAGTAATAACCAGCTCTAATAAGTTTCTGGGCTAACATCAGACCATTAGAATGAGACCCATAGATACCTTCATGTACCTCAACTAGCACATGTTTAGACTCATTGGGTTCTAAACACCTAAGGAGGGTACCATCTAGACCCCATCTATACAAGTCATTTTCTATGAGGACATATCGTGAAGTAGTACAAATAAGGTGACTCTTTTCATTCTGGGTATAGGTGTCTGGAATGATCTGGTCATGAAGGTAGGAAAAGATATGGTGGTAGCAGGATGAATCATGTCTAATGACTGAACAAATCATCCTAGATTTAGGAATATCATAGGCAGGGTAGTGTAATGCGTCCACCAAGAATTCATGTCTGAAGTCATTTTTTGGTATTTATAACATTGAAGCAAGAGTGGCCATAGCATCAGCTACTTTATTTTCTGTCCTTGGAATCTACTGGAAAGAAATGTGTGCAAAGTACTATTTGAGATCATCCACCATTCTTTTGTATGGTATTAGCTTGCCATCTTTTGTTTGGTAGACATTGTTGACTTGGTTGATGATTGACTGAAAGTCTCCAAAGACTTTGTGCTCATCCACATGCCATTCAAGGGCTATCTTCATTCCATTGATGAGAGCTTCATATTTAGCTATGTTTTTTGTGTAGGGAAACAACATTTTATATGCTTTTGGCAATGCGTATCTTTGAGGTGTAACAAACAGAATGCCTGCACTAGACCCTTGCTGAGTGAATGATCCATCAAAGAGAATGCTCCAAGATTGATGTGTGAGAAGCATGATGGATTCATCTAGGAATTCAATACTCAAAGGCTAATAATCTTTCAAAGGAGCTTCTGCGAGCTGATCAGCAATTACTTATCCTTTAATAGCTTTTGTTTCCACATACTCAATGTCAAATTCACTAAGTATCATCACCCATTTCGCTAATCTACCTGTGAGGGAAGCCTTGCTTAGTAGGTACTTTAGTGGATCAATTTTTGCAATAAGCCTTGTGGTGTGAGCTAGCATATAATGCCACAACTTTTGAGAAGCAAATACCACTGCTAAACAAGCCTTCTCAATGACAAAATAGTTCATTTCATAGGAAACCAATGTTCTACTAATATAGTATATGGCTCTCTCTTTGTTGCTCTGATCTTCTTGAGCTAGGAGAGCACCCAAAGATGTGTTCATTGCTGAGATGTATAGTATAAGAGGCTTCCCATGAATAGGAGGCATCAAAATTGGTGGATTAGCAAGATACTATTTTATTTGAGTGAGTCCCTTGTCACATTCCTCATTCCATTCATAGGTCACATTCTTATGCAAAGTTTTAGTAAATGGTTGTGACTTGTCGGCCAACTGTGAAATGAAGCATCGGATAGATTGTAGCCTTCCCTATAATCCTCTCATTTGACTAATATTATTAGGTGGAGGCATGTCCATAATAGCTTGCATCTTTTTAGGATCAACTTCTATGCCTTTAGCTGAAATGATATAGCCCAAGAGTATCCCAGAAGTAACACCGAAAGCACATTTCTTTGGATTAAGTCTGAGACTAAATTGTTCCATGTGCTCAAGGATGGGACCCAAATCCATCAAATGAGTTCTTCATTGCATGCTTTTGGCTAAAGTATCATCCACATAATCCTCCATCATTTTATGCATCATATCATGGAAAATAGTAGTAACAACTCTCTGATATGTTGCTCCAACATTCTTAAGCCCAAAAGGCATGACATTCCAGCAAAAGGTGCCCCAGGCACATGTAAAAGTGGTCTTTTCTTGATCTTCTGGCACAATTTTTATTTGATTATAGCTAGAAAAGCCATCCATCAATGAATACATCTCATATCCTGCTGTCATATCTACTATCATATCAATATTAGGCAGTGGGAAGTCATCTTTTGGACATGCCTTATTTAGATCTCTAAAATTTGTACATACAAGAATGGATTTATCATGTTTAGTGATTGGAACAATGTTTGAAATCCATTCTTCATAATCAATAGTTCTTATGAAACCAGCCTTAAGAAGCTTTCCTAGCTCTTCTTTGAGCAAAAGCGCTATGTGTGGATGCATCTTTCATATCTTTTGTTTAACAAGTTTGATACTTGGTGCAATGGACAAATGGTGCATGATTAGATTGGGGTCTAATCAAGGCATGTTAGAGTAGGTCCATGCAAATTTTATTTTCTTGCTTTGAAAGAAGCTCGTGAACTCTTCTTTTTCTTCAGTAGACAATGATTGTGCTAGATGAATAATCTGTGGAGCAGCCTCTGTACCCAAATTTACCAGTTGTGTCAGCTCAATCAATAATAATGACCTATCTTGAAAGTGGCTCAGAAGTGTATCAAGTATCTCATCCTTGGGAACCTCAGAGAGGTTTTCACCCTTGGATACATCTTTTATTTTTACTATTTTTGGCTCTGATACTGCCACAAAGTGGTTTTCACCATCAGAGCATCTATTTTTTCTTCTTTTAATTTTTTGACTAAGATACTTGATATCCACCTCTGTCATGTTGACACTACTTTCGCTAGTGGAGGACATCATGGGTTGAATATCATGGAGGTAACAAGCTAGATCATAATCATTCTGGAATGTTAGGACTTCATTGGATTTGGAAGGGGAGTTCCAGTTTATAAGATCAGGATGGTAGAGTGAAAGGGAAGTAGTGACTGGTTCAACTTCATTCATGGTATAACCATCAAAAGCACTGATGAGCAAGCCAAGACCTAGAGTGATCTCATCCAAAGGAGCATTCGAATCCCTATAAGACCTTGCGTCAGAAGTAGAGGACACATTAACACTAGTGGCATCTAATTCATGAGGCCTAGCGCTAGACCCTTCACCTACTTTGACAAGTCTTTCATACACGTGAATAGTATCTATGTCTACATAATAGGTAGCATCAGACAAAGAGTCAAACTCATATTCATGTGAGTTAGTACTTGATATGGGAATTTCATTAGCAGCATCATCAAACATGTTATTATCCCTTGTGGCATTAATAGCTTGCTGAAGTTGTTCTTGTTCAAAATACTTTTGAAAATGTGGTGGCCTATATTGTTCACCTATAAAATTGGGATCATCATTTAGTGTTGCTTTCCATTCCTCATATGTGAATTGATACACTGAAGAAGTATTATCAGAATTAGTATCAGTATCAGTATCAGTTTCTACCATATGAACCGGTATGATAGGCTCATCAGGTTCTATAAAGAGTGTTGCAAGATCTGGAGGAATAGGATATGGAAATGTATCTTCATCAGAGCTAGCCTCTGGATTCACTTCTGGAGTGGCATCTTCAATTTCTTGTTCAGGTTTAGGTTCAAGCTCAGGAGCTAACAAAAATTTCTTGGCCCCCAAATGAAAGGGAGTCTTTTTAAAGCCCAAGCCACTAGTATCTTTTATGTAGCGGCCTGTAGCTTCAATCAGTTTCAGTAATCCATTATCATTCTTTCCTATAGGACCACTCCCCTTATAACTAAAGTGCTTCATGATCTTGAAGGCTTCATTATATGGTTCTTACTCTAAACTTGGAGGTGGAGTAGTTGTTTCAGCTATTTCTTTTCCTTTATAGATCCAAGCTGTGATATCTCTCTCTTCATCCTCATCTTCTAAAGGTGTAGAGGCCCTTACAAAGGTGCCATCATAAACTATTCGAGGAGGAGAATTAGAAAGTTTGTTGTCCTTAGAAGGTCTCCCATAAGAGCATGGAGATAGAAGTAGAGCAGATAGTGATAGCACAAGTTCAATTCGGTATTCTCTCATGCCTATATCCTTAAGTCTCAAAGTTTGTTCCCTTTCTTTCAGCTTAGCATCATAAAACTCAGTGGATTCTCTACTTGCCAAAACAAAGCTATCTATGGATTGTGCAAGAGTGTTGCAAGAGTAATTGGTATTAGAAGGTACAGTGACTTCTACCCCATGGAATGGAAACTTAATGCATTGATGATAAGTGGATGAAACAGCATGCATCTCATGAATCCAAGGCCTACCCAACAAGATATTGTAGGCAAGAGGAATATCGAGCACTTGGAAAGTAACATCTCTTTCAATAGGACCTACATGGATAGGTAGCACAACTAGGCCTTGGGACTTGCATTCTTCCTCATCATAAGCTTTGATGGTAATCTTTTTGTGGGGGTCTATACAATTCTCATCATAACCTAGCTGAGTGAGCAGTTTAGCAGAACATATATTAAGACCAGCACCATTGTCTATGAGCACTTGAGGAATGTGCTTAGGACCTATCATGACCTCTATATGCAAGGGAGCATTATGAGGGTGACTCAAAGAGTGATCATCTTCTTCAGAGAAGGATAGATAGTGAGGTGAGGTCAAATGACCCACCATAGATTGGAACCAATTGAGATCAAGATCCTTGGGAACGTTTGCCTCAGCAAGGGCCTTATCCAAAATCTGCCTATGAGCAGGCGAGATCTTCAACAACTCAAAAATGGTAATTTGAGCATTGGTTCACTGGAGTTGATCTAAGATGCTATAACTAGCTGAGCTAGCTATAGGAACAGATTTTGTGTTCTTGTTGGTGGGGCCAACAATAGTCTTATCCACAATTTTCTTTGGAGCGGATGTGGAAGTATCAGGTCTGCAAAGAATTTCATGTGGACCTCTTCTTTATTTCATGTGTCTGCAAAGAATTTTCTAACGGGTCCGAGTCTTGAAATGGTCATGTGCCAAAATTTTTTGCATTTCTTTACCCTAGGTCTTTTGCCTTGGTAGGGTTTTGTTCTTGAAGAAGTTCTTAGTCATGCCCTAGATCGTATGTTTTTGAGTTACCTTTTATAGACACTTAAGTTCTCAATATGCATGTGGCTTTTATCTTTCCCCTTTGTGTCTCTAAATCTTAGAGTGAAGTTGTTAGGTCTTAAGTTGTTCAAAGATTGGGTGAAAAGGTTAATAGATTAACATGTGTGGTGGTTATCTCTTGTTCTCCAAATGTCAGGCAGTTGGTGGTTTCCATTCAGCAACTTGGCGAGGCAGTTATCTCCTAACCTCTCAATCCTGATGGTTAGTGACTTAACATTTGTTGATCTAGCAAAAAATGGTTTTCTACAGGTCTCTAATTTTAATGGCTAAATCATGAAACATTTGGCAATTAAGCGAGGACCATTGATGGTGGTGAAGATCAAGGGTTGTCGCTAAATCTCATAACGGGACTAAGGTTAAGAAAAGTATCTAGTGACTCAGAGATAAAGGCTTATCTCTCATTCTCCAAATAGAACCAGGGTTGAGGAAAAGATTAAGAGATCATGAGATTTTCTTTAGTCGCTAGTTTTCCAGATGAGGCCTGGGTTAAGTCAAGGTTAGTAAGAAGTCCGATAGTGGTGGGACCAGTTTATGCAGTGCAAAACCTGACAGCCATCAATAGTTTTAATTTGATGGTGGGCGTAATGCCTTGATGAGAACTTTCAAGAGGCTTAGTGATTGTTGGATCATGACCTTTTGACACTTGGCAGTGGTGTGACCTTTTGACACGTATCTTTATTCTGAAGAATTTTGGGGGAAACTTTATGTCTTTTAAATCTTTGTCTCAAAATAGATTCCCTACCATTGATCTCGAATGATCCAACAGTTTTTTTGGGGGCCTGACTGACAAAGTGATTAATGTTCTATCAAATCCAATGGTGATCATAATACCGCTAAAGAAAAGTGCTCAGTTGATAATGAGCGCGAGATTGCGATAGCCATCCAATCTTCAAGTAGGTGAAAGACCAATGAGAAGATGGGTCCTCATGCCAAGTGTTTTTGATTTGCTTGATCTTGATTGGTTGTCGAGGATGATGATGTGGAAATTAAATTTCAAAGCCCGATTGATCGATCTGATGATTAATATGAGAGACACATGATGTGCTGGGAAAGATAGAGATCAACAACCATATTTTAAAATTTGTCAATTAACCGTTGGGGCCAGATTTTGGATTTTTTAGGGATTTTTCTGAAAGATTAAAGTCAGTAAGCCAGAATAGACAAGCCAAATCTGGTTTTGTTTTGTTCCAAGGATGAGGTAGGTGAAAATTAATGCAAATTGGATTCTTTCTCGAGTCTGGTATGATCTAACATATTACAAAGGGTTTATGCCAGTGAAGGACTGGTTATTAAATGAAAAGGAGGCCAATCTATTTGATCTAATCTTGTTCACCGTCACATAATGATCTTGAAGTGATGCTCGACTACAAAGTGCAAAGGGTGTCCATGTCATGGAGAAGTGGGTGAAATAGTCATGACATTTATTACATAGTTGAAGATAATAGAAAGCCAAAATAATGAATTTCCTATCTTTATTGTGTGCTAGTTAGGGTTTTGGCCTTAACTAAAGATCAAATTGGATTTGATTGCTCTAGATTTCCTAGCATATCTTTTTTGCAATGAATTTCCTGATTCTTTGGTTGTTGTAGTTGTTGAAAACCCTAGTTCTATCCTAGCTATTTGAAGCTTGTTGCATCCTTTTCTTGAGGATTCCAAGATGGCTAGTGATATATATAGCAAGTTTTTCCATTGTAAAGGGGTGAAAATTATTTTAGTAAGGAGATTTCTGTATCTGGTGTTTTTTATCTAAATAATTCTTGTCTCTGAATGTACTAATATAGGGAAATATCAATGAAAATGTATTGAAACTCCTTTGCATATTTTGTTGTCTTCTAGTATGAATTTTGAGTTTTCTGTGTATTAAATTTGTAAGGCATCGTTAATACATCATTTACAAGGTGAATAGTGGGGTTAAGCTTAATTTTATTTTAAGGGAAGGTTAAATCTTAAGGGAGATCTTTGGGAATTCATGGTTTATGATAGAATTTGATGATTGTATGTGTCAATGAGAGGGTGATTTGTAAGGCATCTCATCTGGGTTTTGGGTATATGAGATTTGAGGGATTTTTATAGATGTATATTCTTTGACTCTTTGCCCTAAGATTTGGCACTGGTCTTTGCTCAAATTACATTTCTCACCATCAACACAATTAAACAATGACTTATTTTGAATTTATGTTGAAAGGAATAGATGTTTAGGTCTATATCAAGCATATAGATAACTGTTTTGATTCTTTGAAGAACTGAATATGTTAGGTACACCTACCTGAGCTTAAAGCTCGAAGTGAGAAGGATAAAATCCTTAGAACCTTAGTGTTTTATATTGTCAGATGTATCTTTTATGTACATTGAGTCATGTATTAGAATCTTAAATTTGTAATTACCATCTACAATCATTTTAAACACTAACAAGTTGGTGACTCTACTAGGGAGCTTAATATTTTGCAATAGGCCTATTACAATTCCCTAATAACTGTCTTTTGTTTTATTTTAAGACCAATTTATAATATTTATCCCGCATGTTCTATGGATGGGGACTCTAAAATTTGTGTTTTCCAGTTGCTAGTTTAGCATATAGAAATTTGTGTAATTGTCTTGTTAGAAATACCATGAGTCGACAAAGATATACTAGGTCATATTACAGGGATCACCCAGGAAGTAATATGGGTAATGAACTTCCCACACCTAGTAGAAAGTAGTGGTCTAGGAGGGGTTTATTCAATCCTAATTCTCCAAGACCCTCTAAAGCATGAGTTGCAACACCTTTTCCTAGCGAAGTCTCTTCTTCTTCTGAAAGTCTAAAGCCTCTTAGGAGAATGAATCCTAATGAAGATAATCCCTCTTGAGAAGATGAATTCATAGATGTAGGGTTTTTACCTACACGTGAAAGTCTAGAATAACCAGGGAAACTTTTGCTACTAAAACTGCTTCTTATGATTAGCTCTAAGGAAAAAGGAACATGAAAAATTACTTGAAATTTCTAATAGAAGAAAGAAGCGAGAGCAGGAGATTTATGATTTACTTATGGAAAGACAAGAAATCATAATAAAAACAAAGAATAATGAGCTCCAGGCTCAAAGTTTAAATTAGGAGTTCAGGGGTCTAGACAGAGATTTGGTTGGTGTTGTTGGAGCTTCGAGACAACAAGTTGATAATAATGAGTCAAATTATAAGAAGGATGAAATTGAAGGAGAAGGCCCAGTTCTAAGGTAGTTGCATCCATCTGAGATCAAGAGAAATGAAGATCTTAAAAATAATGTCAGAGATGCATATGACAAAGGAAAACAAAAGATGGTGGGAGTCAGTGTAAATAAATCCAAACAGGGTAAGGTTATTCCTGATGCTATCTCCCAAGCTAACTTAGAATTGGAAAAGGCTAGAAAGGCCAAGGAGGACTTGAAATTTCAATTAGAAAAAAATGGAGTTGGAGGCTCCTATAGATGAGATGAAGAAAAAAATTGCTTTCTTACATGCTAATTAGAATACTACTACAAGTAGCTAGATCCCTATCACTAATGGGACAGTTCCATAGAGCCAATAATGTGGTCCCAAGCCAAGTTTACAGGCTTCAGGCTCTAAACAAGTGATCAAAGAACTAGTCCAAAATGTCAATTCTATAGTTCCATTGGCTGGTGGTTCCATGGGAAATGTGTTGAATCAAACTACTAGAGGTGGTGGAGCCCAAGCTTCACAAAATTTTCGAAGGAGACCTATTCATCTGGATAGATACCAACCATTATTCTTTGATGGTATCCCTGGTCAACCAAATACTATCCTAAATGAGGTAAGAGACAAAATCCCTAAGTTCATAGGAAATAATGTTGTCACTTGCAAAGAGCATCTTAAGTCTTTTATAGATAAGATAAATGAATATGAAATTGAAAATGAAGATGTTGTAATGAAGTTGTTTCTTTAGTCATTAATAGAAGATGCTATAGATTGGTATAGGGGTTTGCTTGAAAATAGTATTACTTCATGGGATGAGTTTGTTAAAATTTTCAAGGAGCAGTATGTTGAACATGTTAATTCTAGTTTATATGCTCAATGAGCTCAATAATATAAAAAAGAATCCAAATGAGAGCATGTTTGAATTCAATAGTAGGTTTCAAAAGGCAATGCACAAATTATTCCAAGTCTTGTGATTAGATGATGAAGTTTTCCTAACCACATATTTCAATGCTTTGGATGGAAAAATGTCTTACCTCTTGAGAGAGAAAAGCCCACATACTTTGAGAGATGATTTTAAGTTAGTAATAAATATTGAAAGTAATAGGAATTCATCTGGTCAAATGTACAAAAGGGATGAATAAAGATTGTGGAAAGAAACCAAAGCACATGCTGGTAGACCAACCAAAGAAGAGGATAAGGTTGAAAAGTTGGAAAATGTTAGAAAGCTCTCAACCAGGATTGAAAAGGGTGAGAGAGGTTTTCAAGACAATAAAACCCCATATTAGAGGCAAGAAACATTCCCTAGGTTGCATGATCAGCCTTACAATGCAAATTGGAAAGATAAGAAGCCTATTTTTGATACCCATGAGACTTGAAAAGGAAGGGATACCCCTGACCCTTTAAAAAGGAATGCAACACATAATGTAGAGAACAATCCATGGTGTGTGGCTTGTAGTAAGTCTCACTCACCTTATCATTGTGTTGTGACCCAAGCTTTGGGAGGAGTGGAAGACTCACATGTAGGAGATAATGAAGGATATGAAAAGCCTACAGTTAACATGTTTACCACTTAGAGAGTGGAAGAGATTTCATCTTCATAAGATGAAGAAATACTTGTTGATGTTGATTATAAGAGAAGAAATTTCCCAAAATATGAGCAACAATTTTTTGCCCATTCAGATCAAGATGAATCTAAAAATGATGTTTGCAAATCAACAAGTGTGATCAGACTAGAATTAAGTAAGGCTCACTGGAGAAAACCTAGTGAAGAAGAAATTAGAACTCTTACTGTGGCTACCATTTCTCAAGCCATATCCTCATATAATTTGAGGAATAGAAGAGTAGACCCTGATCAAGGAGTATCGAGGTCAGTTTTTGTAAAAGATGATTCCCAAAATAAGGTTTTTCCAAAACCAAATGTTATCAAAGGTACGGGTGGTAACAAAAAGAAAGAAGAGCCTACTCTTGTTCAAGATACTAGGAAGAATGAGGAAGTTGCCACAGACAAGAGAAATAGAATGGTCGGTAAGGGAAAAGACTTGTTTGATCCTTTTACTGAACCCCCAACCTTTGATATGAGACATGCCCTGTATCAAATGAAAGTCTCAATCCCCTTGTTGTAAATGCTAAAGATAAAAGAGCACAAGGCAACATCATTGGCCTTGATAAATGAACAAGAAGATAATCCTATTGTATTAGAAAAGGAGAAGCCAGTGGATTGACCTGAGACAAGAAAAGAGATTTCTAACTTTTGTGTCAGAAATATTGTAACTCAAGAACCATCATCAATTGATCCTTTCTATGTAACTTTGATTGTCAACAACTTTTTGCTAAAAAATTGTATGATAGACTCTAGTGTTGTAGCTACTATGATGCCATATCATGTTATGAAGGAACTAGGACTTCAAGTCAACACTTCAAATGGAAGGTGTTATGCCATGGATAATAGGGTAGTTCCTATGGTGGGTACTTTAGTGGGAATAGAAGTGAAAATTTCTGCATTTCCTGAGGCCACATATAAAATGGATATAGTTGTGGTTGATACCAAGCCTCACTATGGTATGCTACTATCAAGACAGTGGGTAGTAGCAGTGGGAGGAAAATTGCAACTAGATATGTCATATGCTACCATACCTATAAATGGTACTGAGATTAAATTATATAGAGAACCTCATTCTTCTATCATACTTGACATGGTAGCACCTGAAGATTTAAATTTTTGTGTTGACATTGACATGGAAAATTTTGTTGTTGAAGAAATTAGGTCACAATTGAGGAATAGTGATCCAATAGTTGATGAGTTGTTTTTGCAGCAAGATGGGCTGTGGAAAATTTACTTTGATGGAGGATGCTCTAAAGAAGGATCAGGAGCTGGTGTATTGTTTATCTCTCCATCAGGTATTACCTTTAAGTATTCCTTTTTGTTGACTTTTCAATGCACAAATAATACTACTAAGTATGAGGCATTGATATTGGGATAAGATATTGCCATAAAGCATGGTATTAAATGTTTAAAAGTTTATGGAGACTCCCAATTGATCATAGCTCATATTAGATCTAAATATGCTACCAAGGATGATGAGCTAAAATTGTATAGATATACTGTCTAAGATAGAATAGAATTATTTGATTCTTTCAATATTCAGTGGGTGGAAAGGTAAAATAATGTCATAGAAGATTTCCTTGCAAATGTTGCATTAAAGAATAATGATGTCACTCTTACTGGTGTCTCTGTTACACTATTTTCATCATGCAAAATAATAGACAAATAGTAAGGGTGCATTTAGGTTCTTTCATTTAACAGTGCTTTTCAAGTTATGTTAATCAACATTTTGTTATTGCATTCATATTAGATTGCTAAATTGTACTCTAAGTATTGATCACATGTCAAAACTTTCAAATTCATAATTGATCATTACATTGTGCATTCATACTGAATTTAATTTACAAATGTTCATTCATACTTCATATTTCATATCAGTAAATAGAATACAGTGTGCAGAATAGAAAGGAGAGATAGGGGTATGAGTGAGTTCTCCGCATTGCCTTGAAAGTGTCATTCGCATATCTGGAGTTGGTTGTCACATCTAGTCCTAGTCCTCCGGTCTTCATCTTGAGTTTGTATTTGTCTGGTTTTAGTCTCTAGGGGTTGTCCTGCATCATGGTTAGATGAGTTTGTTAGATCCAGTTGGATCTAAGCAATGCAAGAAGAATGAAAACATCATACATTATCAAATTCTTTCATGGCTGCATATACTTCTGATGTTTAATGCAATAGAAAAATGAGCATGTACATAAATTGAAAAGCAGTGTTAAAGACAATTGTGATGCATTATGTTAGTGAGCACACCAGTGGTCTGATGGATGATCAGAATTGACCACTAGGTCATGTTCACTAACCGAATACGTTAGTTTTGATATTTTCAAGCTATGAACATATTTGTTGCTGAATATAAAAGAGTGCTTCAAGATTATGCCATAATTGATAAAATGTCTATAGTTTGTTTTTACTGGGTGTCACGAACCCATGTTCAAACCTCAGTTATTAACATTCTGATGTTTTTGAGTGTCACGAGCCCATGCTTGAACTTCATTAATAGTGAACAAACATTTGCATCTTGTTGTACTTATCATATCAAGTGCAGATTCAACATCAATGAGAATTGTATACAGTGGACAAAGCTACAGGAGCAAGCTAAATAGAAAGTATAAAATATGTATAAACTGGAACAGAATATATATAGTTGACAGAGTGTTTTCATGCTTCCATTCTAAAAATAGAAATTATCTATTTATCTTCAAAATTCCCAGTCAAAATTTTGGGCTTCATATGTTATCACAGAATATGCTGAGGAAGATACTGAATTTGATAAAGTTGCAATTGACAGTAATTCAAAATTCTATGAAAGTGGGAAGTATGCTGCCAATATGTAATCAGAATTATTACAAGCTTCATATAAAATAGAGATTTTCATTTATCTTCCAGTTAAGGGCTCGAGCTAGGTAAGGATAAGCAAATCTTCAGAAATATCAATTTTCAATGCTTAGTGTCAATGAGTTCATGTTATTTTCTAGAACTGAGCTTAGTATTTTGTCATATGAGACTGAAAGAACAATAGTCATGACAACTTTAGATGATACCCACAAGTTATATACTGGATTTCCAGTTATCAATAGGTATGAAGGAATTTTTTCCTTGATAAATTTAAAAAAACCCATGACTATTACTAGTTCAAAATATGACTTCATGGTTTCATGCCAGTTGCAAGTAATTGAATAGCATAAAGATGTATTCATAGCTATTATAGAAGTCCTTTGAATAGTTCAAGTTCATGAGATTTGAACCCATGTGTGGTTTACAGAAGAAATGAATTAATAGTAGAGCTCGGGTTTGAAGTGTTCGTTGTTTGCAAATACAAAGAATAGTTCAGCAAATATAAACAATGGATCCAAAGACATGACACCATGAACAAATCAATGCGAGCCATTCAACTATTGATATAAGTGTTATAATAAAGCTTGTGGTCATGAGTTCTTGTTATCAAAGGAAACAACAACTTGTGAGATCTCAGTCTCAATTTTCAATAAAAACTGTGAATCATGGTATAGGCTCGCTATTTTACAAATAATAGAAAAGAACTCTCATATATCTGAGTTTACTCAAGGTAAGAGTTACAAGTTAGAGTTTCACTGTTATTACAAAATCATAAACCATGAGTACATTTTTGAAAGAAACAATCACATTTTAAAACAACAGTGAAGTATCAGTTACACATGGAAAGCCCACGTTTTTGCTGTAGATTTCATTGCATTACATTATAAGAAGATAAACAGAGAGTTTGAATGAATGAACTTACGGTTTGATCAATTTTGAGTTTGTTTTCGATACTGAGTTCCTAGAATACAATAACCAGTGATCACCAGTGCAATAGAGGGTTCAAATCCAGCAAGTCAAGTTCATTCACAGTCAATGCCGAGCTTCTTCAGAGACTTTCAAACTCTTTCCTGCTTGTTAGGGTTTCTTTCCCTAAATTTCTTTGAGAATGGGTTATCTTGGAGATGAGCTCAAGTGCCAAGATCAATTAAACATCATAAAATTGGAATCTGCTAAGCAATTAAATTCCTTAATGAAGATGTTTGTTCCTACAGTGCCTTGAAAACTGAGAACATGCCACCTCTTGCCTTCCTTGATTTGTGTATTGTTTCAAGTGGATTGAAAGTCATGTCGACTTCTCCACATTGTGTTTTTTTTTTTTTTTACACTTAGAGTTTTTATCTAAGTTAGGAATGAGGGACATATTTTAATATTAGTTTTTTCTAATATTAAAATTAATAATAATTTTGGCAATTATTCTTTGTAAAAGGATTCATTTCCTTGTAATTAGTCAAAATTTAGGGGCATTTAGACTGAGTTTTTATAGGCTTGGTTTTTGGTAAATCTTTGGCACATTTTTGGGCTAAGATTGGGCATTTTTGGTGGATTGTGATTTTCGGATTTGGTGCTAGATCTAATTATAAAATTGATTTTGGATGATCAATTCAGGGTTGCAGATTTTGGAGAGAGGGCATATAGTGAACATATCATTCCTAGGTGCTTTGAAGGCCATTTTTGTAATCATTTTGTCAGATTTTTGAAGAAATGAACCAGATTCTTTGACTGCTATTTTGTGTACTTATTTTTCAATATTGAATCCTGTTTCATCTTTTCTAGCAAGTGTCAAACCATTTATTATCTAAAGGAAGTGAATGAAATTCTGTTCCTTCTCAAGATAATCAACTGCCCCTAGGCCTTGTATGAGAAATGTATGTTGTTAATTGTCCAAGCTGTTTGTGGTAGAACCCTGGTAGCATGAATTTATTAACCTATATGTTGAGCAGAGATTCAGATTGTTAAAGTATTCATTTATGAGTCAAGGTTGAAATTCATCTTTTTTGTGAAGTCTGAATTATTCATTGGTGTATCACCCTAATCACTTTAAGTTATAGTATTCTTTCCCTTTCCCCAACAATTTGCAGATCAGGAAAGTGATATTCCATATTTTATAGGAACCAGCCTAGAATCCAGAGATTCCTCTTCATTCATAGTCTACCCACAGCTAGAAGAGGTTTCCATTTTCAGGATAGAATTGTTGTTAGCCTTAATGCCTGATTTAGGGTAACAATTCTAAGCTTGAACAGTCTCAATGTTAGAAATTAAGAGCGGGCATGTTGTGCCTGATAATGTTTGTAATTGGCAAGTTTTTGAGGATGATGATGATATCCTCAGATTTATTCAAGGTTTAGATCAGTATGATGGACAAAATATTGATTATGATGCTTCAACAGAGGTTGTTAATGGAAAGGATTGTATCCTTGGAAATGAATTTTTTCAGTTAGCTTCTAATCATATTCCTAGAGGGCTAGTTGAACTAGAAGGCATGTGTAGAATAAATGACAATTACATGTCACAAAAATCCAATGCTAAGGTTGAGGATTTGGAAGAAATAAACTTAGGATTAGAGACATCCCCACAGTTGGTGTACACTGGAAAGAATCTAAGTAGGGATGTGAGAACTAATTTGATAAGATTGTTGAATAAATACAAACATGTGTTTGCATGGTCTTATGATGACCTCAAATCTTATGAAAAATACTTATTTCAGCATGATATCCCTTTGAAAGAAGATACCAAACCTTTTAGGTAGAAACAAAGGCCTATCAATCCCTTACTAGCTACTAAAATACAAATAGAGTTGACAAAGTTAAGGGATGCAGGCATAATTGAGCCTATAAGGCATTCTCTTTTCTAATTTGGTACTAGTCAGAAAGAAGAATGGGGATATAAGATTATGTGTTGATTTCAGAAACTTGAATGTTGCCTCATTGAAAGATAATTATGGATTTCCCAACATGGAGGCTATGCTTCATAGGGTGACTAGTTGTGAGTTATTATCCATGATGGATGGTTTCTCAGGGTATGACCAAGGGCTGGTGTATATGTCCAAGGGATGGTTTCTCAAGGTATGACCAAGGGCTGGTGTATAATATTTACTACTCCCTGGGGAACTTATGTATATGTCCACATGCCATTTGGTTTAAAAAATGCTGGAGAAAATTTTCAAAGGGCGATGGATGTAGCTTTCAAGGACCTTATCAATGTTCTCATGGTAGTGTATCAAGATGACCTAACTTCTTATTCAAAAAGGGTTGATGACCATTGTAGTCACTTGGAGAAAGTCTTAGTTAAGGCATTAGAGTTTGGTATATCATTGAATCCCAAGAAATGACAATTTGTTGTTACTCAAGGAAAGCTATTAGGACATATAGTGTCCAAAGAGGGAGTAAGAATTGATCCTAAAAGAGTTGAAGGAATTCAAAAGGTCCCTACTCCCAAGAACCTTAAAGGTGTACATTCTTTCCTTGGACAAATTAATTTTGTCATAAGATTCATTTCTAACTTTGTAGAGATGGTCAAGCCCATAGTCAAGCTCTTGAAAAAGGATGTAAAATTTGATTGGAACCAAGAAGCACAAAAGGCCTTTGAGAAAATTAAGCAAACAATCCAAGAAGCCCCTATTTTAGTATCTCCTGATTATTCCAAACCTTTCTCCTTGTTTTCTTTTTCATCTTTTCATACGATGTTGGAAAAATCATCAACACTCCCCCCAGGATTTGTGACATGGCTTAACCGCCTCCTGTGTCTTCTATAAGTCTAGTGGTTGTATCAGAAATTAACAGGTCAATCTTTTGGTGCAATGACAACTACTACTTGTAACAATTGGTTTCAGAGCTTGGTCACAGGTTTGAATCCCCTTGGGTAGCACTAAGGGGGAGATTTTTGGAAAAATGGTCAACGCTCCCCTCGGGATTCATGACATGGCTTAACCTCCTCATGTGTCTTCTATAAGTCTATTGGTTGTATCAGGCATTAACAGGTTGATATTTTGGTGCAATGACAACTACTACTTGTAACATACTATTGTAGCACTTCTATTACAAAAAGATGGGGAAGGATTTGAGCACCCCACTACATTCTTTAGCAAATCATTACAGTCAGTAAAACTGAATTATGAGTTAATGGAAAATTAGGCTTATGCATTGGTAAAGGCAATTAAGGCATTCAAGCCTTATTAGGTCCAAGGTTAATTCATATGTTCCTCATGCTGTAGTGAAAGACATACTAGTCTAGAGTGAGGTTACAGGGAAAAGATGCAAGTGGATTAATAGAATCCAGGAGTTTGATTTAGAGCTTCATATTACCAAGTTGGTTAGAGGTTTGGGGTTAGAAAAGTTGATGACATAATAAAATATGGATTTGGTCCAGGTAAATAATGTTACCATAGGTGAAAAAATGATTACAAGCATTGAGATGCAGCCATGGTACAAAAATATTATGCATTTTCTCAAAAATGCTAGTTGCCTACAAGGCCTAAATGATAACCAAAAGAGGAGCCTCATATTATAGGCTCAAAAGTATGTGTTGCTACAGGGTGACTTGTATCTGAAAGACAAAGATGGAATATTTCTCTTATGTCTGGACAAAGGATAGTTTGAGAAAGTATTAAAAGAAATGCACTCTAGACTATGTTGAGGGCATTATTCAGCCAAGGAAACAACTCACAAGATCCTGAGGGCTGGTTATTATTGGCTTAGTTTATTCAAAGATACGCATTCATTTGTCATAAGATGTGAGCCATGCAAAAGATTCTCAAATGAGTTAAAATTATTAGGAACATTATTGTTAAACCCGATAGTTGTAGAAGCTCCATTTTCCATGTGGGGTATTGACTTCATTGGAGAATTTGTAGAGAAACCTAGTGGGGGACATAGTTGGATACTGATTGCTATAGATTATTTTACTAAATGGATTGAGGCAACCCCAACTAAGAAGGCCACTATCATAGTGGTAATTGAGTTCTTGATGAATAATGTGGTTATTAGGTTTGGTGTTCTTGTCAAACTAGTAATGGACAATGCCATGTTCTTCAGGTCAGAAGAATTTGTTGATTTTTGTTCACAGATGGGCATTATTTTGTCATATTCATCCCCATATCACCCATAGGCCAATGGACATGTAGAATCAAGAAACAAGAGCATTCTAGAGATCTTGAAGAAAACATTAGAGAAAAATAAGAGAAACTGGCATGCAAAGTTGAAACTTGCACTATGGACAGATAGAATTACAAAAAAGAGGGCCATAGGTAAGTCTCCATTTGAATTGGTATTTGGTATAAAGTCTAGACTACCTGTTAACAATTTATTGCTTGTTTATCAATTCATACAAGATGAAGGTTTAGAGGTTTGTTAACCTTTGCAAGATAGGATGGTCCAATTGATTGAATTGGATGAGACAAGAAGAGAGGGTAAAAAAGAAAATGTTAGATTACAAGAAAAAAATGAAATATATTTCTGACAAAAGAGCCATTATTAGGAAGTTCCAGCATGGTGACCTAGTCCTTCAATGGAATACTAGGGCTGAAGATAAGGGAAAACATAAAAAGTTTGAATCCTTATGGTTGAGCCCTTATATTATTCATCAGATTCATGGAAAGGATTCTTATTTTTTGAAGAATCTGGATGATGAAGAACAAGAATTTCTAGTGCATGGACAATTTATGAAGTTTTTCTTCAATTGAGTTTTTAAATTTTCCATGCACAATAGTTTTGTAATATATGTAGAGGTGTGTTTGCCTCTGTCGTGTGTTTGTTTTTTGTAGTAGGTTAGTGTTTTTGTGGTCTGCCACCTAGAGATTCATGAATTCTTGCTATGAAATTGATTTCAAGAATCCTTAGATAGAGTCACTGTTGGGATATTTTCTAGGTTTTCAGAGAAGTGTCATTCCTAGTCCTTGATGAGATCCAAGTTGTGCATGTGTCTTCTTTATTGCACGTGCCTACAAAGAATTTTCTAAGGGGTCTGAGTCTTGAAGTGGTCATGAGCCAAAAATATCTACATTTCTTTACCCTAGGTCATTTTGTCTTGGTAAGGTTTTGTTCTTGAATAAGTTCTTAGTCATGCCCTAGATCTTATGTTTTCGAGTTACCTTTTCCAAGCACTTAAGTTCTTAATATGCACTTGGAGTTTGTCTTTCCCCTTTGTGTCTTTAAATCTTAGAATGAAGTTGTTAGGTCTTAAGTTGTTCAGATGATGGGCGATAAGGTTCATAGATTAACATGTGTGATGGTTATCTCTTGTTCTCCAAATGTTGGGTAGTTAGTGGTTTTCATTCAGCGACTAGGCAAGGCAGTTATCTCCTAATCTCTCAATTCTGATGGTTTGTGACTTAGCATCTAGCGATCCAGTGAAAAAGGGTTTTCTCCAGGTCTCCGGTTCTAACAGCTAAATAATGAAACATTTGGTGATTAAGTGAGGATCTTTGATGGTGGTGAAGATCAAGGGTTTTCACTGAATCTCATAACGGGACCGAGGTTAAGAAAAGTATCGAGCAACTTAGAGATAAAGGCTTATCTCTCATTCTCTGAATAGAACCAAGGTTGAGGAAAAGATTAAGAGATCATGAGATTTTATTCAGTCACTAGTTTTCCAGATGAGATTTGGGTTAAGTCATGGTTAGTAAGCAGTCCAACAGTGGCGGGATGAGTTTATGCAGTGCAAAACCCGATGGCCATCTATAATTTTAATCTGATGGTGATCGTAATGCCTTGATGAGAACTTGCAAGAGGTTTAGTGATCACAGGATCATGACCTTTTGACACTTGGTAGTGGTGGGACCTTTTGACATGTGTCTCTATTCTAGAGACTTTTTGGGGAAACTTTATGTCTTTTAAATCTTTGTCTTGAAATAGATTTCCTGCCATTAATCTTGAATGATCCAATGGTTTGTTTTCTTCTAGGCTGGGTTGAAAAAGTGATTAATGTTCTATCAAATCCAAGGGTGATCGTAATGCTACTAAATAAAAGTTCTTGATTGATAATGAGTGCAAGATTGTGACACCCGTTTGATCTTCAAGCAGGTGAAAGACAAATGAGAAGGTGGGTCCTTGTGCCAAGTGTTGTTGATTTTCTTGATCTTGATTGGTTGCTGAGGATGATGATGTGGAAAGTAAATTTCAAAACCTAGTTGACCAATCTTCTCATTAATATGAGAGCCACATGATGTGCTGGGAAAGACAAAGATCAATGACCATGTTTTAAAAATTTTCAATTAATTGTTGCGACAAGATTTCAAATTATTTAGGGGTTTTTCTTCAAGATTAAAGTCAGTAAGCTAGAATAGACAAGCCAAATTTGGTTTTGTTTTGTTCTAGGCTGAGGTAGGTAAAAATTAATGCAAATTGGATTCTTGCTCGAGTTTGATATGATCTAATAGAGTATAAAGGGTTTATGCTAGTGAAGGACTAGTTATTAAATGCAAAGGCAGCCAATCTATTTGATCTGATCTTGTTCACCGTCACAGAATGATCTTGAAGTGATGCTCGACTGTGAAGTACAAAGGGTGTCCATGCAGTGGAGAAGTGGGTGAAATAGTCATGCAATTTATTACATAGTTGAAGACAATAGAAAGCCAAAATAATGAATTTCCTATCTTTATTATGTACCAGTTAGGGTTTTGGCCTTAACTAAAGATCAAATTGGATCTGATTGCTCCATATTTCCTGACATGTCTTTTCTACAATGAATTGTTTGATTCCTTGGTTATTGTAGTTGTTGGAAACCCTAGTTCTATCCTGGCTATCTGAAGCTTGTTGCATCCTTTTCTTGAGGATTCCAAGATGGCTAGTGATATATATAGAAAGTTTTTCCATTGTAAAGGGGTGAAAATTATTTTAGTAAGGAGAGTTCTGTATTTGGTGTTTTTTGTCTAAAGAATTCTTTTCTCTAACTATACTAACACAGGGAAATATCAATGAAAATGTATTGAAACTCCTTTGCACATTTTGTTGTCTTATGGTATGAATTTTGAGTTTTTTGTGTATTAAATTTGTAAGCCATCTTTAATACATCATTTACAAGGTGAATAGTGGGGTTAAGCTTAAGTTTCTTTCAAGGGAAGGGTAAATCTTAAGGGAGATCTCTGGGAATTCATGGTTTATGCTAGAATTTGATGACTGTATGTGTCAATGAGAGGGTGATTTGTAAGGCATCTCATCTGGGTTTTGGGTATATTAGATTTGAGGGATTTCTATAAATGTATATTCTTTGACTCTTTGTCCTAGGATTTGGCACTGGTCTTTGCTCAAATTACATTTCTCACCATCAACACAATTAAACAATGACTTATTCTAAATTTATGTTGAAAGGAATAGATGTTTAGGTCTGTATCAAGCATATAGATAACTATTATGATTCTTTAAAGAAATGAATCTATTAGGTACACCGGCCTGAGCTTAAAGCTCGAAGTGAAGAAGGATAAAATCCTTAGCACCTTAGTGTTTGATATTGTTAGATGTATCTTTTGGGTATGTTAGTGTTTGATATTGTTAGAATCTTAAATTTGTATTTACCATCTGCAATCATTTTAAACACTAACATGGAGACTCACCTTTATTCTTCACGGTTCCCTTTTTCATCTTCCTCAAAAATTTTGTCTCAATCTGATCAAGGCATTCCTCATTAGATTCCTCATTCTTCACTAATTTAGTGGTTTTAAATTCAATCCATGTCTTCATATTATTAGTAATAAATTCCCTCATATAAAATGCAATTAAGGAGCTGAATATTTGTTCTCTAGTGTACTTATCCAAATTTTGTGAGTCTTAATGTATAGTAAAGACCTTATGACTATAAGGATTAGTAAGAGTTCTAAATACCTTTTTTCACAAATTCATCATCTTTTAATTCAAAGCCAAGACATCTAATTTTATTTACAACATCATCCACCTTTTGTATATATCTTGTTATATTTTCATCTTCTTCCATCATTCAAACTTCACTCTTGAATTCTACAACTTATCCTCATTCACCTTTTCATCACCTTCATAAATATTCTTTAACTTTTCCAAAAAACCATGAGTATTTTCTATGACCATATCTTTAGTTAACTCAAATTTAGAGAAACTACTAAACAATCATAACTTTCCTTGATATTATCATCAAAATCCTTGATCTCATTAGAAATATTCACACTAGTCTATGGTTCAACATGTTCTTTCTCAATGCTCTTTCAAACCTCAAAACCAGCAAAAAAAATATCCTTGCATCTTTATCTTCTAATAAGCATAATCAAATCCATCAAACATAAATATAGTTAGTTTGTGTGTCATTCCATATGATGTAGATGACAACGTGAAATTAGAATAACTTCAGAAAAGGTTTTCAATGACCAAAAAATGGGGCATGTAATGGAACTCCAAGGGAAAAACAATGAGGCATAGGGTATGCTTTTGAGGGTACAAAGGAAAACATAGTGAAACTTCCCCTCAACAAAACTTAGGAGCATGTATCTCAGATGCTTCACAATATCAAAGGGTCAGAAACAACATCAAGCAACCACTAAAACATGCCCATCACACTCTCCAATACCATTTCCTTTAATGAAAGTCTCAAAACCTATTAGCCATGTCTGACTAGTAATTGGACATTAACTTGCATCCTATAGACCATACCCACTAACTGATACTAGATTTAGATATCCATTAAGAACCTATACAATATATCACATAACTAATATAGGGTGCTTTATAACTTCAAGGTCAACTTTTGACTGTACCAAATTTCTAGGCTACAATTATGCCTAATTTGAAAAGAAAAACCCTTAAATATGCACTTCCCAACACATGAACCAAGGCCTCAATTAGTTGAAATTCCTCTCCAAACTAACATTTCCACCATTATTTGTACCTAAACCTCTCAATTTTTTCCCCAACATTATAAACTACACTCATAGTCATAGTAAATCAATGATTTTTCCCTCAGATAAGTCATAGGGAATCAATTTATTCACATTAGACTTCATATTAACCCAAAAACACTTTTTTCTTCTATAGGGGACTAAGAACTAGCATTCCACCAATGTATACATTTTTCCCACAATGGACATGGGAGATAAGAAAGATTTTTAGTTCAAACCCCTGTCAATGAGGGTTTCTTGCTTGTTTCAAGAGAAATTATTCAAAATCCCTCAATATTCCACAAAAAATGATCAAATCACTTCTAAATAGAAGTATATTTACCCCCCTAAAAATTATTGTAGAGTTTGGATCAAAACAAATCAATAGAAAATTGAGACAAGCATGTGATCAACAAATGAATAGTCACATACAATTTATTCTTCAAATTCACCAACCACCCCCCATGCCTTGACCAAAGATAATTTTAAACATAATATAGCATAAAATTACAATGTTTATAACTAATTCTAACCATCCAACCATTAGTTTACAATATTTTGCACAATTTGTCATTGACAACTTTTACAAAATTGCAAAGTTAGAGTGCAACTTTTGCATAGATGATGTAAAGCTTAATCTATTGACCCAAAATGACTCCAAATCACCTATTTTTACCCTAGACACACAAATACAACGTTATGGCATAAATATTTTCATTTTTTACTTTCTTTGACCCTTCTTGGCCTTATAGCCTATATGATCCTAATGGCATGATTTTCCTTACAAGTTGACTTGGTTGGTTGTAATGGGTCCTTAGGAGATTATTCAACATAAAAAGAGCATAAATTTCCTTATCATGTACTTAAAATATCATCTTATTAAAAATACCACAATTAACCATGATTACTTCTAGAGGAACTTGGTGCTCCTACACCATACACCCAACTTGGAAAGAAACTCAAGTCCCTTTTACGACTATGCTACATTAAGACATGTTTAAATCCCCCATTTCCTATCCCCCAAATGTTACCTCTATCTAGTACACCCTTCCATTGGGTGAGATTATTTAACCTTGTATCATTCTTGGTACCATTGGCTTGGATGCTCTCTTGACCTGCTCTATCTTTCTCAACCAAGTATGTTGACTACAACTTTGGCTTCCTTTGATCACAAATAAAAGTAGAAATGGTTTTTACTTCTATATACATCTTCCTTGCTTGGTTTTTCCTCTTTTTATTACTTTTTAACCACTTGGTCTTAACCCTTTGTCTTTTCCATTCATTGTCACTTAATCCACTCTTGGCTTCCCTCATTTAGAAAATTTAGTGCTCCAAATGCCTTTGTTTGATTAGTATCAGGTTTTATCTTCCCTCTCCTCATTATCAAATGACACATTGTTTCTCCCACCATATTAGCATAATAATTTTTCACCCCACTTTGTGTCCACACAAGGGACTCATTATTTTACTTCATTGCCTCGGTCTTGGGCTATAGATTAGAGACTTGTCCCTCCTTCTCAATGTCTACTCTGACTTTTTCAATCTCAGTACTAGTTGCATTCTCCTTCCTCTTATCTCCATCCATCCTTTAAAACTCTTTCTTACCCATCAAAATGATCTTCGCTTCCTTCTTATTTTCTTCATCGTCCTCCTACGATGGGGTTAGCCTAAAATTTTAAAAATCCTTTTGAATAGTGTAGACATTTTCTATACCATCATAATGGTCTTTCATATCAAATTATCATGGTCTTCTAAGTAGAAGATGAAAACAATCCATGGGAAGAATATCACAAAACAACTTGACATTATAGGGATCAATTTGAAATCATAGTATGGCCTACTCACTAACTAAAACTAATTGATCATCTTTCATCCATGACACCCTCTATGGTGTTCCATGAGGTAGCCTTTCTAAATTCAATTTTTCAACCATCTCATTAGACCCTACAATATCAACACTCTGATAATTAACAAAAACTTTTCATACTTTACCTTTACACCTGCATGTGGTCCTATATAATGTTCTTCTTTGGGTCATGTCCTTCTCATTGGATGTCTTTAGGATTTGTCTTCTCACCATAATTACTTCACCCACTTCTAGATTAGTGGGTTGAGTAGGAAAATTGACAATTTCTTCTTCTTCCTCTTGTACCAATTGTACTATCCTATCACCTCTCCTTTCATGATCACTTGCTGTGGATAATTTCTTCTCAAGACACTTGAATTATAGGTGTCTATATTCATGTTCCAATTATAGCACCTCCTTGAAAAGGTATTGGAACTCCTACCACCTCAAAATCTTCATCTTGAACCCCTAAAACTACTTGTAGAATCAGTGACCTTCCCCTTGCCCTTGCTTGTGTCTCCTTGATCTTATTGGGTCTTCCTTATACCCCTACCTATATTATTGTTTCCTCTACCTCCTCCTTCCATCTCTTATCTTCTCTTCAACTTCTCCTCATCCTTCATGGCCAAAATTTAGCACTCTTCAATGGTTTTAGGTATGGAGAGATTAAATTTAGCTTGAATATTAAACCTTAGGCCACTGACGTATCTATCTACCTTCTCTTCAACATCCTATTCATGTGCTTCTCTAAAATCCAAATTATGGAACTCCTTTGTATATTATTGTACATCCATGTCCTTTAGTCTTTTATTTCATAGTCTCTTGTATAGTTGGACCTTTTAGTCATTAAGAAATAATTTCTCCTTCATCTTCTCCATCATCTTATACCATGAGGTTATTTTGGACTTTCCCTTATTCCACCTATTTTATTGTACACAATCCCACCATAATAGGGCATGTCCCTTCAATTTTGAATTATAAATCTTCACCTTTTGATTCTCTTCCACCTCTTCACATTCAAAGAAGTTTTCCAATGCCCCAAACTAGTCTATGAGTTCTTCCCCATCTATTTTACCTCCATACATGGGCAAATATTTCTTGGTTTTGTGGTCACCTACTCTAATCTTGTTGATGATTTTTTCCATCCTTGCATCCTTGGGTTCCATTTATTCTTCTTGAGGGGATTCCTCTTCACCCCCATATTCCTAGACTCTTTCTTCATCAGAAACCCTTCCTCCCATTCTATCACTAGCCTCTAAGGCTCTCCCATCCTCTCCCTTAGGGATCTCAACTCTCTAGCTATTGTTGCACTAATCCTTGGGGGCATCTTGTCCTAAATTTATGAACCTTTCTTCTCTCACCCTTCAAATACATACTTCCTTTCTTTGATACCACTATGATACTTCAGACAAGGTGGAATTAAAACAACTTCAAACAAGGTTTTCAATGATCAACAAATGGGGCATGTGATGGAACTCTAAGGGATAAACAAAAATGAGGCATAGGCTATGCTTTTGAGGCTAAAAAGGACAACATAGTGCAACTTATCCCACCAAAACTTAGTAGCATTTATCCCAAGCCTTCACAACATCAAAGAGTCATAAATAATATCAAGTAGCCACTAAAACATACCCATCACACTCTCGAATACCATTTCCTTCAATAACAATCCCAAAACCTATTATCCCTACTTGACTGGTAATTGGGAATTAACTTGTATCCTATAAACCATACTCACTAACTAATCCTAGTTTTAGATACTCATTAAGGGCCTACACAACATATCACAAAACCAATATAGGGTGATTTGTAACATCAAGGTTAATTTTTTACTATACCTAGTTTCTAGGCTATAATTAGGCCTAATTTGCAAAGAAATCCCTTGAAATTTTCACTTCCCTACACAAAAAAGGATTCCATTAGTTTAAATTCCTCTGCAAACTAGTATTTCCACCATTATGTGTACCAAAACCTCTCAAACTTTTCCTGTACATTACAAATTGCACTCACAGTCATAGAAAATCAATGATTTTACCCTCAAATCAATGCTAGGGAATCAATTTGTTCATATTAGACTTCATCTTCTGACCTAAAAACAAATTCTTCTAGAGGTGACTAATGACTATCATTTGACAAATTTATACATTTTTTCCCATGGTAGACATGGGAGATAAGCAAGATTTTCAGTCCCAGGCCCTGTTAATGAGGGTTTCCTACCTATTTCAAAAGAAATTATTCAAACTCCATAAATATTACATGTAAAATGATCAAATCACTTCTAAATAGAGGTATATTCACCCCCTACAAATCCCTACAAATTTTGGATCAAAACAAATCAATACAAAACTGAGACAAACCTGTGATCAACAAATGAACAATCACGTTAGACATAAAAACTAATTTCTTCTTCAAATTCAACAACCACCTCCATGCCTCAATAAAAGAGGCTTTAAAAGATAATTTAGCATCAAATTACAATGGTTGGAACAAATTCTGACCACCCAACCATTGGTTTACAACTTTCTGCATAATTTGTCATTGAATACTTTTACAAATTTGCAAAGTTGCAGTTCAACTTTTGTAATTTTTTGATACATGATGTAAAACTTAATCTATTGACCCAAAATGACTCCAAATCCCCTATTTTTACCCTAGACACATGAATTAAACCTTATTGCATCAATATTTATATTTTTCACTTGCTTTGACCCTTCTTGGCCTTATAGGCCTATATGACCCTAATGGCATGATTTTCCTTACAACTTGACTTGGTTGATTGTAATGGGTCCTTAGGACCTTATTCAACATATAAATAACATAAATGGAATTATTACATGATCTTAATCAAAAGACCACAATGAACCATGATTTATTCAAGAGGAACTTAGTACTCCTACACCACCAAATCAAGTCAAGTGGTACCAATTGTTAAATGCATAATACAATTGAGAGGGGTGAATTAGTTGTCCATGTGTGTGTGAATATTTTTCTTTGTTCCTAAAAGCACAAACACTTCAATATTTCATTAAATCACTGTTTAGCAACATCAAAATCAATTGAAAAGCATAATAAACCAAAATAAAATGACATGTTTCTCTCTATCTAAGAAGAGTGTGATCTAATTAAGATTTTTCTCTCAAATTGTTAGCCTAGATCAGTGACAATTCAATCCCACAATAGAATATTTAACTAATTACAATGCAAATATACAAGATTATCATGATTCTAGATAGGAATTCAAATACCATTGAAACTAATATACAAAAATTAGCTCTAAGAATGGATGAATTAAGATTCTAGATGCAAATTTGATATTATTTTGCTAAGATGAATTAAAACTAGATGATTTGAGCTTTGAGTGAATCTCTTTTATACAATTGAGATTGATTTGGATGGTGTAGATACATCCTTGAGGGACGGTTGAGATCGATTCTCACTTGATCCATGTGAGTGATCCTTGGTTGGAGAAATTTAAGTTGGTTGTCCTTTTTTGATGAGATGGAAATATGACCTTTTATTAATTCCCTTTAATTAATTATTCTAGCAAGGTAACTTTTAATTTTGATTTAATTAAAAATTCTAGGATAATTAATTAATAAAATGATTTTGGGTTATTACCTCTGAAGTTTGAATATAAATTATTTATTCTTGATTAATTATGCAATTAATTTGGTGAAATTCACTAGCGTGATCGGGTTCTTGATTTGGTTTGATGTTCTAATCAAGGTTTAGGGAAAATTTGATTGGTTTTGATTAATATAGGCCTTTGATGACAATAAACTATTTTTAGTGATTACATTTTCCCCTATTTGAATTGATGTGCGATCAATGCGTTGATTCAAAGAATGTATGATGACTGATGTAGAGAACAGTTTGATATGGATCATGATAAAAATACCTCTAGTTGATGTTGATTCTAATATTGATTGAGAATCGAATGATCAATTTGATGTGAATAAATGAAACTGATAATGTATTTTATGATGATTTTTATGTCGACAAGTAACAAATTTGATGTGAAGCGATGAAATTGATCACTTTTAGAAATATTTTGAAACTCGAAGGTTGATTTGAACAAAAAACCAGTTTGATGTGAAGTGATGAAATTGATTACCATCAATGAGGTTTGATAACTAACTTGATATGGTTCTTGATGAATCCAATTATCTGATGATGAAGAAACTATCAATTTGATGTGAAGAAATGAAACTGACATCCCCCTTGCTGATTTAATGATGTTGAAAAGATGGATATTGTCTGAGTAATTTGATGTGGTACGATGAAATCAATCGCTTAGACATATAGGATGGAGATACTCAACTTGATATGAATTTTGATGAAGTTGAGATGCCCCTAGAGATAAGATCATGTTCAATATAGTGATAGAACTTGGATTGATATCCTGATTTGATTGATTGATTGACTGTCGACAGAGGTTTGAAAAGATTATCTTATTTAAATGACATGAATTTGATGAATTTTGATATAATCATGTCTCCTCGGAAGTGAAATCAAAATAAAAACTAATACAAGACCAATTTTTCTAGATTAGATTGATGTAAAACTGATGTTGATTAATTGAAAGCTAATTTGAATTGATTGGGAGTTGCTTCAGATTTATTTTGTGTTGATTTGAACATGTTTTGATCAAGTTTGACTATATTTTGACTTGATTTTGACCAAGTTTGACATTGGTTACCTTGGATTTTGATTCCCCTCTAATTTCTATAATTGCTAATATGCTTTTGTCCCCTGGTTGACTTTTTTTTACCTTGGTTTTACCAAGGTTGACTTTGAGTTTGACTGGGTTGAGTGGATTGATCAGAACTCTAGATTTTTATTTTGATCCCAAAGTTCTATTTGATATCCCTCCATCATCCAATTTTAGTTGATAGCTTGCAAAGACAAAAAGTTGACCTAATTGACCAAAGGGTATAAATAGGTCAAAAAGTTACTTTTTCACTATTCATTTTTTTCTTTCTTCCTTTGGTAATTTCTAAGCTCTGAGAGAAGAATGTCAATTGTGATTGAGAAACATCAATTTGAGTGCATGCATCAACATCAGAGACCTGCCCACTACCCACCACCTGTAAGTGCTTGATGATGATTCCTTTTTTTTCAAATTTTGGTCAATTTTTATCCTTTTTGAGCTTTTTTTTTAAAAAATTTTTTATGCTGAGTCATATAGAACCAAATTAGGAATCGTATCTCGTTATGGCCAAAATTTAGGCTTGTATAGGACCTCTTTTAGGATCATATCTCATTTAGATGCTCATATATCACCCTGTCCTAGCTCGTACAAGGGAAACCCACTTAGTCATACCCTTATCTATTGTGAGTCGTATTACACTAGTCAGCTTGTATAGCATTGTACATTGGTTTGTATACAATGATCTAGATCATATATGGTTGTGGACAAGATACAATTTGCTTCCTAGAGTCGTATCTAGCAATTTTTATTTTCTGCCTTGTTTTGTTTGATCCATTTTCTTTTCATCTACCAGAGTAGGTTATATTTTTACTGTACTTGATTTTTGCATGTATCTTAGCATTCTGATGATAATTTTTATACCCTAGTAGTGATATATTTCCATTGTTTTCCTCTTGCAGATGAGCTTCCATGTTGTTACATTTCATGGGTAGTATCCATGGATGATGCAGATGATTCAACATCTATATTTTGATGACCGAGCTATTATCTAATAGTGTGGATTCTTGAGACTCTTGGATTTGCCAAATATTTTGGCAAACATAGGACTTTTGACTTCTCTTTCCAAGAGATGGAATTTAGAAAATAACACTTTCCATATGCCTACTGGAAAGGTGACAATGATGTTAGTGGACATGTACAAGATCCTTTAATTATCGGTTGGTGAGCCATAGGTATATTATGAGGATCAATCAGTGGCCATAGGGATAGCCTATTTGTAGAGAGTATTTAAGGCTCCAAATATTGACTCTAAGTATCTTACTTGGGATCATATACAATTGAGATATTTGGTTCTCCCTCTTTAGTGTGTTCTTGTTAGTTTTATCAAAGGGATAGTCATGTCAGATAGGAGTGCACAAGGTTTTCTCTGTGGCTGGGGCTAGATTCTTGAGGATTTTCTATAGAGACCTCACCAATTCTCCTAGGGAAAATGTTTATTAGATCATCTTTACCATGTGCTTCATGAGGTAGTGTATAGATTATGTCGTAGTGTTTCTATTGGTGTACTATTACTTTCGGTGTGGGCCTGGGAGCACATCCTAGTGACAAGACTGATTAGGGATAGAAAAAGACATCCCTATTATCCTTACTTTGATCTATATAGTGGATATGTACAACAACCAAATTTAGGTAGACTCGAGTACTGGCATTGATTGTTATATGATAGTGTAGTGATTATATGGTGACCATACAAGGATTGCAAGCATGGTCACTGAGATGATCGTTAGTTACCTATATGTTTCATGAGATGATTTCCAATTGGTCGTACACATTTTATTGTTGAATGGTTTATCCATAATAGAGTTATGAGATAATTTGGGTGTATACAAGAAATTCCATAGGACATGGCCACTTATTCCCAAGTTTTTAATAAGGAGAAAGATTGGCTGGGACATCATATATCATTTGAGTTTTTTTGTACAAGAGTTTCATGCTATTTCCCTGACAACATGGGATTATTTTTTTGATGTTGATGATTTATGGATGAATGATGAGTATAGACAACACATGACATATCATATCTTCCCATGTTTGAATTCTCCTGAGGAGGTAGCATTCTAGATTGATGATCCTAAGGAATTATTTGATGATATGGTAGGAGGTGGGTAAGGAGAAGGTCGGAGAGGTAGGAGAGATGGAGGGAGAGATAGATGCTAGAGGAGAGGTAAGAGAGGTGTCTTAAGAGTAGTAGGAGGAGATGGGGGTGGAGGTGATTATGGAGGTGAAGATGGAGGAGATGGAGGGAGAGATGGTAGGAGGACCAGGATGAGAGTGATCCCTCCTCATCTTTGAGTAGATATTGGATCATTAAGACCACAAGATTGAGATGTAGGTGGTGTTGGTTAGGATGATCATCCATAGAAAAGATATGTTCAGGGAGCTAAAGGTGATTTTTTTGTCTCGGTGCCGACAAGAGAGAGCACAACTATACAAACATGTAGGTATCTTACAGACACATCTTGCAAAGTGAGACTGATAATTGGCTAAGGTTACTATTATGAGAGATAGAGCCTAGTGATATGTTGTCTACCAAGGGCATGGTGTAGCTCACCATTATGCATTGTACATTGGTGCAATTCCTGATCCTTCTTGGAGAGTGCCTTCATATTCTACATTTTCTTCCCAATCTAATGATTCTATTCTCAATTCCACTAGAGATGGTATTCCACCACTAGGTCCACCTCCACTCAGTCTAGAAGGTGACAGTGAGAAATGAATCCATTGTTGTCTTCTAATTTTGTATATTGATCCACTAATGCACTAATATATTGATGTATATTGATCCCTTTAATGATCACATGATGTACCTTGATACACCGATATTATTGATACATTGATGACTATCTGATAACTAATTTTGATCTCATTATACCTCATTCACTGATATATTTATATATATGAGATACATCTTACTTGATTCCTATATAATGTGTTATGGTATTTATGTCACAGATGCACTTATTTTTGTCTTTTCATATGCTATGTATGTATGGATGATTCTATGTGATGATGAAATGAGTTATCTATTTTTTATGTTTTTATGATGGTATGCAATGTAAATGTGATTTAATGTGATAATGCAATGGATGCAAACCTAGATAATGCAATGTATGATGTCACTAACATATGATGCAAGTTTTTTTTATATAAGTGATAGAGATAATCAATTCTAATTGGATCCATATGATGATTTACATGATGATATTGCTAGATTGAACTCAGTGCTTCAACTTTGATGCATGTTCAATCCTTCAACAAAATGATCTCATCAAGTGTGTTTCACTCAAAGAAATATTGAAAATGCAACTCTAAAATGAATGCAACTAACTATGACATCTAAGACAATCATTGATCATTTAGATGTGCTATTTTCCATCTTTGGACATTTTTGAAACATTGAGGCTAGTACAAACCTCACTGATTGAATTTGCAATCATTAAATATGAATACTACCTTAATTGGATACAATGTCAAAAGTGAACACAAACATCAAGGCATACAGAGCCAAGATGACCTGAGTGTTACTTTTTTTTTATATTGAAAAATGACACAAGCATTGAGGTATGAAGAGCCAAGATGACCTAACTATGTCTTGCGTGACCCAAAACAAGATATCCTTCTTGTCATGTGTAATGAATGATGTTATATCTGCAATGACCCTTTATCATTAATAGACAAGAAGACAGTACCAACCTCACCTTAGCATTCAAATAAACTGAGTTGAGGTATGTGTGGCGTACCACATGAAATGGATGCTCTTATCATAGACACCCAATTTATTTGATGCTTCAAGATCATCATAAAAATCACCACAAGTAGAAATCAAATAAAATATTATGTCATTGTCTTTTCTTCCCTAGTTCGTAGACATCCTTGAGTTGCTCTGAAGACATAACTGTAGACACTTAAAAATGGTCTATTGCTCTAACGCAATGACATTACTAACATTCCTCTTAAATTATTAAATAATCTTTATTATTTAATTAATCATGTCATTCTACTATATTCTAAGATCAAAATCATCATTTCTCCCTAATTCCATAAATAAGTGATTTTAATTAATTACATTAATTATTGAACTTCTAAACAATTAATTCATCATCTATTCATCTATAATATAATTAAATAAATAACCTTATTTAATTATACCCTACCTTATTATAATTAATTAAATAACCAATTTTAATTAATGTTCCCTCCTAATTATTGCATTTATGTAATAATTAAATCAAATTCTATCTCATGATTAAATAAATGATATTTATTTAATTAAACTAATTATTCCCCTCTCATGATTAAATAAATTATATTTATTTAATTACAACTAACAATTCCTCTCATAAATAAATAAGTAATTATTTATTTATAAAATATCTCCACATGTGCAAATAAATAATATTTTATTTATTTAAATTATAAGTATCCTCCTAAATCCTAACTCGCACTCACTTTGAGTTAGCTTTTCAATCAGAGCTCTTAACTCCACAATTCCCTCTCCTAACTATTCAATACACTTTGTTAATTCCTCCCTGAGCAATCAATTAAGTCTTCCATCAATTCAGTCTTCTAATCCATACAGTCAGTTGACTCATCCATGCAATTAGTTAACTCACCAGTCCATTCAAGTGATCTCTCCAATCTATTTGTTGACACATCAGTCAATCCTATTAAACGAAGCAATCAACTTAGTTGAACTCTCACTCACTCTGAGTTCAACTCCTCAATCACAGTCAATTAGCCCTTCAATCATGGATTCTTGGTTGAAACCCCTAAAATCTTATAAATAGAGAGCCAAACCTTTGATTTTGGTAGCCGCAATTGCTTTGAATTCTTATACTGGCACAATCTTGAGCTCAATTCTAAGAGCCCACATTGCATGAGAAGGAGAACACCAAGGAAGGATTTTATGGTTTGCATATTCATGTTTTGGATTGATTTCATAATATTTGATTGATTATTCTTATTATTTGTCTTGCCTCCTTTCTTGAATATTGGGAATACTAATGGCTCTAATAATCTCTTTGTGGTTGAGATCTTATATGTTATTGCAGGTTTCTATTGATCCTATTATTACCCGATTACAAATGGTGAACCCGATGTGAAATTTGGTCATATCTTTCAAACCACTTGAAATTTTTTATGAATTTTTTTTTGCAGGTTGGCGCTGATATAGACAGGCTACAGTAAAAAAATTGGATTTTTTCAGATTTTTTAAATATTTTTTTATGATTTTTCATAAAAAATAAATTTTGGGCACAAATCGGCATATTTCTTTACAAATTTTACATTTTTATAAATCTCTTGAAATTCTAATGGGGGTCTATTCTCTATGATTTAGTTTTTGTTTGGAAATATTTTCAAACAAGGTAGGTCTATTAAAACTGGTCTGTTATGATAAAATGAGTCCCGAGAGAAAAAAAATTAAGAATTATGGTTTGAATTTTTTTTTGCAGGTTTCTTTTGACATAAGAAAGCTATAGTACAAATTTTAGATTTTTCAAATTTTTTTACGATTTTTTATAATTTTTTTTATTATATTTCATAAAAAAGAAATTGGGCACAAATCAATGTATTTCTTTGAAAATTTTACATTTTTGGAAAGCTCTTGAAATTTTACAAGGGGTCTATTTTTCGTGATTTTAATTTTGATGAGAAATATTTTTGAAAAAATAAATATATACATATTTATATAGATCTTTGAAAACTTTTCTTTTTGTGTGCAAGTGCAGGTGATAATCATTTTATGGAAAAGATTGTTTCGAAACTACAAAATAAGATTTCCTTCTCTTCCATCTAAATCCGATTCTCTATTGTAAAATGATGCATTTTCATTTTTGAAAATACATACTTGATGTAATGCACTTGACCATCAAAAGCACAAAAACAAAAATGTCAAGATTTAGGAGCCAGTTGAGTAGAGAAGAAGAGAAAGAAAGAAAAAATAGAACAAGATACAAGATAAGGCACAAAAAATCAACTCTTTGGACGTATAAAATCAAAGAAGAAGGTTTTCATTTGGTTACTAACTTTTCTTTTTAGCATGTGGCTTGGAAGAAAGTTTTAATCTTGTTAATCTAAAATCAATTCATCTTTCATTTTGGTGCTTTAAAACAAAGAATGCATGCTCAAACTTCACATTCCATATCTCATTTTGGTGCTTAAAATTGACATGGTGGTTAAAATTATACAAGGCAAAGAACATTTGAGATTGGTGCAATAAAATCAAACAAGGCAAAATACATTTCGACTTTGGTGCATCTAAAATTGGACAAAACAATACTCATTTGGTTTGGGCTTAAAATTGAACTCATGTGCTTATATGGATGATAGCTCATTTCACATTTGACTATTGGTTCTTAATACGATTAACCTGGTGTTTGAAGTTCTTGGTGCGCTTGCACAATCTGTTAGATTAGAAACCATTTTTATTTTTTTAGAGAGGCCTATCTGGAGGGTTCGTTTAACCCATTACAGAGGACGACCTCAAACCAGAAAATCCTTCTGGTCGGTATTGTAGACATGGAAAATTGGCAAAGGCTTAATTCAATCAAAAAGGTGCATCAAATCATCAAAATAGCATTAAAAATTGATAAATGGAACAAAGGAAATTTAAATCAAAGGAAAATTCAATTAAATGATTAAATGATTAAATAAAGCTTGAAAAGGGGAAAAACAATACAAAATTGATTAAATTCAATTAATGACATAGTTGTTGAAATGAAAAATCAAAATGAACCTCTTACCCTTCATGGCTAAATTTAATTACTTTAATTAATTAATAAATATGAAATTCTCTCAAACAAAGGAAAAAGGAGACAAAATGGACACAAATCACTCACTTTTGTTGAAATGGTCCAGCCTTTTGAAACCATTTAAATGTTTGTCCCCCAATTTAGGGACAAAGCAAAGCCAATTGACCTTACCCAAGCATAACCATGGTTATCTCACTCTACCCCCTACCCTTGGGAAACTCTTATAAATAGAAGGCATTTTGAGGCATTATTCATCCACTCCATATCTTTGAATTGTAGCAAAGCTCTTGCAATTTGCATCCACACCACTCACTTAGCATTTTCATTGATAATTAGCTTCAATTGTTGATCATTTTATAGATTTTCTTATCAAATAGAGCTAGAATTTGATAATTAGATCTAGTTTGCATATCATTCTTAGTTCAATTCTCATAATTAGAGTGTCATTAGTGAGGATTTGCAGCTGAGAGCCTCACTTACTACTTCAATTTAGAGAACCATGAGATATTTAGATTAATTTGTGCATTATTTAGATTAGTTTGCTTTGAATAGTGTAAATTCTCTTCAAATCTTATTATTTCATGAAGGTGTAAATCACTCACACACAAATGGCGCCCACCGTAGGGCTCTAGGCCTCAAATTTATCATAATTTCCATGTTATTTGCAAAATTTAAGCTAGAATTACATGATTTTGCTCACTGTTTGCAGGTTACAGGAAAGAAATCACGCCTGTCGGTAAAGAAATCACGCCTAAAGTAAAGAGATGTCGCTTCCGGAAATTAAAATGTCGCCTGGAGTCTGAACGATCACGCTTATCAGCCTGCAGAATCACGCTTATGGAGAAAGAAATCACGCTTGCGGAAATTAAATTTTCGCATCACGGACAAGCAGCTGATGCCTTTGGTCATTAAGATGTCACCTGGAAAGAATTAAAAGCCGCGACCGAGGAATAAGTTTACACCTGGTGTAAAGGGAGTTTCCTGCCTTTCGCATTTAATTTCTCGCTTTGAGTATTTTAAATGTCGCTTTCAATTAATTAAATGTCGCTTCTCTGAGTTAGTTTGTCACTTGAAATAAAGAGTTCACGCGTTCATTTAATTTGATATCGCACTTAATTACTTTAATCTCGCTTGAGCCCCTTTTGGTGACGCTTGCGGTTAAAGTAATTACGTCTTTATTAAATTAGATCTCGCCTTTAGCATGGACAATGTCGCCTGGTTTAGCATTGATATTGTATCAGAGTAATTACTGTTGTCGCATGTATTAAAGATTTCACGCATTTTCAAAATTTAATATCGCACTTGTCTATTTTAATCTCGCTTGAGCCCCTTTTGGTGACGCTCGCGGTTAAAGTAGTCACGTCTTTGTTAAATTTAATCTCGCCTATAGTCTGGATGATGTCGCCTGACTGTATTTTCTCTATTTTGTCAAAATAAGGACTGTATGCTAACTTCACTGTCATTTTTTTTTGTCTCAGGAGCATGGTCTGTCATAAGAAAGTACAAAAACCAGAGAGAAGGCACAACTTAGAGGAGAAATTGATCTCTAAAAGGATAAGGAAAGAAAACCAGGTACATTCTACCTTTGTTCTCAACAATGATTTAGAGAAAGAAGTAGAATTATATGCTAAATACATTGCTGTTGTAGATTCTTACAAACGAAAATATGTCTCATTAAATTGAGAATTTAGTCCTTAAGTTTGTAAGAATTTTTGCAAATATTTTGGTAAAAAGAATCAAAAGCATAATCAATTATATTATTTTTAGCTTTGATTTTAGTTTCCCCTCACTTTGTTTATATTGTGCTGACTAACTTGTTGGTGGAGGGAACATTTTGCTAAGGTAAGAGAAGGATTTGGAGAGAAAACAAAAAATCTACTACTTAAAAATGCGCCTAGCCTTTGCTAGCATCGTTTGAAGTATTTTTCTCATCAAGCTTGCACTTCCCTTAAATTGTGGCATTTCAAAGTTCAAAACATAGTTTAATCATAAAAGGAAAAAATAAACACTTCAATTCTAAGAACCCCTTTGTCACGGGGTTGAAAAAGAACCAAATTGATTGTGAGTGTTTGGGATAAGGGAAAAGCAATAGGGATATGCTCTTCACTCTTTGAGTGAATCAAATTCCCAAACTTGCTCTACCAAATCCACTTTTCATGCTTTCAAATGAACATGTTTAAAACTTAGTGGGCTCGCCTCCCGAGATTGCCTTAGAAGGGCCGGTGAGAGGGACAACCCAAAGTGGGATACACTTGCTTTTGCCACGAGAATCCGACCCACTATAAAATGAAACGCGGGTATCCTTAATGGGGTACACAATAAAAGGATTTTAGCTCTTTCGAACTTCCTCTAGTAGTCCTAACAGATTGCGCAAAATCATGCTTTTGTGCGTGTGGGAAGCCCCTTAACATAGTTGGGGGATGAAAAGCTAAGATCTCTTTTGAACGGAAAACTTACTACATAACAGTAAAATAGCAAAACTACCTATTAGAGCCATGTTTACGAACCAATTATGTGCTAGGTAGATTGTGTGGAAGCTATTCTTGTGTTTAAACCAGTGAAAACGTTCAAAAACATACACATTAGAGCATTTTAGGGATATGGTACCCAATTGATGTGTGTGTTGAGATTGTTTTTTAATTTTCAAACAAGATATTCCAAAGTTATTGATCAAAACACCATTAAAATTTTAAACCATTTAAAATTGATCAAAAACTTTTACCTTATTCCAAAAATAGCTTATCAAGAGAAGAAAGTCAACATACCCTTAAAGTTTGTTCATGCTTGTTATTACAAGGTCACTCTCTATAAGGAAAGCATTACAAACAGACAGGACCTACAACGGAGAAGAGCTCCCATTTCCAAAGAACACTTTCATTACTTCACGAGTGACTAAAAAACCCGCTAAGGCAAAGGACATTAACAAGATGTTTAGCGATACCCTAGGAAATATCGATCCCAACAACCAAGAGAACAACATGAATGGGGGTATAGATCCTAACAACAATCAAGGGAACAACATGAATGGGGGTATGGATTTTAACAACAATCAAGGAAATTCTAATAATGGAGGAAGAGATCCTAATTCTCAAGAGGCAAATTCACAAGGCAACAACTTATTTCCTCCTCATAATACAAACTTACCTCCAACTGCAGAAGAAGCCACGATTGAAAGAGCATTAGAGGCAAGAAAATGTCCTTATTTCATAGAACTAATGAAAAAGACCATGCTTATGGATAAAGAAAAACACTTCATGGACTTAATACAAACGGGGGTAAAGCTACCTAAAGATTTTGACATAGAGCAATTAAAGCCCAAGGAAATAGAAGACCCTATGGAAGCAATAAGGGAACAATTCAAGGCATTACAAATGGAAATTGACAGTTTGAAACAAAATGGGGCTCCTAAGCCTTTTTCTATTGAAACATTATGTCCTTTTCCATTCGATAAGAGTTTGGTCATGGTGCCTTTTCCCATTAATGTAACATTTCCTAAATATGAGAGGTATGAAGGAACATCTGACCCACATGATCATCTTCGGGGGTTTTATGCATTGAGTCTTGAATTCATGCATGAATCAACCTATTTAATGAGACTATTCCCAAGAAGCTTGGGAGGAACGGCCATGGATTGGTTTTCAAAACTACCATCCGGCATAAAATCCTTTGAAGAGTTAGCTTCTAAATTTGTGACTCATTACTCTTATAACATCAAACATGAGGTCACAATGATAACGTTATGTAACACGAAGCAACAAGATGGAGAATCCTTTCTCACATTCTTGCAAAGATGGAGGACTGCATTTGCTAGATATCCAAGAAGTGTACCGGAGAAAGAAAAAATGGATATCTTTATTAACGGTTTAAGAAGCGAGCTGAATTATAGACTAAGGATGCAATGTCCCAAAACCTTCCAAGATTTGATTGATAATGGAATTACAATGGAAGAAGTGTTGATTAAGAGTGGAGAGTTGAAATTGTACAAGGAAAATAAGAATAACTCTAACTCCAACAACAACAATACCAACAATAACAATAATCCAAATAAAAGTTGGTACAACAACAATAGCCGTTATGCTGCAAATAATAACAACAAAGGCATTGTTAATGATGGTGTAGTGGAATCCAGAAACTTGAAGGTGATTCCATTTGCCCTTACAAAGACACCAAATCAAGTGAATAATGCTAATCAAGCATATAATGCACCTTCCAACAACAACAACAATGCCAACAAGAATAATCAAGGAAACAAGGATCAAAACAACAAGTATGATAAGTATTTGAAGCCCACTCCTGCAAGACACTTTACACCCTTGGGAGAATCACTTGAAACTGCATTAAAGGCTCTCATAGCTAACAATGTTATTACATTACCCACTATTAAGCCTTATGAACCAGACCACAAGCCGGGTTGGTGGGATGCTAAGCATCATTGTGAATATCATAGGATTCGGGGGCACACTACAAATGAATGTCTACAATTAAAGAATGTGGTGCAAGACTTGATAGATAATAACATAATCACTGTTGATGGACCCCAAAATAATGAAGATCATACGGCCTTCAAACAACCTTTTTACAAACATGATAAAGGTGAGTCATCAAATGGCAAGAAACAAATTGCCAATAATCTCAACTTTGCACCATCATATGATCATATTGTTAATGCTATCATCATTAATGAACAGCCTCAAAAGGAAGCAACAAATGTCATTACAAGAGGGCAGAATTCTAGAATGACTTTACAAGGGATAGTCCCTCAAAACACCAATATCCCACCATCCAACATTGTGGTCAAACAACCTCCTACAGCAGCAAGACCTTATAGTTTGGTGGACCAATTGCAACGTACTCCAGCACAAATCTCAATCTTAGAGTTATTGAAGTTGTCACCAAATCATAAAGAGATTTTGGAAAAAGCTTTGGAAGAGACACATGTTTCTACTACCTTAGGGGAAGAAAAATTTCAAAATATGGTAGGACATCTTGTGGCTCCTCATTGTCTTTCATTTTCCGATCAAGATGACATGTCTATAACTCATCCTCAAAATTTGCCATTACATATAGAGGTTTTGATCGAAAGGCATAGAGTCAAAAGAGCCCTTATTGATGGAGGGGCTGGCCTTAACATATGCACATTGAGTCTTGTAAAATCCCTAGGTCTATCCGAGTCTTGCATTGACCCTACAAAGAAAATCACCATAAAAGCTTATGATGAAGCTGAAAGAGCTTCTAAAGGCATGATTGTGTTGCCCATCCAAGTGGGACCAGTTAAGAAGGAAACCAAATGTCAAGTGTTGGACATGAAATTAACCTATAACATCTTATTGGGAAGACCATGGATTCATGAGATGCAAGCTGTCCCCTCCACATACCACCAATGCATCAAGTTCCCATACATGGGTGAAGAAATCACAGTTGGAGGAGACTCAAATCCATTTCAATATTGTAATGCACTCAAACCCTTGCATGAATTGTACATTCCACATAATCATGAAGGAGTTGTTCCAAGAATCACCAATGAAGATGCACAAAATCCTCTTCAAGCTAGCTCAACTACATCAACTAAGGGCAAGGAAAAAGTGAGCTACGAGGGTCCAAATGTGATGGAAAGTCCATATGTGGCACCTAAATTGGAGACAGTGATCTACAAACCTACTAAAGAGGAAAAAGAGCAAGCTAAAGCAGATCATTACCAATACATGAGTGAGATGATGAAAAAATTTGACAAACAATGCAAGATTAGTTCAAAAGGGGTAGGAGAATATTCAGTTTCTCTATTTGACATGCCCATGTCTCTCAAATCACATGGTAAACCCTCAAAAGAAAATCTTCCACATAAGTATAATTCTTATTTTGTGAGGGAAGATAGCAAAGCAACATGGGATAAGGAAGAGGATGATGTCCTTCAATGGCTTTATCATGATGAGGATGGTACCTTAGACACTCTCATGGAAAGAATTCAGCATGTCAATATACAAACAGAACAATATGGGAAAGGATTTGATATTATGCAAAAGATGGGATACAAAGGAAGAGGACCCCTAGGCCAAAGAAATAGAGGATTATTAGAACCTATTGAACCTATTTGGAGGGCAAGTCATGAAAAATCCGGAGTAGGTTTTCAATATAAGGGAGAAAGTTCAAGTCCAATGCATGATTTTCATCCTCAAATAAATGCATTAGAATCCGAAGGAGATAGTGATGACTCTAGGGATTATGAATGGGATACTTTATCAGATGAGTCATGTCAAGATAAAGAAGTCATTGCTATACATAATTATGCAAAAATCCCAAAACAAGATGCTCCAATTAATGAAGAATCTTCTATTCAAAGGCCTAATATAGAACAAGCATCTAGTAGTGGAGCATGGATAGAAACATTTTGGACACCTTCAGAGGAGGGAAATTCAAACAATTGAAGCTAATTATCAATGAAAATGCTAAGTGAGTGGTGTGGATGCAAATTGCAAGAGCTTTGCTGCAATTCAAAGATATGGAGTGGATGAATAATGCCTCAAAATGCCTTCTATTTATAAGATTTTCCCAAGGGTAGGGGGTAGAGTGAGATAACCATGGTTATGCTTGGGTAAGGTCAATTGGCTTTGCTTTGTCCCTAAATTGGGGGACAAACATTTAAATGGTTTCAAAAGGCTGGACCATTTCAACAAAAGTGAGTGATTTGTGTCCATTTTGTCTCCTTTTTCCTTTGTTTGAGAGAATTTCATATTTATTAATTAATTAAAGTAATTAAATTTAGCCATGAAGGGTAAGAGGTTCATTTTGATTTTTCATTTCAACAACTATTTCATTAATTGAATTTAATCAATTTTGTAGTGTTTTTCCCCTTTTCAAGCTTTATTTAATCATTTAATCATTTAATTGAATTTTCCTTTGATTTAAATTTCCTTTGTTCCATTTATTGATTTTTAATGCTATTTTGATGATTTGATGCACCTTTTTGATTGAATTAAGCCTTTGCCAATTTTCCATGTCTACAAATGCCCCTCTTTGAGTTGATGTGCGAAGAACACCGATTCAAAGATTCCCTTAGTAGGATGATCCGATTCAGGTCCTGGTTCTGATATGCCTCTGATCGTTCTGATTGATGTACTTCTTGATGACGATGATGCCTCTGATATGATATGGGTCCTGGTTTGATGATAGGTCCTGGGTTCACTGATAAAGGTCCTGGATTTTATTGATAAAGGTCTTGGGTTAATTGATAAAGGTCTTGGGTTGATTGATTGCTGATATGTTGATAGGTTTGATATGATATGGTAAACTGATCTGATACTGATTTGCCTCCTGCTATGAAATTGATATGAAATGATATCTTGATATGATATGATATGATATTGATATGCCCCACTGATAAATGTTTTTGATGTGATGCCCATTTGATACTCTGATGCCCCCTCAGAAATAAAACATATTAATCCCTTGATTTGAATGATTTTGAGTAGTTGGAATATGTTTTGATTTCTGATACCGTTTGAAATAAACAATCAAGTTTGATTCATGCCCCGATTAATGAAAATGTCCTATAATAGGTCCAAAGTGCATTTTTTAAGTGTTTATTAGGACCAATTTCACCTTAAATAGGGTAAAACCCCTCATTTTACTATTCATTTGCACCGTTCCCTCTTGAGATTTGAGCTCTGATTTTAGCCTTTTTGAGACGATGGTGGTCCCACATCGCGAGCATCGGTTTGAGAGAGCGCACCGGTTTAGTCGGAGAGCGACTGATGGTCCTCCGGTATGTCATTCAAATTTTCCTCATGTTTTTAAAGTTGCATTTATGACCTCATTTAATGCATTTAAAAATTTTAATGCTGTGTTTGTGAAAAGAAATGTCACCTCCGTGCTTTTTAATATCGCTTGAAAATTTAAAATGTCGACTTTGATAAATTTGATGTTGCCTTCCTTAGGTTTTCTCACGCATTTAGAAAATCTTTTATCGCCTAAGGATAATTTAATATCGCTTAGGGTTTTAATCATTTTAATTGTGTATCGTGTGATAATAAAATGTCGCCTGCGGAAAATCGTATACCACCTCCATGAAATTAAGTCACGCGGATGAATAAAATCACGCGTATGAATAAAGAGATGTCGCCTTTGGTAAAAGAAATGACGCCGGAAAGAAAAGTCGCGTAAGTAAGAAATTCTTTTGTTTATTTGAAACTTTTCTAGGACGTCTGATTGCTCGATTACGTCAACTTGATTGATATCGATCACGTCAATGAATTCAATCAAATGTTCAGTTAGAGTGTTCCCTTTGTTTGATTTCAACAATGAATTAGGACATAGGTAACTATAATATCGAAGAATAAGGTTAATCAATCTTCATCACGAATGATAGGTCATGGATCTAAACATCCATTCATTTTATGCTCAAATGCTTAGAGACATAAAACTAGGATCATCCTTCCTCAATGCTTAGAGTTAGGATTGGTAGGTCTGATAGGTATATTTAAATTGATGACTATGATTGATTGTTTGATTTCTTGATAGTAAGTTACTCATGTAATTCAATTGTTTTGATTAAATAGGAGGATGTCCCTATTCTGTACCTTCAGACTGTACCACACTGGGTGATGGAGCTTAGGGTGCAATTGACTAACGCTGAGAGGCAAGTGATTAGGCACTGCAGTTTACTATGTGTACTAGAGCTTCCTCGGTTCTAGATGAACTGAGGTTTGATTACCGCTGGCACAGAGCTTTGGCACTCTGAGACAAACACGTTTTGGCTACCACAGGGCGAGATGACTATTACACCTCAGGATGTCTATAGATTGCTATGAATCCCGACTCATGGAGAGATAGCATATTATGATGCAGTCTATGATGGGACATATTGTCGACGAGTATTCGGAGATCCGTCTATAGGTGATGATTGCATCCTATGGCCTCAGTTTGCCTCATTTCCTATTTTACCAGCATTATTAGGTGCTATCATTGGTGGTGTATTATTACCTGATCGGCGAGGTCGCAGATTTTCAGTGGGATGGGGTAGGATTATTGAGGATTTGCTACATCATCCTCAATGCTTTGACTGGGGATCTTATGTGCTAGCACAGCTTTATCACGATCTTCATGAGGTGGTTTACAGGAGATCAGCCTCATTATCTACTGGGATTCATATTTTGCAGTTGTGGATATGGGAGCACTTACCAGTCAGTCATCCTATATCAGATTGAGATCATCCTCTAGGATATCCTTTTGCATGGCAATATACTGGTATGGTGACACAGCATCACTTGGGTCACTTGGAGTATTGGCGGCGTCAGATTGATGACATGGATGAGGTCTATTGGAGACCATATGTCGAGGTCAAGGATTGGAGAGAGGATAGCTTGGAGTTACCATATATGTTTTCTCCTCGATGGATGATCGGCAGGATCGACTCTGTTCTTGAGAGATTCTTGGCAGGTAGAGTGCTACGACAGTTTGGGCAGATTCAGCCTATGCCTCAGGGATCTGCAGTATATGCTCGTTCTAGTGCAGAGCGTGCTACTTGGGGTCACATGCCTTCATATGATGATGCTATAGAGCAGATATCACTACTGGGCTATATGGATTGGGACATGAGGTTACACATCAGAGATGCCAAAGTCACGCAGGAGTATCTAGCTTGGTTGATGGAGCATCTGATGCCTCGATTTACAGACCCTGCAGAGCCAGTGCTTGGGTGAGATGATGATGGTGATGATGTCGGTGGTGGGAGGAGATGCAGAGGTAGACCATGAGGTAGGGCAGTGATTAGGCTCAGAGGATGAGTGAGAGATGCATAGGTATAGGCACCACCTCCTCCTCCTCATCCTGCAGTAGCACAGAGACAGAGGATAGATCGTCAGGATCATGTGAGGGCTGCTAGACAGGATCCAGGTATAGGATAGGATACGGGAGCAGGATTATAGCAAGCTACCATGGATGGTCAGGATACAGGTGCACAGTAGATGCCAGTAGCTTTTTCTTGTGATCGGGGAAAAGCTCCTATAGATACAGGTGATCCTCAGAGTACCTATGAGGTTGGGGAGAGTTCTAGTACTACCCAGCTACGAGCAGATGTGGGAGCATTACAGACAGAGGTATCATAGATGTCGTCTATGATTCAGCAGTTAGTATCAGGTTTGGCTCCATTGGTTCCTCTCCTTGTTGCTATGGTTGGTCAGACGCCTCCTCAGCCGCCTCAGTAGCCTCCATCAGAGCCTCCTCCACAGCCTCCTCCAGGACCTCCTCCCAGTGGTGATGAGAGTTGAGCTATGAGTGCTCTTATTGATCATTTATGTACTGATGCTGAGATACTTGATATTGTACCATAGTCTTGTGACCTTGGTGTCACCTTTCCAGTTGTATTTTGACACTTATTTGACATTGATGCCCCTGTTGATGGGCGATTATAGAGTTGATTTTATGATATCATTGTTATACTTGATGTATCGAGTTGTGAGTAGACATGTGATATGAGAAAATTTATGATCTTTCCTACTTTTACTTGATGATATATGAGATTTCCTTTAGATGCTTCTATATGTGTTTATCTATTTGTATTTGTTTTTGGATGGATGGTGTCTATGGATGCAACGTATCTTATGTATGATATAGATAAATGAATGCATTTCTTTCTCATGTATGGATGCAGTTTTGATATGTTATTTCTCATGTATGCAATCTGTATGTATGCACATGTAAATGATTATTTCCTTCTTTTCCTTGATAATATATCTATGTAATGATTAATGATATGGAATTAATGCAAAAAGTATAATCTCATGTTTTTATTATTGTAGAAAAGATGATATTGAAGTGATGTTTTCCTTGCTAATTTAACCCTGTTGATAATGTTATGTACCCCCTTTTTGATGCGAAATGAAACCCTTGGGAAAAAATGCACATGCAATTAATCTAACATGAGAATGCATTTAACCTTTTTATGAATGCATCTAAGTGTCACTAGCTTTTAGCAAATAAATGCCTTGAGGATATATTTTCATCATTGAGCACTTGGGACCGGAAAGTCGATACAATCACCACTACCCACTAACATGATGATATGAATATCACTTTTTATTTACTACTCATATGGTAACCTCTGTTTTGCTTTCCCATCAGTCTCATCGATACGACTATCACTGATTACAAACAATCATGAGAGTACGAATACCGATTTTGTCAGATTCTATGTTGCAAGTGGATTTTGTCATTTAGATATGAAGAATCTAAATATCCAAGGTATCCAGTTGCATAAACAAACAAAGGTTAATTCATTGTTTTATAAGATAATCCTCGATGGTTCTTTGATGACCATGTCTTTAGATGAATTCTCATAAGGCAATGAATCTTCCTCCAAACAGTCACTTCATAGTCAAGAAAAATATCATGTCTCCATCATTGCCAATCTAGTCGAAACATCATTGATTAGCTAAAAAGACTTGATACAAATTGAATGAATGTAAGTAAACAGATTTTTAACCAACTTTTCAAAAGAATCTATCTAGGTGTTTTGCATTGTTTTCTTATCTTCAACAAAAATATATTTCCAAGTGTTTGATCATGACATGATTTTTGATTTTTAATCCTGAATAATAAGTCAATTTAGGCTCAAGGATTTTGTTGTGGTAGTCAACTTCTTGGTTATCAATCAAAGGTTTACAAAAATCTGATCTCTCTTCTGAAAATGTTGATCCCTTTCTGCTTGTGACTGAATGTTGCTCATTTGAATCCTTTTTGAGGTACCCACTTTCCAATCCATTTATGCTGCCCCCAAGTATTTGATGTATCAGTTTGGACAACGTTGGGCAATGCAAAGGATGATGCTACAAACTGTTATTATGACTATGTACAAATGACGGATGCAATGAAGGTTTAGACAAATGAGATGATGAAATGCATTATGTACACATGTGGCTAGGAAGGAAATGACTTAAGGGAACCAAAAGTGCTTGTTGCCAAGTTTTCACCTTTGGGTATTCTCTTTTTTTTTGCTACCGAGGCACCTATTTGCTAGGTTTTCACCAAGGCACTTTTTCTCTTTTTCATTTTTTTTGTATTTTTTCTTTTTTTCCTTTTTTTGTATTTTTCTTTATCACCTTGGTGCCTATTTGCTAGGTTTTCACCAAGAGATAGTTTTTCAAATGTTTTTTCTTTCTTCAGGCTCAATTTTCCACTGTTTTTGATCTTTCTTCTTTTCCAATGTTTTTGGATTTTCCATTTTCAAATGTTTTTGGTATTTTCAAGATCCCTTTTCAACTATGTACAATAATTATGATGCTCTCTCATCTGATACTCTTTATACTCTTTCATCTGCTTTAGGTGTAGAACCTCTTCAAATGAATGCTATTTATGGGTTCTTGTAATTCTTCACCATTACAATCTGATAACTTATATGTTCTAGTTCCAAAGGATGACACTATCACAAATGGACCTATCCAATTAGCTTCCCACTTTCCTTTCTTTTCCCTTTCAGCTTGATTTTTGGGATTTTCTCTTAGTACCAAGTCTCCTACTTGAAAAGTTCTTGGCTTGATGTGTTTGTTGTAATTGTGTGCAATCCTATTTTGATAAACTTTTAAATGCTCATAATCTTGAGTCTGGTGTTCCTCTAACAATTCCAATTGTTGTAGTCTGGCAATCCTATAATCCTCATCAGTGATCAATCCTCTTAATGAAACCCGTAGAGATGGAATTTCAACTTCTAATGGTAGAACTGCTTCGGTTCCATAGACTAAAGAGAATGGGGTGGCTCCTGTAGGTGTTCTGATACTAGTTCTGTAAGCCCATAGTGTGGGATTTATTTGCACGTGCCAATCTCTTCCTGATTTGTTAACCGATCTTTTTAATATTTTGAGGATATTTTTGTTTGTTGCTTCAGCTTGTCCATTGCCTTGTGGATAATAAATGGATGATGAATGATGTGTAATGTGAAATGTCATGCAAAGTTCATCAATATCCTAATTTTTGAATTGTTTCCCATTATCCGTGATAATGGCATGTGGAATACCATAGCGGCAAATTATGTGGTTCAAAATGAACATTGAAATTTGTTTGCCGGTTGCTGTTGTTAATGGAACTGCTTCCACCCATTTGGTGAAGTATTCTATTGCTGTGATGATATACTTGTGTCCGTTTGAAGATGGAGGATATATGATTCCAATCAAGTCAAAACCCCATTGATAAAAAGGCCATGGTGTAATGAATGGGTGTAATTCTTGAGCCGGTGCATGTATCATATTACCATGATATTGACATTTGCTGCATGTCTTCACAAATTGACAAGCATCCTTTTCTAATGTTGTCCAAAAGTACCCTAAACGAAGGATTTTCTTAGCTAGATTAAGACCGCTTGAGTGTGACCCACAAATGCCTTTGTGGACCTCGCGTAAAGCGAACTTAGACTCTTCTTCCTCTAGACATCTAAGTAACGTCCCATCAAGACCCTTACGATACAATGTGTCTGAAAGGATGAGGTAACGGGTGGCTTGGCGTATGAAGTTACATTTTTGGGCACGAGTTTGGTCTATGGGGAGTACTTGGTCTTTAAGGTAAGTATAGATGGGTCCATACCAAGGAGAGTCATCTCCATGTAAAAGAGCAACAATTTGGGTGTCAGGAAGGTTGAATGCCAGTTTTATCAACTCTTCCACCAAGAACTCATACTTCTCATTTTGATTTGGTTTTTGTAACAATGAAGCCAAGGTAGCCATGGCATCTGCTGCTCTATTCTTTTCTCTTGGAATCTGTTCAAATGTGATCAAAGAAAAGTACTTCTTCCATCCATCAATCAAGGTTTTATATTTCATCAATGTTATATCTTTGGTATTGTATTCATTATTAACCTGATTGATTATGAGTTGGGAATCTCCATACACTTGTAATTCTGCAATATTCCATTCTAAAGCCATTTTGATGCCAATGACTAATGCCTCATATTCCGCTATGTTATTGGTGCATGGAAATAAGAGTTTATAGGACTTTGGAATGGTGTATCCTTGAGGAGTAACCAATAATATACCTGCTCCAGAACCTCCTTGTGTGTAAGATCCATCAAAATATAATTTCCATGTTTTTGCTTCTATGTTGACAATTTCTGCATCTGGAAATTCAATTTGCATGGTTTGTGTAGACTCCATTGGGTTATCTGCTAAGTGATCTGCTATCACTTGTCCTTTAATTGCTCTTCTATCAACATATTCAATGTCAAATTCACTTAGGATCATGACCCATTTTGCTATTCTACCTGTTAAGGCAGTTTTACTTAGCAAGTATTTGAGAGGATCAATCTTGGCAATTAATTTGATCTTATGCATCAACATATAATGTCTTAGTTTTTGAGATGCAAAAACCACTACTAGACATGCTCTTTCCATGAATGAATAATTGAGTTCATATTTTATTAAGGTTCTACTAAGATAGTAGATTGCCCTTTCTTTTCCTTTCTCATCTTCTTGTGCCAACAATATGCCTAGAGACCTTTCTGTGGCTGATATGTATAACAATAGTTCTTTACCCTTGGTAGGTGACATAAGAATAGGTGGGTTTATCAAATAAGTCTTCAAAGTAGCGAAGGACTTATCACATTCTTCATCCCACATAAATGTAGTGTCCTTGTGTAACAATCTGGTGAAGGAGTGACACTTTTCTGCTAATTGAGAAATAAATCTCCTTATTGATTGAATCTTTCCTTGTAGTGACCTCATTTGGCTAATATTTCTTGGAATATCCATTTCTAGAATGGCTTGTACTTTTTCAGGATCAACTTCAATGCCTTTTGCTGACACTATATAATGCAATAACTTGTCGGATTGGACACCAAAGGCACACTTCTTTGGGTTTAATCTAACTTTGAATTGTTCTAACTGAATGAATATTTTTCTTAGGATTTGTAAATGCTCTTCTCTATTGTGGGATTTTGCTAGAATGTCGTCCACATAATCTTCTAAGAAAGTATGCATCATGTCATGGAAAATAGTTGTCATGGCCCTTTGATATGTAGCTCCAGCATTTTTTAAACCAAAGGGCATGACATTCCAACAAAAAGTACCCCAAGGGCAAGTAAATGCTGTCTTTTCTTGGTCTTCGGGAGCAATCTTGATTTGGTTGTAGCCACTAAATCCATCCATTAATGAGTACATTGTGTGACCTGCTATCAAATCCACTATGGTATCAATGCTTGGCAATGGGAAGTCATCTTTGGGACATGCAAGGTTTAAATCTCTGAAATCCATACACACACGGATAGATTTATCATGCTTAGTAACCGGCACAATGTTAGAGATCCAATCAGCATATGCTATTGTTCTTATGAATCCCACCTTTAACAATTTTTCCAATTCTACCTTGACTAAAAGAGCCACATGTGGGTGCATTTTCCTTAGTTTTTGCTTCACAGGTTTAACTCCGGGTCTAACATTCAGATGATGCATTATGAAATCAGGATCCAATCCAGGCATATCGGCATATGACCATGCAAAATTTACTTGTTGCTCTTGGAAGAATTTGATGAAGTCCTCTCTTTCAAGAGACGTAAGTGATGCAGCTAAGTGTACAACCTTTGGCTCTAGTTCTGTACCAATGTTAACTTTTTCTGTTGGTTCTATAAGAATAGATGACCGTTCTTCTTCATGTTTAGGAAAAGTATCCAATCTCTCTTCTAATGGTGCCACAGTTGGGTTTTCACCAAAAGAAACATCTTTTATTTTCATTGTTTTTGGTTCTAATGGTGCCACAGTTGGGTTTTCACCAATAGAACTTCTCCTTTTTTTATTTTTTTTCATTTTTTCCTTTTTTTGACTAAGAGATTGGACCCTTGCTGTTGTCATCATGTCCGTATTGAGTTCATTGGTGAAAGAGGGTTCAACCACATTGAGGTATTGGTTTGTTGCTTGGTCATTTGGGAAGTAAAGTAAGTCATGTGGTTCAGTTTGATCCCAATCAATGAGGTCTGGATGTATCAAAATTAAGGAGTTATTGGGTAAGGTATCATCAATAGGATTTATGGACATGACTTCATTTGAAGGTTCATACATTGTATCGTTTAGATCTATGATGTGCGCTTCCTCAAGATGATCCATGGAAGCAGGGTCAAAGTCGCCTTCGCTTGAATCCTCGTCGACCTCTACGGGAAACAATGTGGGAAAAGCCACAAGCGGGTTAAAACTAACATTTGAATTTCCCTCCTCTGAAGGTGTCCAAAATGTTTCTATCCATGCTCCACTACTAGATGCTTGTTCTATATTAGGCCTTTGAATAGAAGATTCTTCATTAATTGGAGCATCTTGTTTTGGGATTTTTGCATAAGTATGTATAGCAATGACTTCTTTATCTTGACATGACTCATCTGATAAAGTATCCCATTCATAATCCCTAGAGTCATCACTATCTCCTTCGGATTCTAATGCATTTATTTGAGGATGAAAATCATGCATTGGACTTGAACTTTCTCCCTTATATTGAAAACCTACTCCGGATTTTTCATGACTTGCCCTCCAAATAGGTTCAATAGGTTCTAATAATCCTCTATTTCTTTGGCCTAGGGGTCCTCTTCCTTATAAATAGAAGGCATTTTGAGGCATTATTCATCCACTCCATATCTTTGAATTGCAGCAAAGCTCTTGCAATTTGCATCCACACCACTCACTTAGCATTTTCATTGATAATTAGCTTCAATTGTTGATCATTTTATAGATTTTCTTATCAAATAGAGCTAGAATTTGATAATTAGATCTAGTTTGCATATCATTCTTAGTTCAATTCTCATAATTAGAGTGTCATTAGTGAGGATTTACAGCTGAGAGCCTCACTTACTACTTCAATTTAGAGAACCATGAGATATTTAGATTAATTTGTGCATTATTTAGATTAGTTTGCTTTGAATAGTGTAAATTCTCTTCAAATCTTGTTATTTCATGAAGGTGTAAATCACTCACACACAGGTATATAAATAAGACTCTGAGAAAACTTTGGTCTTATCTCCTCAAGCTCAAGCGAGGTGTGTTGATGATTTTCTGGACCGGGTGAAGTATCCCTAAGAAGCCATCACGGTCAACTAGGCTCTTAAGTGAGTCACACACGTACAAACCGATTGGGGAGACCACAGAACTTACTACAACCTATTAATTAAAGGCCACATGGTTTACCTCTAATCATTTGTCTTATTATAGTGTAAGGGGAGGCTAAAAAAGAATCTCCCCCTAAGATTCCCATCATATATGTCCCATGGATATTGTGTTGCGAAAGAGAACCTCGCTAACACGACAACAATAATAAAAAAAGGTGATAGAACAGACACCTTCAAGGGATTTGTTTTAGCTCTATTTGTGTGGCACTTATGCTGTGAGAGATAATGGACACCCAAGCAATGGGCCTATAATATTTCAGATGAATCCAAATTTGACCATAGATTAAACTGCTTGTATACTGCTTCCATTGTGATTGACTTCGTGAAAACTTCCAGCTTGAAAAATTTGTTGAATATACACAGATCATTTCTTTTTGAGTCATTCTTCTAGCTACACACTGATTTTGAGTTTGTTGAGATTGGTCCTAAAAAAATTTCCTACAACATTTGCCTACAAGATTTATCCTACAACAATTGGTCCTACAACATTTATCCTACATGATTTTTCTTACAACAATTGGTCCTACAACATTTTTCCTACAACAATTGGTCCTACAACATTTTCCTACAAGATTTATCCTACAAAAATTGGTCCTACACCATTTTTCCTACAATAATTAGTCCTTCAACATTTGTCCTACAACAATTGGTCCTACAACATTTGTCCTACAATATTTATCCTATAGGATTTGTCCTATAAGATTTATACTACAAATAATTGGTCTACAAACATTTCATCTTGGTTCTTTGTGATCAACATACTTAGATAGACATATCTTAGAATCTTGCATTTTTTCATAGTCGTCATATTAGTCTCCAAAAAATAAAAAAATCTCAAAAATATAGCGTGCATCTCTTAAGGTTAAAGTATTACACTTCCTAGAGTCATTTTTTAAATTAGAGGGTCAATTTTCCTTGGACATTCCTATAGTGGTCTTTCATTTTATCTTGATATCGTCAGCACTATCTTTATCTACTGGCCTCATAATAGGCACCTTGTTATTTTGGTTAATATTTGTCTTAGACAGACACTATTGCCAGAATTTATCACTTTTATCCTACCTTTTGGTGTCAAGATAGTCCTCATTATCATTTGGGTCTTTTCTTAGAGGGTTTACCTTCAAATTTTCTAGAAACTCTCTCAGGGTAAGGTACTTACAACTTAGACATCATATTTGATTATTCATCCTAGTTTGCATTATTATCCCATATCAAAAAATCTAAAAAAGATAGAATTTGTTTTCCCTAGTTGTCCTGCATTCATCATAGACTTGCATATGTCGAACACACAATCGAAGAATAGTAAGGACACAATGGAGTACAATCAAATCTTGACCATGATCTCCATCAGGAAATTGAATTTGCACCAAGAACCTTAGCACTAGACTACAGCAATCCTGAGACATTTTTGCGCCAAGAGAAAACACTAGGTGAACTAACCCTCGTAGAAATCAAAGTCAAATATATGAAAGAAGAGATCGATGATGATTTACATGATGAGAAGATGAAAGAAATTTTAGAATCCATGATAGAGGCTGACCCAAACAAATACTTACAATGCTCATACAAAAAGGTGCTAAATTACCAGCTGGGTTTGACACATCCACCATAGTGGAAGACATACATGTACCACCATCTTGGGTAGCCTCAACAACACCCGTACCACTCAGTTCAGTCATCCCATCCACCAGTTCCATGTAAAATGCTTCCTAGGTCACCACATCTTCTAGTTACTTGGGGATCTAGTACACCAATCCCTTATTTGCTAGTTTTGCATCTACATCTGCTACACTTTCTACCACAATAACACCATCTATATTGTCCTTGACTCATCCTATGATTATTTCACAAATGATGGCAAAAAATTCCTTCAACATAATTCCCTAACCAAAGCAAGGGATACCCCTACTAGGAGCACCTCAACCAAAGCCTCCTAGTGGTGCCCCGTTAGGTGTCTCTTCCAATTCAGGACATCCCCAAATCAGTCAAGTTGCACCTCCAACTAATCCAAATTACTTAGTAATGTTTTCTAGTTTCATCCAAAATATGATGGCAAGTGGACCTAACACTTCCCATCTTACAATAGTACCTCAACCAAACCAAACATCTCAGTATGTTCCAAATCCAACATCCCAACATAATCCCATACCTCAACACAATCTAGCACCCCAACATAATATGGTATTACAACATAATCCATCATCCTAGTACATTCTAGTACCTCAACATAATCCATCATCCTAGCAGATACAATTACCTCAGCATAATCCAATACACCAACATTTACCAGTACCTCAGCACAATTTAGCACCCCAGTATACACTAGTACCTCAACATAATCCAACATCTTAGTACATATCAATACCTCAATACATCCCAACATCTCAACATGTTCTACCACCGTATATACTTGTAACATCTCAAAATAGTGGAGTCCCATTTGGTGACCCTAATGCACTACCTTCTACAGCAACTACCACTGATCTACTTTCTCAACAATTACAAACCCTTCAACAATAGTTCATGAATCTAAAAATAGGCACTTCTAAAAGATCTTACACCAAAATAGACCTTAGTCCTTATCCTTTTGATAGGACACTGCATGTGCCACCTTTTCCAACTAATTTTGTCACACCTAAGTTTGATAGGTACAAGGAAAAGGATGATCCACACGATCACATAAGGGAGTTTTTTACAGCTTGCATGGAAGTTTCTCATGATGACACATATCTTATAAGACTTTTTCCATGCATTCTTAGTGGTACATCTATGGATTGGTTTTCCAGACTCTCTCCTAGGATAAGGACATGGAATGAACTAGTAGAAAAATTTATATCACACTATTCACACAAAATTATCATGGAAGTAACATTGATGGATATTTTCAAAACCAAGCAAAAGAATGAAGAGAGCTTTGCTAATTTCCTACAATGTTGGATAAATTTTCCTCCAAGGCATCCTTCCATGTTCCAATTAAAGAAAAGATCCACATGTTCATTGAAAATTGTTAGCTAGACCTAATGTGCAGACTTAACTCCCAGTGCATTGAGACCTTTAAAGAACTAGCTCAGAAAGGCCTAAAAGAAGAAAGATCCCTCACCTTGAAGGTGATGCAGTCAAAGATGGAGGATCCAACTAAGGAATGTCTGACCTTGCAGCCAAACCACAACATAGCGGAAAACAACAACAATAACACCAGATCTAATACAAAACTAGAATCTTTATTCATAAATTCACTGATTACATGCAATGTGTCGGGTTGTAAGGCCTTCCCGGTTATGGCCAATTACAAAGAAATTAACAGTCTACAAGATCTCACAGGATCCAAGTCTTTTCACATCTTTACCACTCAACTAGTCTAGGTCTGCAACATGACAGGACACTGGTAGGGTCCCAAGAAAGATCTAAGCTTGTACTCACAAATTCCAAGCAATCTTCCTAATGCCTAAGCTCATAAGCTACTAACTCATATCTCTCTAATCTTCCCCCTAAACAACTACCCAAGCATCTACTTAAATACTAAATCCTAGCCACAAGTCAGCTCTATAGGGATGTAAAAATATTAAATACAAAACATCAGTCGGCTCTCAAACAGCCTTACAATAAATTACATTATCCAAGATGGCCCCCAAACGGTCATCAGATCCACATAGAAGAATGCAACACATGATATATAGGTCCCCACACATCCAATGGTTAATCCATAACTCGAGGAGTGCAACCTAAATTAAATGCACCAGTCGGCCAAGTCGATTTATCCAAATAACCATGTTGGTTTGCAAGAACATCGAGTGCCAGAGAAATAACTGAACAAGTACTCCACCAACTAGGGTAAAAAATAACAATCTACCTTCAAAGACAAACATATTTTTGGTTGATACAGGATTGCCAAGAATCCTAGGATGCTCCTTCATCAGAAGGGAATCATAAAAAAAGAGACCACTACTCCAACACCTTATGAAAAACTAAATACTGGTCCAAAAATAAGAATGTGACAAATGATGGGGTTGTCGATGCTAAAATGGCACAAATAGTGATACGTGTACAAGCACCAACACCAATCCAACATACCCAACCAACAACCCACAATGTTAACAACACAACTCTAAGGAAAAATCTAGAACAAGAATATAACACTACCTAACAAAGTTATGCAAGAAGGAACCCCACTCCTTGATGAGATTTTATGCCCCTTATAGAACCTCTCAAGACAATCTTGAAGAAATTGATATAGTCACACCCAGTCACTTTGCCTAAGATAAGATACTATGAAGGTTATGGAAAACCAACATGGGGGGATGACCATGGGTATTGAGACTATCATAGAAAAAAGGGACATAAGACATTTGGTTGTATGCAACTAAAACACATTGTCCAAGATTTCATTGACCGTGGTGAGATCAAAGTGGTCACAAAATCTAGCACCACAAGGTTTTCCAAACCCCATTGATGAATCATGAAAAAGGTAAGGCCTCTACCTCAAGAACAAACAACCAGGAAAACCTTACTTACACTAAGACAAATCCTAATTTAACCATAAACACCATCACCATCCAAGGTCCAAAATTTTTTTTTGTTGTTACCACCCGTCGTACCAAAATAACAATACAAGGAGCCATAACAAAAGATTTTATACCCAGTAAGTCATCTATCCCACCATCAGGCTAGTATAATCTGCTAGACCATCTTAAAAATACTTCAGCACAAATCTCTATCTATGAACTACTTCATATCTCACCTGACCATAAAGAAGTCTTAGACACAACCCTAAAACAACCAAATGTCCCAAAAGATCTAGAAGTTGATGAGTTTCATGCCATGGTAGGATATCTATCCACTCTACATCACATGGTCTTCACTGAAAAAGATCTTCCAGTACATAAACCATCTCACAAAAATCCTTTACACCTAGAATTTTTCATCCACCTTCACAAAATTAGATGAGTCTTGATAGATGGAGTAGCAAGTCTAAATATCTGTACCCTAAAATTGATACAAGCATTGGGCTATTTTGAGAGTTGTGTAGATATCACCAATAATATTATAATAAGAGCCTATGATGATGAAGAACGTCCTTACAAGGGTATCATAAGTCTCCCAATTGGATTGGGTCCAACAATGCAAGACATTGTATTCCAAGTGCTAGATCTAGATTTGGGTTATAACATGCTCCTAGGGAGACCATGGATCCATTCCATGTAGGCAGTACCATCTACATATCATCAATTTTTGAAATTCCCTCATAATGGAATTCAAATCACCATACTTGGTGACATAGACCCTTTTCTATATTGTACCAATCTCAGAGGAGCTATTTCAAATCAGGTACCCAACAATCAAGATGCATCAACTGTCTCTTCTTCTTAGAGAATAGACCCCACAAGTCTAGAAAAATCAATAGAAGAACCCTTATCAAAACTAAAAATCCAAGTACAAGAAAATGGATGTGGAGAATACACCTATCTAGACTTCTTCTATGTAGGCAAGCTACCTATCTCACCCAAGTCATATGGAAAATCAAGGAAACCACGAACCTCCAAAGCACATAATCTATGTACATAAATATGGAAGGGGATATACTATAGTCCAAAAGAAAGGGTATAATGGACATTCAAGCCTTGGAAAGAAAGAGCAAGGAATAGTGAAGCCAATAGCTCCTACTCAAAACCCAAGGCATCAAGGTTTAGGTTATAGACCACCTATTGGGGGCATCTCGAGTATCTCGTTACCTAGTGATATTAATGCTTGTGTTTACAATGAAGTTGAGACATTTGAGGAGTCCCATTCAGACAAAGACTCTAATGATTATGAGTGGGATTTCCCACATACTACACACACCCTCCATCTTGATAAACCCATCACCCAACTATCCTTACATGATAAACCTACAGATCAAAAGGCATGGATTTCACAATTCTAGAATAGATCTGAGCCTTCTTCCCCATCCTCATCTAAAACCCATGAATCAGTAAATGATTCATATATCAATACCATAATAGAACTTCCCATCTCTTCCTTCCTGACCAAGGAAATCATAGCCTTGGTTTACCCTGACCTTATAGATTGGGAACAAGAAAATCCACCAACCATAGACATCTTTGAGAATGATGAATCTATTGTTGAATTCTTTGGTTTGGGACAAAGCATACATATGGGGGACCACAAGGTAGGTTTCAGAATTGAACTAGATATAACAACATACTTTGGGGAGTTATATCAATCCTCTAGTCAAAAAAGTGAAAAATAGAACATAAGGCTCTTGGGTGAAAATCGAAAGGCACCCACTTGTTGTAAAATAGTAAAGAAAAAAGATGTATCTAAGGGTGAAAACCTCTCTAAGGAACCCAAGGATGGAGAGATTGATATACTTCCCATTACTAAAGAGAGGTCACCTCTTCTAGTAGAGAAAACTTAGACAATAAATCTTGGCACTACAGAAACACAAAGATTGATACACTTGGCGGAGTCATTAACAGAAGAAGAAAAAAAGAAATTCATCTATTTCTTCAAAGATTGACAAATTAACTTTGCATGGTCATATTCAGCTATGTCTAGACTAGATCCTAAGTTGGTACTTCACCATTTTCCACTAAAGCTGGGGGAAAAGCCATATAAACAAAAACTCCACAAGATGCATCCCAAGATTGTATTATTAGTCAAAGAAGAACTAAAGAAATTCTTGGATGTAGGTTTCATCAAACCTATAGACTATGTTGATTGGATCTCAAATCTAGTACCAGTGGCAAAAGCAAGTGGCACAATTAGAATCTGCACTGACTTCTGAGACTTGAATTTGGCATGTCCAAAGGATGACTTTCCCTTACCAAATATTGACATAATAGTGGATCTCACATATGGATATAAGATGCTATCACTAATGGATGGTTTCTCTGGATACAAACAAATTAAAATTGCGCTTAAAGAGCAATACAAAATAGCTTTCACTTGTTCTTGGGGCACCTATTGTTGTTGTGTCATGCCATTTGGGCTAAAAAATGTTGGAGCTACATATCAGAGGGAAATGATGACTATCTTTCATGACATCATGCACATCACCATGGAAGATTATGTCGATTATATATTAGCAAAGTCTCTAGAGAGAAATTTACACTTATCGATATTAGCCTCAATATTTGATAGACTTGAAGAGTATAAAGTCTGGCTAAACCCAAAGAAATGTGTCTTTGGAGTCACATCAAGAAAGTTGTTGGGATTTATTGTCTCCCAAAGAGGAATAGAGATTGACCCTAAAAAGGTTCGAGCTATAATTGCAATGCCTCCCCCAACAAATCTGAAGAATTTGAGAAGCTTATAGGGTAGGTTACAATCAATAGGAAGCTTTATATCACAATTGGTAGACAAATGCCACCCATTCTAGTACCTATTGCATAAAGACAAAATTTGAATAGACCGAGAATTGTTAAGAGGCCTTCCAAATACTAAAAAACTACCTACTATCAACACTATTCTTAGTAGCACCAATTATAGATCAGCCCTTACTATTGTATATATCAAAAATAGAACACTCATTGGGGGCATAATTGGCACAAAATGACTCAGAAGGAAAAGAAAGGGCCATATATTATATTAGTCAAACACTTGTGGCTTATGAACTAAATTACACTGTTATTGAAAGAGTATGTTTCACTGTAGTTTTTGCCTCACAAAAACTTAGACATTATATGTTGAGCCAAAATACAATCCTCATTGCCAAGATTGACCCATTAAAATATCTACTCAACAAAGAAACACTGATAGGGCACCTCACCAAATGGGTCATGATACTAAGTGAGTTCGACAAAAACTATGCTGATAGAAAAGTAATGAAAGGCCAAGCAATTGTAGACCAACTAGCAGATGCACCTCTACCATCTTCTCATTTGATGTTACTAGAATTCCTTGATGAAGGTATATTTACTATAGAAGAGACAAAATAATGGAAGTTATATTTTGATGGCTCCCATACACAAAAAGGATGAGGAGCCAACATAGTTTTCATAACTCCTTAAGGAGATTCCATTCCTAGATCTTACAAGCTAAGGTTTGATTGCACCAACAATATAGAAGAATATGAAGCATTTCTCATTGGGCTAAAAATAGCTATCTAGTGGGATATTCAAAAACTACAGATCTATGGAGATTCTCAACTAATTATCAATCAGGTCAATGATAGCTACGAAACCAAAGATGATAAATTTATTCTGTACAAGGCTATGGTAGAAGACCTCAAGGTACACTTTGAGTAGATAACATTCAATAAAATCCCTAGGATAAGAAACAAGGTAGAAGATGCTATGGCTACTATAGGCTCTATGCTGGACATGTCACCTGAGGTGACACAATGTGAGTTTATGGTAGAACAACTTATGGTCCCTGCATTCGAGGTGCCAAAGTCTGAGGTCGTGTGTAGAATTGTTAGTCCTAATTCCCCTTGGTACCAAGATATTTATGACTATCTCACTAGCTAAAATATCCCTCTAGAATTATCCCATAACCAAAAGAAGTCCTTAACAAGGAAAGCCTCTCATTACACCATCATTGCCAATACACTCTACAAATGAAGTCTGGATGGTACACTTTTACGATGTCTCAACTCAGAAGAATCATAATCAGTAATATCATAAGTACATGAGGGAATTTGTGGTGCCCACTCTAGTGGCTTGACCTTAGAAAAAAAACTTCTTAGAATTGGGTATTATTGGCCCACTATGGAAAAAGATGCTTGCTCATTTTTTTAAAAATGCAAAAAGTGTTAGATTCATGGGAACCTCATTCATGCACTAGCTTAGGAGTTGCAACCACTTACTTCACTATGGCCTTTCTCATAGTGGGAGTTTGACCTTGTTGGAAAGATCCACCCATTATCCTCTAACGGTTATAAGTAAATAATCACAACCACTGAATATTTTACTAAGTGGGTCGAAGCAATCCCAATGACCTATACTACCGGCAAAAAATTTTCCAAGTTCCTCTTAAATTATATCATAAGCCAATACGGAGTTCCACAAACCATTATCACCGATCATGGTTCCCCTTTTAAGAATAAACAAATCAAAGAGCTTTGTGCCAAATTCCACATCCATCATAGCTATTCTTCATGCTACTTCCCTTAAGGTAATGGCCAAGATGAGGCTACAAATAAAATTATCATAAAAATCTTGAAAAAGATGGTCAATGACACTGGTCAAGATTGACAACTCCAACTTAACCCCGCCTTATGGGCATACTGCACTAGTTTTCATACCCCCACAGGAGCCACTCCATATTGACTAGTGTATGGTACCAAAGCTATCTTACCAATAGAGGTCGAGCTCCCTTCACTACGAGTATCCCTTTAGCACATCACTGTAGATCAGGAATACTGAGTATCATGACTACAAGAGCTAGAGTTACTAGATGAAAAAAGACAAAGTGCACTAACACACTTGTGAGCATATCAACACTATCTTAGGAGAAGTTTCAATAAGGTCATACCATGGTCTTTTAAATTGGGTGACTTGGTTCTAATAGAAAATTAAAAAAACCAAGCTGAACGAGAAAAAATAGGAAATTTTGATGCAAACTAGTTGGGTCCCTACATCATCACTACATTATATGGGTCTGGAGCATATCAGATATCCACATCAGAGGGAGAGCCTCTACCAGAATCCATCAATAGCTTGCATCTACGCAAGTTCTATCACTAGTACATTTGAGGTCAAATTTTGATGGCCATTTGTCATATTTGCAACGCTAATTTGTTGGCATTTTGGCACATGTGTCCGTCATAGTTTTGGATTGGAAATTATGATGAAAGAGACATTCATCAGTTTACCAACAACCCTTTACATTGGAAACTTGCACATGATAATAACTTTTTTATGGCATTTCCTACGGTCCATCTATCAAAATTTTGACACAAAGACCTATCATAAATATATAATCGCTGTCAAAACTAACTATCGAAAAGATATCCTTTCCGAGATTAGAACTATTGGAATAGAAATAGATCTGCCACCAACTTCTGATAGATAAACCCAACGGTGACATAGCATTACTGTCAGAACATTCTGTCAAAAATTTGATATCTATGACATTTTAACTGTCGAAAGAGTGACGGTAGTGCAACATATCTCCGACAAGTTGCCCTGTCGGACGTATAGCATTACTATCGTAAGAATTTTCATAAAGTATTTTTATTGGACATTGTATCTGTCGGATGTATAGAACTTTCATCAGAATGAATTATAAAGTGTCAAAAAATTGACGGATATGCACATTAAAGATAACATAACTCAAGAGACCATCATAGGTTGTCTTTTTCTTTGGTCTATATTATTGACAGAATGTTTTACCTTTCATTAGCTCATCAAATCCGGGGATTTGAAAGAATTTAATAAAATATTTTCATGACAATGTATATTATTTAAGTTGACGTTGCATGAATTTATCTACTTCGTGCACTTGTAGACAATGAGGACGATGATAAAGAAGCATGGCCATGGGAGGAGATGCTTCTTTATCGTCATCCTCATAGTCTAAAAGTGCGTGAAGTAGATAAATTCGTGCAATGTCAACTTAAATAATATACGTTGTCATGAAAATATTCTATTAAATTCTTTCAAATCCCCGGATTTGATGAGCTAATGAAAGGTAAAACATTCTATCAATAATATAGACCGAAGAAAGAGACAACCTATGATGGTCTCTTGAGTTGTCTTATCGTTAGTCCTAGCTACTAGGTAAGGCCTGTAAGACTTATACCTGTAAATCATTGAGAATAATCACCACCCTCCATTTATGTACACAGCACAAATTGATTCCAGTCTCACAAAAACATTTTACACTTGTGCATCTCATCAATACTGGAGACCTAAAGTAATTTTATATGATCACTAGCACATTTCGTGCATGGATGAGAAACAGTATCCAAAGTTTCTAGATAACCATTTTTGAGAAGAGGAATGAGTGGAGGCCAAAGAAGGGATAATTCCACAACAGAAAGGATGACATCTTTTAGCCTGGGTCTGGATCCTACCCCAATTTTTGAAGGATCCGAGGCTAGGATAGAAAGATGTCTTCCCATTCTGTCTGCAACATTGTGTCCATCCATGATCTTAGGAATATCATCATCTTTTCACTCTTCATTTGCCAAAATATATCGCTTCTTCAAGCTTGCAGAGTAATCTTATTAATAAAAGAACTCTTGCCAACATTAGGGTACCCACATATCAAAATAGTTGATGTTATTGGTGCTTGTGCTCAAGGATATCGATTCACTATTTTGAAATAGCCAAATCATTTTTATTTCGATTGTAGAGAAAAGGAGTGGGAGAAAATGAGTGGGTGAAAGTTGATCGAGCACGAGAGAAGGCATTGCATTTTATTTGATCATGAATGCTCTTTGAAATGACCAATCATGTTTTCTATTCGATTCTTTTTGGTGCTTTTTTTTCCCATATTTAGTAGATAAAAATCATAGCGGTAGCCACTTAGCCATATTTTTGATGTTCCGGGTATTTAACAAAGATACAGGTATGTGGATTTATCATTTCAATTTCTTATATTTATTGGTCAAATGCAAATATTTTGTCAAGTTGAAAGGATATCAGTTTGGTGTTTTCGATTTATGTTAAAAGTTGATTTGGCAAAATCCTTAAAAAACACACTACATGTTCTAAAATGTAAAGAAGTTGAATGTTAAATTTAAGATATATATCTCATCCATAGTAATCAAAAGAAAGGACATGAAACTTATAAGGAGATTTACCAATCCAAAAATATAAGCGAATAGGAAACATGATTAGTACCTTATGAATTGGTTTTTGAGGTGCACAATCTTCATCAATCTCCTTAGAACAACACCCCTCCTCACAAAAAATGCATTTAACACAAAAAAAAAATCTACAAACTAAACCAATGGCATGTTTAGAACAAAGAAATAGATTGATAATAATATGCTAAAAATTCTATTATGTTTGATACATGCAAAAGGACCAGTCCCAATAATTCTTAAACATACTTTATCTGATATGATAATAACATGCTAATTAAACTAATAAGGTGTTATTTGCATTTAATCTGCCAATTACTAATTACACAAAAAACAAATTTACAAAACTGAACCAATGGCATGTTCTTCATGTGGTACAAGGAAGATTTGGCTATGAAAAAAAAAAGTGAAACAGCCTCATCATTTTCATTTCGATTGGATAGAGGAGCGAAAGCTGAGTGCAAGAGAAGGTATGTGATTTCTTCATCTTTTGAGCATCTAGCATCATATTCAACTGCAAATTTCAAATGCATTGCATTTTATTTGATCACGAATGCTCTCTGAAATGATCGCATTCTACTGGTGTCATGGCCTAGCCCGTGCTTTATCTCCATTATTTGATGTTATTAGTGCTTGTGCTCAAGGATATCGATTCACTGTTTTCAAATGTTTGGATAGTTTTGGTCGTGACTGTTCCTCTAGTACACAGTCAGGAAATGTAACTATCTAATGATTATATGTAATGTTGAATGGATTAAATGCTTTATTCTTGGTAGAAGTGAATGGAAGGAATAGTGTGTATTAAATACAATCCAGTCACTTATTGAATGCTTTAGAGACTACTGGTTTGACTATCCATGCGCTACCAATGCCTGAGATTCATTAAAGGATACAAAACCCTTCATTTTGGGGTTATTGTGTGTGGATTCAAATGTAGGTTTGATTTGGTTAATGTTTAGAAGAGATCAATAAAGTATTTAAAGACAATCTTACATGTTTGGAGAGGTTTGAGAGGCACTTATCATGACTGTACCCTCACAAATAGCGGCATAGACTGGTTTTACTAAGTTTCCTTTCTCTATTTTGAGGTTTCCTTTCTCTTTTGTAGGGGTACAGTCAGAGGGTTCATTGACAAAATGATCCTTTGAATGGTTACTATGAATACAAATGATTTGATATAGCATATTTCTCATTTTACTTGAAGTTTGGAATAGCTTGTGCAAGGGTGAAAGTAGTTTTGATCATTTTGGTCGTGATTGTTCCTCTACACAGTGAGGAAATGTAACTGTCTAATGATTATATGTAATGTTGAATGGATTAAATACTTTATTCTTGGTAGAAGTGAATGGAAGGAATAGTGTTGGTGTTAGGTTTCATTTATTATTGAATTCAATGGTTTCCAAGATGTGTTGAGGATTTTTCTCCTTGCTTAATGTTAACTATTCTTGCACAATCCACTCATACAATAGTGAAGTTACAAAACTAAACCGATGGCATGTTTACAACAAAGAAATAGAATGATAATAATATGTTAAAAATTCTATTCTGTTTAATACACACCAAAGGACTAGTCCCAACAATTCTTAAACATATTAGTTATCTGATATGATCAATTGTTAATAAAGGTCTAACTCTGTAGACTGCTAGCATGAAGGAAGACTTGACCTAGTCAAATATTCCTTGTACCACACAAAAAAATGTGTGATAACTATGTCTACTCCAACCTTAATTATTTAATAATTCATCATATCAGATAAAGTATGTTTAAGAATTGTTGGGAGTTCTATTAAACCTTTGTTGTAAGCATGCCATTGGTTTTCAAATGTTTGGATATCCATTTTTTTGAAATGTTGATTGTGGTTATTGTAGTACCTCACCCCTAGTTTGATTTTATTAATGTTATGATTACTTTAGGATGTTAGATTATATGTTAGGAAATCATCAATGCTTATGATTTCACTGACCTCATACTCACATGTGTATGGTTGATGTGTTTGTTTTACATTTCTATTTGGAGTGCTTGATGTGGTTGAGGGATGAAGTCGTAGTTACTTGCTTGTGAGACCCACATGATCGGCCGATCCCCGCCATTTTCGTTTATGTATTTATATATGTTTATACATGTGGGTGTTGTATGCAGGTTCGCAGGTACCGGGCATCGTCTTCCCTGAATTGTCAGGATGAGCATGTCCTATCACAATATCTCAAATGGTAAGAGAGGGGAGATAACATGGATCCAAAACCCTAACCCAAACCCATTTATCCTAGTTGTTGGATAAGTATCTGTTGACTACCCTATCCGAATTTGTCAGGTTGGCAAAGTAAATGGATCCCTTTCTGTTGTTGCTTGGTTTTGGTTTTGGTTTTGTCTAATTTTATCTCATTTGGCTCCAGTTGATTTGTGGTTATGTGGGTGATTTTTATGTGATTAATCATTTATTGATTATAGTTGATTTATGTTTATATAGATTATTTTATGTGATTATCAATGTTAGGTGCATAGTTGAATTTTATGATTAAATATGCTCCTATGATTAATTGAGGAAATTAAATTGAAGTTAATTATTGGAGTATTTGGAAATTAATATTGATTTAAATGTCCTAAGTTTATTTTGATGAAATTTAATTAAAATTAAATAATTGTTTATTTGGATTTAATTGATTATGTTATTAATAATTGAGTTTTATTATGTTTGTGTGTATTATTAAATAAATTAAATATTTAATTGCATATTTTAGGATGCATTAAGTATTTTATTTATTTAATATGTGTTTTAAATTATTAACATGTGCATAATTGAAAAGTGAGTTGTTGCCAAAAAGTGAACAACTAGTTTTCAAAAGTCAAGTTGTGTTGTGCATTTAAAAAGATATTTTATTTATAATTAGTAATTACTTTCAATTTTGGAGTTAGAGTCTGATTAGGAGTTGTCTTATGAGTCATTTCTAATTTGGAGTTGAACTCTGAGTTAGCTTTTGAGTTGTCTTTAGGGATTGATTGAATTTGGGAATTGAATTCCTATTAGGAAAATGATTGCATTCATTTGAGGGGAGACAGGTTTTGGAGAAGATTTTTGGAAGAGCTTTTGTGCTTGGAATTTTTGGAGATTTGTGGATTGTTGTGGTTGCTTGTTGATTTGGGGTTTGATTGTGCATCTGGATCTGGTTCCTATTTTTAGCATAATTTTTAGATCTACAAGCAGGGTTGTTTTTGGAAGAAATCTCATTTTCAGATCTACAACAAAGGTTTCATTACAATTCTAGCATTGGATTTAAGGTAGAATCTAGAATTCTTGTTGTGTGCCTTCTGTAATTTTATTTGGTAAAATTTTGTGTTGAGTAGATCTGTATTAGTCGCTTTAGATCTGTAGTTTTTCTTTGTTCTGGGTATTATTGGAAAACCTTAGATCTGATATTATAGGTTTTTATTAAAATTTAACATTGCACCATTATGCTGGTAAAATTTTATTAAAAGATTGCTTATGGTTTGCTTGTAAATTGAAAAATCAATCTGCTATATGGTTAGACTATAGAGTTGAAAGAAAATTAATTCCCTTTGAAAAGAAAATCCAATTTGATTGAAAAACCCAATTTGGGTGGAAAATCCAATTCTGGTAAAATAAAAATATATTTCCTGTAAAAAAAAAAAATGCAGTCAAATAAATGCACCAGGGGAAAGTTAAATAGATGGCATGATTTTAGTGTATAAAGTTGACAAAAATATGTCCTTTTCAAAAGGAATATATTCTGTGTCATTGGAATCCCAATTCAAATTGTTTAGAAGGAGTATATGATCTGTTAAATTATATTTATTTTTCTCTGTAATTATTTTACAAATTTTGAATTAATTAAAAAAAATGCATGAGAGAATAGTATGCAATGTTAAATGATTATAAAAAATGTTGTGTCTTGTGCATGGGTTTTGGATGTTTTTTAAAAAAAAAATTAAAAAATAAAATAAAATAAAATTTCCTTTTAAGGGGGGCGTAGGGGCCACCTAACCCCCTACCCTCCTCCCTTCACGACACCCAAGGGTACCGTGAGCAGCCCATAAGGGACTGTCACGGTAGCCCCTGGGCACTATCGTGCGCAGTCCCCAAGGGACTGCGTCGGCAGTACCAGGGTACTATCGTGAGGGATAGTGTCGTGCCCCCCCCACTTGTAGTTTGCTTTGAATTTTTTTTGTAATTTCATTTTTTAATATTTAATTTAATTATTATGGTATGTTACTTTTTAATATATCTAATTTATAAATTATTAGTTTATATTATATTTAATTAATAAATTATTTAATTCATTCTTATTTTTAGAATATAAGTTATTTAATTTATATTATATTTATTTTATAATTGATTTAATGGAAGGTTATTTGGTATTATTTAAAGAAAATTGGTTTAATATAAGTTTATTTTTGGAAAAGATATAGATAAATATATGTTTAGACTATACATATTTATTCAATGAATATTAGTGTTTAACAAATACTCTGTTATTGAACTAATATTTTAATATTGATTTAAAGGTTTATATCATTTAGTGATATTGAGTAGTTTAGATGCTTGTGGATTGTTTTTAATTAGGATATTCATAATCGTTTCATGAACCAAATTAATATTGTGGAATGATAATATGCCTTAATGCTTATGTGTTATTTTGGAAGTCGTTCGAAGTATTCTAATTGATAACATGAATTTTCACAAGTGTTTAGTTTTATACTGAAATTGGGTGTTTTTATTGTGTTGAATCTTTGAGGAATCTTCAGGAAATATTCTTTGTCTATAACATTGTCATAATGTTTATATTCTTTTTCCCTTAGCGAGTTAATTATTTATATGCATAGATTCAGTTATGATCATTTTGGATTGTGTGCAACTATAATTAGATTTCAATTTTCTATGGTGCAAATGTGTCTTCTTCATGTCTGGAGTGTCTTCTTGTGCTTATTGTGATTTCGGGATACTAGAAGACCTAGGGGGGAAGACAGAGGCTAGGGGTTGTGTTAGTTGTTCTTGTTTTTAGTATTATGATTGGATGTGTGTGTTGAGATCTAATTATACCCTGATTGACCATATAGGCTCATGATATTTTGTATTCTAATTTTGGTGCCTTTGTAATCATTTCTAGTTCTTGTATGCGAAACTGGATTTGGGATTACCTGGATATGTACCTATTTGATCTTTGAGAGATCTATGAGCCTAGGGTAGTTTGTCTAGATATGTAGTAGGAGGTGGCTTGCAATAAGCGTTGGGGTCCATAAGTGGCTGCCAAGATCACTTATTGTTAAGTGTCTTAATCAAGTGATAACTTAATATAACATTGAGAGATTTAAAAATGAACCTAATAAGATGTGGTCCTCACCCAGGCATTAGTGCTAGTATAGACTAAGATGGTGTTGAGAAGATGACTAGCCCCCTTTTAAGGGATGAGTTGGCATATTCAATGGCTTCGTCAATACGAGAAGTCATTGACACCGTGTAAGGTCACTTGGGTGCCAGGATCCAGCAAGATTACCAGGATGAGACTCAAGGGTTAGACGTACATGATGACACCTTCCTATGAATAGTCTAGTTATCCTACACATGTCGGTTGCCTCTGGATTAGAGGGTCTTTCATTTCATTATGCTTGTTTTCCTTGAGTTAGAGAGCTTTCAGGATCCTTTCCTTAGCTTGATCTATTTGATGTTGGTTATCCGAGTGGGATCTGTTGTTATCTCCCCAGCACGGTGGGAGTGGACCTTTTTGGTTCACGAGGTCAGGTGGTAGTGATTCTTTTACCATTTGAGATTCTGACATTCATGTACCAGTGTTGGATGATCCCTATGGCAGTTGTTCCTTCCTGATCTTCTTTGATGGAGTTGTACTCTGTTCTTCTTCCTCTTCTTTGTGTTTCATTATATCGGTGTTTCAGAGATATCATGTTGTACTCTTCTCAGTTATTGTATTACATACCCTGCGACATGTGCAGCGGATGTAGATTTATGGATACCTTATGGTACCAAATGTAATTATGTTATCTTCTAGGTGATGTTGTTTTTATCTTTCATTTGTTTATGTGAGTTTCATAATTGTACCTAATCTAATTTAATTAATTAATGTTAAGTAATCTTTGTCAAGGAAACCTTGAGAGTTGTAACCTATGTTGGTTGTTTATGTTATGTGAGTTAATGGTAATTGCTTCCGCATTGGTGTTTTTATTGTACGTTAACTTTAAAAAAAAATTTATTTTGCAAACTTAGTTGCATGTTAGGTTATGTTCTTCTGGGTTCCCTAGCGGGGCATTACAGTTATCAAATGGACAGCCCATGAGCTTCTAGCTAGGCGTCATTTGTATTGATATCTTAGGGCATCAAATGTATTGTATCATTTGTAGTTGAGACTTTGTTAAAAGGAAATAAGACAAAGAATGATTTTGATTTAGTTTCTCTATTTTGATCTCTAAGTGGCTTACAACCCTAGAGAAGTATATGTAGATTTACGGATGCAGTTGCAGGATACATAGCAGCTGATAATTCACAAGAAATCCATGCATCCAATTTGATAGAAATTAATACAAAGAAATAGGGTCCTCCAATGGCCCAATCATCCAGACCTTGACTGTCCCCTCAACCAGTGACCCTTCAAAACCAGGTTATCATGCATTCGGTGAGTGATCCTTCATTCTCTTGGTCTGCCCTGCAACCAAACATATTGGAAATACACAATACAATGATAACAAGTCTTTCACAATCCCCCTTCCCTCAAGGAACACTATCAACCATCCCTTCCACATAGCATTTCACTGTTGTATGAGTGGATTGTGCAGGAACAGTTAACATTAAACAAGGAGCAAACTCCTCAACACATCTTTGTTGTAAACATGCCATTGGTTCAGTTTTGTAAATTTGTTTTTTGTGTTAAATGCATTTAAATGGAACATTAAGCATAGTAATAATATGCTTAGTCTATTAGTAATTGCAGATTAAATGCCCATAACACCTTTATCAATTTAGCATGTTATTATAAGATACTAAAGAAGACTTGCTATTTGTCAGAGAAATCTTCATTGTCCCCCACAATGAAGACAATGAAGATTGACCTCCTGCCCCACAACAAAGAACATTGTAATAAGAATAAGATATAATATAGTGTTTGAATAAACTTTGAACAAAGACATGTAATGCTTAAGTTAATAATCTAAAAAGCTGCAAATATAGGAATTGAAAAAGAAGATAGTGCCAAGAAACATTTTCACAAATATGAAATGTGAGGAAAAGTAATAACATTAATAATGCCAAGATTCACAGCATTAAATTTCACCTGCGGATGAGTTTCTGCAGTGGGTTGCCCACCATCAAAAATATGTTGAGTTTCATTTGAGCTGTAACTAAGAGTATCATGTAGAACAGACCCTAAACTTTGAAAGTGTTCTCCAGCCTGGCAATTCAAAATTCAATCTAGGCAAGCATCAGTAAGTGAAATAAATTATAGACATCAACATAAACATCATCATAATCATTAGACATAAATTATAGACATCAAAATCAACATAATCATAATCATTTGGAGGGTATTCATTTTGGATAGTACTATGTTTCTTGAAATTTTTTGTGATGCTTCTAAACTTTAAAGACATATTTTATGGCTTAATGATAATATAGATTAGTGTTTTGTTTTTTGATGGAATATTGTTGATCATTCATGGTCTTGAAGAAACTTTTGATTTTTTAATTCTCGAGTCTTGACGTTGTTTCCTAATGTGATATAGACTGACCACAAGATGGTTCAGTTGGTCCTCTCTTTCTATTTAATCATTTGTCTTCTTCATGGTGTAAGTGTCAATATGTTATAATCCAACCAGCATGTCATACCCCCACTTCTGACAAACCTCATAGCACGCAAATCGCAACCAAAGACTTTGGTGATCAACATACACAAACAATAATTACCCTTAGGAAACAATGATCATTAATATTCATTAATGGTGGGCGGTGATTCCTTGGTAATAAAGGCAATCATAGCATTCATCATCTTAACCAAGTCATGGGTGGTGATCCTTGAAATAGCACAATTAGTAAAAGTAAATAACAGCATAAGTCATGGGTGGCGATCCTTGAATTTGGAGTGAGGAAGAAGGAAAATTGGAAAATAAAATATGGAATAATCAGGTTGGAATTGGAGAAGAATTCAAAAATAAACTTGAATTAGAAAAAAGGCAAGTTATCTGGTTCTTTGTTTGAGACTGGGTTCCAGTTCTACTTTTGTTCTCCTCTTCGTTCGACTTGGGTTCCTTTGGTAGGAACTTGGGTGCCTGGGCCAATCTTGGGTGCACCTGCAGTATTATAAATATGATACATGAGGTATTTTATTCATAATTTTATAGGCTAACTCATTATTATGGTAACATGGGTATGACCACACTCCATGCCTTATAATGGAACCCGACATGGAGTGTGGTTAAAATGAAGTTGAACCAAATGCTAACCATGATGGCTATGATCATGATGAAGATGAATATGAATATTAAATCTAAAATATGGCTTGTAATTTGAATTTTCATTGTGAATGAAGAAACTATAGATTCAAGTTGACTCATTCTATGTTGTAGTTTATTTGTTCCCTAGATCTACCATATTATATATGTGTAGCATGTAAGGGACATCTTCTGCTCATCCATGTATCAAAGCTCGGTGAGAGTTCTTAGGATAAAGATAAGATGTCAGTGGGAGATGGAGAAACCAATATCAGAACACCACTTGAAGCCTTGCAATGTTGAGAGTGGGATAAAAGCTACACTTGAGACCCTATATAAGGAACAAACTTATTGAGCTTCACTTTGTTTCACGAATAGTTTTATATTCTGTACTAAATAGGACCAACCACATGAAGGTGGAAGCTCATTTGGCCCCACCCCCCCCCCCCCCTAACATCACTTTAAATTCCCCATTAACATCTAACATTCATTCATTATTTCATCCATTAATAAAATGTAACATTCATTAATTATCACATGATAACATTCATTAACATTCATTCACACATTAATAAAATGTGACATTCATTAATTATCACACGATAACATTCATTAACACATTATAAAATTTATGAACATTCACTACCACATAATTAAATTCATTGGCCTATAAAAATCAGTCATTATCAATTAAGGTGCATAGATGACAATCATTTCTTTTTTTTCTTTTGATTTCTAGTTTTTAAGATGTAATCGTTAAGATGAGTATCAATATCATCATGATGATCATCTACCCTCTCATTAGATCTCATTGCACGTCTAGTTCTCTGTTGATGCAAAGGGGGGTCATTTGCAATAACATATAAAAGGGTTAAATTAAAAACATTTTATTATAATTAAAAACATTAAAAACATTAAAAACATTTTAAAGTATTTCAGTACTTTATAGGCCATAATCGTATAGCTCTTTACCCGATCTAGTCACATCATCAACATCGAGGTCAATTTGTCTGGCCTCGGCCTCGACCTCAACATGCTCATTAATAGTGGCCTCTACACTCTCTACAAATGCAATACAAATTGTTACATTAATCCAAACACCAATTGCAATTAAATTTGTATTACTACATCAATCAATTTAAGATGTTTACTTGTATTACTATGTTGCACATCCTCATTGTCATCAACACACATAGGTTGTGTACGACAAGAATTGGTAGGCTTCATTTCAATTTCACACGCATTCATGTTATCGTTGTTTTCTTACTTAAAACAAATTTACTCACTTTATGTTGGAACTTAACATCAAATAAACTAATTGGTAAATAATTAAATTTGAAATATCATCTATTTAGCTTACTTACCGCAACGGATCCATCAATAGAACCTTGTGCACTTCTTATTCTTTCTACCATGGCTTTATAGCCTTATTGGAAGCCAATTCTCTTGTCCTCTTCTGTGAGACTTACATTGAACTTCGTGCCTTGCATTTTTGCTTGGTATTGTCAAATTTTATTTTATTGTTTCATAAAAACAAAAAAAGATTTCAAATTATAAATAAATATTTAAAGATCAAAGAATTATTTTTAGTGTTAAAAGCCATCTACAGATTGTATTTTTCCTCATTCAATTCTAACAATATTAACACTTACAACTCGTGCAGCAAGTTTCGAATAACCGCCAGAGCCTAGCTTGTGTTGCCCATGCTTTTGCAATCTTGCCTTTGTTGCCTTTAATGTATCAGGAAATCTATGAAGAGATTGTAATATGTTAGTTCATATAAATATGAAGAGTATTTAGTACACAATTACATTCTTAACAGTATCACATACCTTCTTCTATTCTCTGGTGGTGTATTTCCTTTTTTTACTTCAGTTTTCTCATTTGCATCCATAATAAGAGATTTCCACTCTAAATTAGGAATGCAAGGGGGGCGCTGGTAATGTGGGTTTTTGGTTAATGTACACCTATACTGGTCCCTAATATACCTCAAACATATCCTGGCTCTTTGAAGGAGCTTACCCTTCTCAAATGCACAAGGTCTAAAAAAGTTTGTCATACTCTCTACGAGATCATCATTTAACTTTTGATTTTAGGTTTTCCACCTTTTAAGAAAGAAAATAGTGTTAGATTAAAAAATGGATGTAATGATAACTATCCTAGCAATGATATGAAATCAAAATAATGGATTGGGGTTTTAGTTCAGATATGATGTTCCACCCTGTACAGATGGTGGGCCTGAGTATCTGTAAACACTCATCATTAAGTTTACTATAAAAAACATCATTCCCTACAAAATAATCATGGGATCATTAGTCAAAGGATATAATAGTATAAAATAAGAATAAAATAGATGTAAGCTTCTCATATTGAATGCAATTTGTAATTAACATATGATTGTATAGTAAAAGAAAGGTCCAATCTTTAAAGTACCTGAAAGTTTTGCTATTTTCAAGGGAACTCCTTCTTTGATCACAAGCAATATGCAATCCTTTCATGTTCCCATAATAGCAATACTAGTACATCCAGGAAAATCACCATCAAGTGTTGCATCCCCTGTTGCATAAATTGAATCGATTATGAAATGGCCCTAAGAAAGAACACTTCAAGGGAAATAAACATATATAGAATGATAGAGAAAATAAAATCTGTGTATGAGTAGGTGGTGCCATGGTGTCTGTGGCCATGCTATGCGTTGCCAACATTGCAGGATGTAGTACATCTGAGCTTGCCATCGTATGAGGCGGCGATAGTAAATGATCATTGACACATGCTGAAGAATAAGATTGTTAGAGCATAATAAAAGTAGTGATTAGCATGGACAATATTGTAAGAGAGTAAAAAAAATATATAGTCCAACATGAAATCTACCTGAACCAGCTGCAGTACCCTCATCATGGCTGTGAGGATCAAAATTACGCAAAAAAAGTTGTAAAAGCAACACATCCACTTATTTTTTAATGACATAAAAGACTACTATGACATAAAAACTAATATTGAACTTTTGTTATAATTAAAAATTACATTAATACTTACATGGTAATTTTGAGATAGGTGCATCAGCTTAGTTGCCCTCTTTTGTGACTCAAGAGTCGGAGGGAATATAGATGCCAATTCAGCCAATCTTTTTTCAATTTTGTGGAGGTATTTTTTAATTGCAGAGGCCAGCTCATCACAAGCACCAAAATCAACAACTAGGTCCTCATCAAAGGACTCCTCATCAGGGATTGCAGGTTCCTTTCCCTTTCTCTGCTGACCACCTGTTTGTGACAACAATATTACTAACACTATTAGAATTAATCTAAAATAGTGATGAAAAGAATATAATAAAAAACTTTATTTAACATTTTGCTTCTATCTAATTTTTAGTACAATAACAACGAGGTTTACCTGCTGGAAAGAATTGCATGCACGATCATCATTGTCCCCACTACGTGGTTGCTCCATATTGTGGTCCTGTGTTATTATTTAAAGTTAACCAATAATTAGAAAGGACTACATTAATAAATTTCATTAGAAGATAATGATGGAGATGAGGTGGATGGTGAGGAGACTCTCTAAATGTGGTTGGCAAAAAAACTCAATTATTTAATGGTACATAGTATGTACCTGCACCCTAATGATAGTGACATCATTTGTATCTATGCGATTGAAATTGTAATGAATAAGTAGCTCTTCCCCTACACTTATTGATTTTATCGCACATACAAATACATGATTTCCCTCGCATGCCTCAAATATGCAATTGGGTTGCTTAATAGTTGACAGAGGTCGTGTGCTATTTATAAAACCTACAATATACCCTGATGCTTTTGGCCTTCTGTCAATGTATATAGCCACTATTTTACTTTGCTCATCGTCTTTTTGTTGAATATAATTTTCTGAGAGTGCATACCTACGCATGCTTTTTTTATATTGAACAATTCATATCCAAATTTTGTAATCATAACAAGGTCCAACATACTCCATCAATTCAACAACTTTGTTGTAAGAGACCTTTATGCCAGCCATGGAAAATAGGCCCAAACCATGTATTGACAATGGTGCAATATGATATATCTTTCCTTTAACACTAAAATCAGTGTTTATTGGAGGAAGTTCCTTGGGGACCCATTATTTCTGTAGATTTTGGTACCTAGAGGGCACCTCAATGTCACCTTTTCTCTCATCATCATAAGAACATGACCCCCCTTGAGAAAGGAAAAATTTTATGCGTTTATTGAATTTCCTTCTAGTCTTTTGACCTCTAGTTGATCTTCCTAATTCAGACATACTAAATGACTCACTTTCTTCACTCGAGGAAGACACATCTGACAAATACCTATTTGTTGCTACCTGCACTCCATCAAATGAGAGAGATAGCAAGTAATGTGAGATATTTTTCAAATTGTGAAATACATTAATCTCTATAGGGTGTATTGACTTATACCTGTCGATCCATGAGACTGTGTGGAATGATCGTGAAAGGAGTCTGGGTACCTACATATGTAATTCAATTATCTAATGTTAGCTAAAAAATTCATGATACATATACTCAAAACCACATAGTAAGTACATTAAAAACCATAAGCATCCCATAGTAAGTACATCATGAATTAATTAGATTAAGCATTGATTACATAACTGCACATTTCTATTAAGAAATCAATATTAAATAGATTAAGCAGTGATCACGTAACTGTACATTTCATTCATGTCATTCATCTTCTTCTTCATCTAACTAATCACCATGATCATCATTAACATCAACATCATCACCACCACCATCATTTTCATCATCTTCATCTTCATCGTCATTGTTGTCATCATCGGCATCAGCAACATCATCATCAGCAACAGCAATAGCGACAACATCATCATCATCATCATCATCATCATCATCATCATCATCATCATCATTAGTAGCATCATCATCATCATCTTCTTCTTCTTCTTCAAGAAAAGTTGCGTCAGGAACATCATCAACTAACTGTTGTTCATGATCATCATCTACATCATCTTCTAGTTGTTCACAATCTTCTTCTTCCATCGCATTATACCTCATCGGCCTTCCTCTTGGATCATGTCTAACAATAAATGACCAACTTGATTTATGTGGAACCTCTAAGTAAAATACCTACTCACATTGGCTTGGAAAAACATAGGGTTCATCCCCAACTGGCTCAAACCACCTTGTATTAATCATTGGAAATCCATTGTCATGTTTAATAATAGTTCTATCAAGATCATTTTGATTAAGTCGTAGCCTATACCATCTGACGACAAAGAGAACTAATCTAAAGGAATTAAAGTCACACTCAAGTATATCATCCAAAATGTCATAGTTTTGATTTTTAGACTCTCGAGGATGTAAGTCATTTCTAGATGAAATATTAGTCACCTGAAAGACTGCACTTATCCCAGAACCACAAGTTTTCTTTGTGTCATCCAACTTTTTGATGCGAAATTTATGACCATTGCAAAACACATCCCTGTGGTGTTTGACCTACAAAAATATGTAAAACATGTATAAATTAATGCATTGAGAGTTCATAAACATACGAGTGATTAAAAAATTTATACATACCTAGAAATCTCTTAAACCATGTGCTAAATCTATTTCCCTTTGCATAACATTTGGATCTCTATTACGATGAGCTTCATTAACCAATGAAGACACAACTTCCCATGTTAATGTATGACCTAAATGATGACATCGTTCAATCTATTTCATCATCCAATCTTGATTGTTTGCAATATACAAATGTATTGCATCCCACTCTCGAGCAGCTGTACAAAAAATAAATAGACTACTTAAAACTGATTAATTTTGAAGATTAAGAATTAATTAATAGCTACAATAACATCTTATAATTTATTACCTCTCACTTTCCTCATTCTACCTTTCCCCACCAAGTACTCCCCTTCAAATTTTCTAATGGTGTTGAGATCCCAAATGCGATCTATATGGATCTTTGCTGCAAGCTTAGGAAGATATTCTGTAACGTACACCATAGTCGGGTATACCATATATCCCTCCATCATAGAACCCTCAAGATGTGCTCTTTGCCAAACCAAAGCCTTAAAAAATTTTAGGTGTCTCTCAACCATCCACATTGACCGAGTGTGTACGGGTCCACACATTTCAATCTCCTCAACTTGGTGTATGAGGTAGTGTTCTTGTGCATTGAAAAAGGTTGAAGGTGGACACTTTTGCATTTCACACATTAGATGAGGAATTCTTCTCTTCTAGTATTTTATATCTGCTCTATGGATTTCTTTAGATGACAACCACCTACAAGACATTCAAGACACAAAAATATATAGACACAAGACTTTACAATATATATACAACAAATTGAATAGATATCATCTCTTACCTCATGTATTTTCCAAGATCATATATCACTTGTTTGATGTTATTGTCGAAGTTCTTTGGGAGAGATAGGGGTAGGACGTACTGCAATAATTATAAAAATAATCATGTCATTCTTTTCTCATATAATACAATGAGAAGTACATGCAGTTTACAAATATATTGTAAATACAAAAAGACATGACTTACCTTGATGAAGGTATGCCAATCATGCGTTTTCAACCCTAGCCCAAATTCACTTTTCTTTGATATGGTACTGCTTATGTTTGCAGCAAATCCTGTGGGAAATCAAATTTTTCGTATGACTTCTTTTATGGCATCACTTTGTTGTTCTATTAATAACCAAGGAAGGGAACTTGTATAAATACGTTCTCCATTTCTATTTGACTTAATGAAATTTTTCATTGCATGATTGGATTCATGAATGTCACTACAAATTTTGACAATTTTTTCTTTGTCACGCCTTCCATCCAATATCTTCCACAATGTCTTTGTTACATTCTTCTCAATATGCATAGTATCGAACAAATGCACATTTTGTAGCTGCTCGTAGTAGGGCAACCTACTAAATTGTTTGGGATAACTCTTTAGTCCCTTTGGAAGGTGCTTAGTAGTGTTTCCTTGATGACATTCACGATCATCAATCACATAATCAGCAAACAACACACAATAAAAATATACAAATTCCAAACATAAAATGTTAGGTAGAATGGTAGTACTTTGATGATTAATTCTATTATATTCCAACTTCCATAGGCGAGGTGTCATTCTCCATGGCTTAGATGTAGTCTCTTCTTTCCCATTGAAAAGATGTTTTTCAATAATTTGATAGTTACGATTTTTGTGGAGAAAGTGTTTATGCTCATCAAACACCTACTTTCCTAAAATTTTTGAATGATGAGATTTCATCTTTGGACCACAAACTAGACATGCAAATTTTCTCTTTGTTTGAAGACCTACAAGGTAATGATACAACTGGATTAAATATGTTAATTTTTATTTTTAGAATTATCATGTGCAACTTGAATTCACCATAAAATACTAGAAAAATGTGTTAGCCCTGGGGCATCATGTATTGTCCATACAAGCATTGCATGGAATTGAAATTGTCTGTCTCTTATTGGTCTAGAGATGTCATACATAGTGACACCTTTCCATAACTCCACCAACTCGTTGATAAGAGGCTCAATATAAACATTCATATCTTTAACTTGGTATTTACCTGGTTGAATGAACAACAACATTACATAATTATTGTGACCATTTTACTACAAGATTTATAATTACATGCAGATAACTATTAAATGATCAAATACCTAGAACAATCATTGCCAACATAATGTGCTCCCTCTTTATTGACATCCATGGAGGAATGTTATTGTTGATGACAAAAATAGGCCAAACAGTGTAAATAGATCTTAGCTCTCCAAATGGGTTGACACCATCTGCTGCCACTAAAACCTTGAAATTTCGAGGTTCTTCGATAAAGTGCAGCCACTTTTCCTCTATGTCCTTAAATATAGAACCATCTGCAGGTATTCGAATAATGTCATCTTGACTCCTATTGCGTGCATGGTAATCCATAAATTGTGCCAAGCTACTACACTTGAATAATCTTTGCAAACGTGGTATAATGGAGATGTAATGAAGAACTTTGTAAGGCATCTTTTTTGTTATTTGATCTGTTCGATATCTACTCATATGACATTCAGGCATTCTGTTGCAAATTCATGTTCTTTATGATAAATAATATGATCATTGGGACAAGCATCTATTGCTTGATACTCTATTCCAATATCTTTCATAGTGGCACATACTTCTCAGTATGAGCGAGGGAGAATATTCGATGGTGGTAACAAGAACTCACCTATCAATCTATAGAAAAAAATATATGTTGTTAATATTAACAATATTTATGGTACATGTTTCACCATTTAATTACTATAATGACATATATGAAATACCTTAGCATATGTGACATTTGTAGTACCTTGCCCCTAGTCCGATTTTATAAATGTTATGATTATTTTAGGAGGATAGATTATATGTTAGGAGACCATTGATGCTTATGATTTTACTAACCCCATACTTGCATGTGTATGGTCGATGTGTTTATTTTATATTTCTGTTTGACATGCCTGATGTGGTTGAGGGATAGAGTCATAGTTACTTGCTTCCGAGATCCACACGATCGGCCGATCCCTACCATTGTCTGTTATATATTATTGTATGTACATGCTTTGTCTTGTGATGATAGGTTTGCAGGTACAGGGCATCATCTTCCCTGAATTGGTAGGAGTGAGCGTGCCCACAAACATTTGTCTCAATGGTAAAGAGGGGAGATAATACATAGACTCAAAACCCTAACCTAAGCCTAATTGTCCTAGGATTGGACAAGTGTCTGTTTGACTACCTTACCCGAATTCACCTGGTTGGCATGAATTCATGGATCCCATTCTTGAGTTTGTGCATGGTTTCAGTTTGTTTGATTTTATAGTGCTTGATTCAGTTGATTCATGATTATATGGGTGATTTTATATGTTTATCAATGTTAGGATCATAGTTGAATTTAATGATTTAATTATGTTTCTATGTTTAATTTGGAAAATTATCTAAAGTCAATTATTTAATTAATTGGAAATAATTGATTATGAAATTGGAATTAGGATTAATTATGCTTGAGTGTATTATTAAATAATTGAATATTTAATTACATGCTTTAGGATGTATTAAATATTTAATTTATTTAATTTGGGTTTTAATTATTAACATGTGCTTAATTGAAAATGATTTGTATTATGCTTGCATATTTTATTAAATGATTAAATAATTAATTGCATGAATTTGTGATGCATTAAGTATTTAATTTATTTAATAAATGAATTTAAATTAAAACATGTGCAAAATTGAAAAGGTGTTTGTTTTCAAAAAGATAACTAGTTTTCAAAAGACAAGTTGAGTTGTGCATTGAAAAGATATTTTAATTAATTAATTGTATTTACTTTCAATTTTGGAATTTGAGTTAGATTAGGAGTTGTCTTATGAGTCATTTTCTGATTTGGAGTTGAACTGTGAGTTAGCTTTTGAGTTGTCTTTTGGGATTGCTTGAATTTGGGAATTGAATTCCTATTAGGAGATTATTGCATTCATTTTGAGGGAGATAGGTTTTGGAGAAGATTTTTGGAGGAGGCTTGTGTGCTTGGTATTTTGGAGATTGGTGGATTGTTGTGGCTGCATGTTGAATTGAATTTCTCTGTGCATCTGGATCGGACACCTGTTTGCAACATAGTTTTTAGATCTGCAGGTTGGGCTTGATTTTGGAGAGAATTCTATTCTCAGATCCACAAGAGTTTTCATTTTCAGTTTCTGGCATTGGATCTAAGGTAGGCATTGAATTTTGCCTGGTATCTATGTTTTACTTTCATTTGTCTTTCTATGTTTTTGATAGATCTGGGTATTTAGAAACCCTAGTGTAGCTAATTTTTATATTTTATTATTACTTGGCATTGTAGTGTTACTCTGGCAAAATTTTGTTAATTAACTCTCCATGGTTTGCCTAGAAATCAATAAATCATTCGTGGTCTATAGTTTAACTATAGAGATTGAAATAAATAAATTCCTATTTGGAAAAATCTATTTGTTGTCAAAAAAACCCAATATTGGTTGAAAAATTATCATTTTGGTTAAAAACCCAATTTTAGTTAAAGATTAACATTCTGGTTAAAAAAATCTAATCTTGGTAAAAGTCAATTTGAAGAATAAGTATAAATTGATGTATCTCTGTGAAAGTACAGTGGGCTATTAAATATGTCAGCCTAAAAGATTTATTCCAACCTTGTATATTTATGTTCTTTTAATAGCTTTGGAGTGTTTTGTTTTATATATATATATATATATATATATATATATATATATATATATATATATATATATCTTATATTTCTCCTATTTTCGTAATTGATATTAAATTTTAAAAAAAAGAAGATATGGCACTGCATGTAAATGAAATATTTAAAAAATATATATAAAAATTGTTTTAGGAATTGTTTATTGGTTATTAATAAACAAATTTTAAAAAAATATTAAAAAAATGAAAAAGTTTTAAAGGTAGGTGGGGGCCACCACCTTCCCCCACTCCCCAAGGCGTGCACCTCCACCGTAGAAGAAGGCACTATTATGGTAGTACCTGTTTGCTATGGCAGCAGGTACCCTGCTACAGGGAACAGTGCTCGGCAAGGGTTTGGAAAATGCGCAGGGCGCTTGGGAAATGGGGTGCGGGGCCCACACCCCATAAGGTTTTTCTTTTAAAAAATTTGTTTTATGATATGTTAATTTATTTTTGTTAAATTTATTTTTATGTTAATTTAATTTATGTTATGTTATGATTAATTTATTTTATGTTAATTTAATTTATGTTATAATTGTCATATTTTAATTAATAAGATTTATTTATTTAGAATAAAATTTGATTTTAGTTTAATTAAGTTGATTTTGTTTTATGTGTTGAATTAGTTTAATTAAATTAAATTAAATTAAATTAATTATTATTGTTGATTTAGTTTGTAATTATTTAATTTGTAGAATTAATTTGGTTTAATTAATTTAGTATATTTATTTTTGTTCGTTAATAGATCAATTTAGTTGATTTATTTAAATTTGATTAGATGCTTGTCAATTTAGTGTTTATGGGATATGTGTGTTTGTTGAAATTGATTAAAATTAAATTATGATTTTAATTTTGAACTCAATTTTCTTAACCATGTTATATAAACTTGATCGAATATTAGTTTCAACATTTGAAAATTGATATAGACAAATGTAGAACGTTTCCATACATAGAAACAATTAATTGCTAGATGCTTATGTATATACCAAAGTTGGCATTTTATTCTATTGAATTCCTAGAATGTTATTAGGGAATATTCTTTTTATTAGTAACATTAATAAGCTTGTTTTGTCACGATTCTCTTATCATTATTATGCGATCTATATTCTATTTGGATCTTGTTCATTATGAAGTTTTGATGCTTGTAGTACCTATTCAGTTCTTTAGATTATGAGTGTTGTCTTCTTGTTCTGAACTGTATTATGGTGCTTTATGTGATGTCGGGCATTAGAATGACCTAGGGGACACAGAGGCAGGGATCTTTGTCAGTTGGTTTTGTTTTCAGTATCATGTTTTATTGTGAATGCTTACTTTGATTATCATCTATGTATCGATCTCTTGGGCTCTTGTTGGTTATTATCTATTTATGGTATCTGTGTAATCATTTGGGTTTCTATGTGTGAAACTACATCTAGAATTACCTGGTTGTATACTTGTTGGTTGTTTATGAGATTATGAGCCTAGGGGAGATTGATTAAGTGTATCTTAGGGGAGTGGCTTACAATAGGGGCCGGGACCCAAAGTGGTCAGCACCTGGGTAACCTATTGTAGGTTATGTAATTAAGTGATAACTTAGTAATTAAAACTTTATAGATCATTTAAAAAGATAAGTTAGAGTTTGGTTATGATTGGAATTCCTCATATCTGAGAGAGAGTATTCTAATCCCACATGGATCATTTTGAGGTTCTAGGGCCCAAAGTGGTTAGTCCAAGGTAACTCAATGCTTGAGGGTTTGGGGTCTAGAGTGACCAGTCTAGGGTAACTCAAGTAGTTAGACATGTGATGACACTCCCATAGCATGTAGCCTAGATCATCTCCTGAGTTTTTTGTTTATGCCTCTGGATTAGTTGGTCTTACCTTTCTCTTTATTTTTGTAAACCTTGAGTAGTGAGCTTTCAGGATTCCTTACTCAATGGTTTTATCCTTGTTTGGTTTTGGTCATCCGATTGGGGTTTGTGGTTATCTCCTCAGCACAGTGGGGTAGACCTTTGTGGTTCTACATGGACGGGTGGTAGTGATTCTTTACCATTTGAGATTCAATGTCCTGGTGCCGGTGTTGTTGGTACTTCTGTAGTTGGATGTCTTTATGTTTCTTCATTGATTCTTCATTAATGGTCCTTATCTTATCTTCCTTTATATAGTCCTATATTAGAGTATCGCATGTGATACCTAATATGGACATTGTACTTCTTTGTTAGATTTATTATTACATACCTTGTGACATGTGCAATGGATGTCAGTTTATTAGTGATCATGGATGTCCATGAGATTTGTATCTATTGTTGTAAGTTGTATTTGAATCTTTATGATATGGAATATTTTGTCCTTTTTCTTTAGTTGTGTTTTTTTCTTAAGTAATTCTACGTCATGGAACCCTCGGGATTTGTAATCTATTATGGATATTGGTTTTATTTGAGTTAATGGCAATTGCTTCCGCATTGTTGTTTATCTTGTATGTTAACTTTAGAAAAAAAAAATGTTCACCAAACTTAGTATCAAGTTATAGGTTAATCTCTCTTGGGTTCCCTGGTGGGGCGTTACAGCATTGTTGTGTTGGATAAACCATTCATAACCTTCAAGTTCAACAACAACAATACAACAAAGAGAAGAGTTGTTTGGGATCCTTCGTAAAGGGGCGTGGTTTCCTTCTCAAGTAGAGGTATATCATGGATGACATCAACATCATCCTGGTCATCATCATCAATTGCGCCAATACCAAATGTGTCATGGATCAATGTATTAGTACCATCATCGAGCGCATCATCATCATCTTCCATGGGATCATAATCTTCAGCTTCAATATTCGCACCTCCATGATCCTCCACTTCCAAAGCCATATTCTCAATATTTGTACCTCCATGGTCCATATCATGTACTCCCCTAGGGAGGTCGACCTATATATAAATGATGAACACAAATAAACCATGATAATGATCTCATCATCAAGTGTATTTCATATATATATTAATTGTTAAATAAATATAATGAAAAACTTACCAATTCATGATAATCAAACCCTCCTTCAATGTGACCATTATCCTTACAATGTCTCTTAGCTATTTTGATTAGAAATCTTCTAATGTTTAAGCCCTTACAATTATTGCAGGGACAATAACATTTTCCATCGCCTTTTCTTTTAAAGTTTGACAACAATCTATTGATTGCATCCCCATTACCTTCTTCACTTGGATTGTCTGACATGATCCTTCTTCACTTAGATTATCTATAACCTAATTATATATAGAAATTGAAAACTTAGTTATGAAATGATGTTGTAGTATAGTATACCAAATTGAAACACTTCTATTATTGTAGTCTTCCACCTCAAACTCTGTCCTATTGTGGCAAGAAAGAAAGATATTCAAATAATATAGTAGTTTGTAAATCAAAATAAAATGGAGGCAAGTTGTTGATTGAGGGTGCAGGGAACAACAGCCATCAGTACTTTTATCGAATTGTAAATTTTAATTTTGAACCATTCTATGAATATAGAACATGGATGTAATCTCAGAAAATAACAAAATGTAGACACGACAGATTACTTATTTTGTTATTCTACATTACTTACTATTTGAGTGCATGTTCCACCTGCAACTTGATCAAGTCTTGTTTGATGCTTCAATTTTGTGTTCACTGTCCTATAGAAGTACATAATTTTGTATTTTCCCAATATGTTATTCAAAAAACAACAATAGAATAAAATACTTGTTGAGAAAGATAATCATAGGAGTATCAAAAACTTGAGATCCAAAGGTAACACAACATTATAAGACTCTTACATTCAATCTTCAGCTCATGCACCTAATAAATAGGAGAAAAAATACATGAAATTGAAAAATTTAACTAATGAATTATGTTTTTCTTCTCATCTTAATTAGCCAAATTTATATGAGATTCTAAAGAAGGCCTCACTCTTAATCAGCCAAATCTTCCTTGTACCACACAAAAAAATTGTATGATAACTATGTCTACTCCAACCTTAATTGTTTAAGAATTCATCATATCAGATAAAGTATGTTTAAGAATTGTTGGGACTGGTCCTTTGGCATGTATTAAATAGAATACAATTTTCAGCATATTATTATCACTCTATTTCTTTGTTGTAAACATGCCATTGGTTTAGTTTTGTAAAAAAAATTTGTGTTAGATGCATTTAAAATTATCTTCATTGTCTTCTAATTGTCTAAATGCTTCTTTATTTGTCATCCAATTAATACATGCTACTATATAAAGAAGATAATAAGAAGACAATGAAGATTTGTCTGACAAAAATGAATACACTAAACTGAACCAATGGCATGTTTACAAAAATTATCATAACTCGCAAGCAAAACTAAAATAATGGCATGTTTATAACTCATTAAGAGTGAGGCCTTCTTTAGAATCTCATGAGTTTTGTACTACGTATGCAACGTATTGTGAGTTTGAAGAGAGTTTGTGCCATGTATGATAGAACCTACTTTATCTAATATGGTGCATTGTTAAACAAATTAAGGGTAGAATAGTTATTACTTAGTTTTTTGTGAGGGACAATGAATATTTGTCTGACAAATAGCATGTCTTCTTTAGTATTTCATGAATTTTTATCACATATACTATTTCAAGCCTTTGAGTCCTAGAGAAGAAGAATGGTGTAAGTTGAATAGATCAGAGTGAATGGGGTGTTGAAACATGGTGAATAGACCATGATGAGATGATACTTGATGTCATGACTAAGTTTCCCTCACAAACAATGGCATAGACTAGTTTTACTAAGTTTCCTTTCTCTATTTTGAGGTTTCCTTTCTCTGCCGCAAGGGTACAGTCAGAGGGTTCATTGACAAAATGATCCTTCGAATGGTTACTACAAATATGAATGATTTGATATAGCATATTGCTCATTTTACTTGAAGTTTGGAATAGCTTGTGCAAGGGTGAAAGTAGTTTTGATCATTTTGGTCGTGACTGTTCCTCTACACAGTCAGGAAATGTAACTGTCTAATGATTATATGTAATGTTGAATGGATTAAATGCTTTATTCTTGGTAGAAGTGAATGGAAGGAATAGTGTTGGTCTTAGGTTTCATTTATTTATTGAATTCAATGGTTTCCAAGATGTGTTGAGGAGTTTTCTCCTTGTTTAATGTTAATTGTTCCTCCACAATCCACTCATATAATAGTGAAATGCTATGTGGAAGGGATGGTTGATAGTGTTCCTTGAGGGAAGGGGGATTTTGAAAGACTTTTTATCATTGTATTGTGTATTTCCAATATGTTTGAATGCAGGGCAGACTAGGAGAATGAAGGATCACTCACTGATTGCATGATAACCCAATTTTGAAGAGTCACTGGAAGAGGGGAATGAAGGATCACTCACTGATTGCATGATAACCTCACCAAGCATTCTTTCCTTTAATTTTCCACAATATCTCAAAGTATGATCATTATTCTTTACTTTCTTCTATGTGCTATTCTTTCTATGGTTTTGTTATCTCAGAAATATATCAAAAACATTGCAGATGTGCATATAAAAGTAAAATGTTGTCCTTCAATTGTTCCACATTAAAGCATTTCCTTTTCAGAGTATTATCTTCATTTGTACAATATCTATCAAAAATGGTTCCCATATTTCTTCAAGATCTATTTTAATCTTTATATTGCAATTTTGATTAGATTTGACCAATAGTTGATTTCATTAGTATTTTATAACATATACTCCTAATGTGAAATGTGGAGAGAAAGAAAGAGAAACACTAGGTATGAATTACACGATATACCCATAATCACTTAGCACTTAAATAATAAATTATGGACAAGGAACAACCCCCTAACCTCTAGATGTTTGTTTCATGTTGGCCTTCTTTGGTATATTCTTATTTTTCTGAGGTTTTTGTCCAAATTTTGGTTTAGTCCTCTTGTTTGTAAATTTTTCCTATGGTTTAGGTGTCAAAATTTCTTCAAAGTTGCCATGAATATGTTCAAAAAACCCTTACCTTAAATCTTGTCCTTAAAGAAATTCGAATTCATGTGAAAACCCTCAAGTCAGCCTTAAGTCTTCTAATTCATCATTACTTTTTGGCCGCTTAAGTTCTTAAAAGTGCATGTGACTATTTCCTTTAGGCATTCACTGAGTCATGTAATGTTATTTCACATCATTAAGCTTTTCAGCGAACTGGTGAATGTGTCAAACCCATGTTAAGTGTCGTGTTCAATTGCGTAATCTCTAAATCTTCTAGCGGCTACCTCAAAACATTCAGCGAATTGGAAAAAGTGTTATGTTTTATTCGCATGTTATTTGGTGGTCTCAAGAAAACCCTCAGTGACCTAGTGCAACAATGATCACTCATTCTCAAAATCATGCGGTTAAGTCTTCTGGCATCTAACGATCTAGCAAACACCAGTGATTTTCTGAAAGATCAACGGATGTGTTTTAATCTTAGAATACATTGGGTCCTACATATTTTGACTTGGCGATTGGGTGACTAAGCAGTTGTGTTACTGTCCTCTAAGTTTGGTGGCTCTGACAGTTAGGCTTGATGAATTTGGTGAAAAGGGTTATATCAAGTATTCGCTTATTCTCAGAATAAGTTAGTGAGATCCTAAGTTTTCTGGCGATTGGGCGAACAAAGTATTTGCAAGTTCTCTTAAAACTTTGATTATGGTTAGAAGTATTCAATGAATGGGTGAGATAAGTTTAAAAACCTTTATTCGCTTAATCGCATGATGCAATGGTCTATATTTGAAGTATCTAGCAATTTAGCGAACCTTTTGTTCACTGAGTTTCATAATAGAAAGGATAAAGCTTGTTTTGATTCAATGAATTAACGAGGATCGTTGATTAAGTCTATGATCAAAAATTGAATCTAAATCATGGCTTGAAGCTAGTAGTTAAGGAAGAATTCAATGACTCAGAAGAAAGCTTGTTCACTAGTTTGCGTAGTATGCATATAGTTAAGACAAGGATTAAGCAAATGAGCGGAGTCTTCAGTTGCCAAATCTCAAGATAATTTGATAGTTAATCAGAACATTAGGTGAATAAGAGGTAGCCTTTAGTCATTGATTTGCTAAGTAATGACTGTAATCATGTTCGATTATATTGAGCTTGTTCACTGGTTCACTAAAGGATGGGTGAGTTAAGAGTTTGATTTTGAGAATGTGTGAAGGCTTTGGTCGCGAGTTCTCTGAATATAAACTGGGTTTAGAATTGTATTAAGTGATCATGAGAAGCCTACAATTGCTGATTCGTTGAATGGGCTCAGTTGGAAAAGGAAATAAAGGAAAAGAAAAAGACCATTGCTACGTGGATAAAGTACATTGTCAAGCTAGAGAGTAAACCAATAAGCCATCCAGTCAGTTTTAAAGAAGGATTTCATGACATAAATAGGATGTTAAAGTACAGAGTAGTAATCATTGCCTTTTTTGCCTTGTTTTCAAGTTTTTAAATCTATCTATCAACATCTTTGCATCGGCTAGCTATGATTTGAAAATTGGTGATATGTGAAATTGAATGCGGGAGCAATTAAGGATTGATTTGCAATGATTGTGGTAGTTGTACACATTTGATCCGTATCGATAAATAAGCTAAGCTCATTGTTTCCTATGTCCAAAATCAGTCGAGGAGAATTGTGTTTTCTGAAGCAATTTTTGAGCGCTAAGCAAATCAAGTTTGCAGAGATTGAGGGTAATTGTGTAGCAAAATGAGTCAACCTAAGAAGAGTGCAGCATCTTCCAGCAATGAAGCCAAAGCCAAGGGTGGTGAAGACAAAGACAAGCCAAACTATTCAGATGAGTTCATGAAGTTGTTGCCTGGTTCTAGCTAGAACAAAAGAGCTCCTGATGATGTCTCCGAAGATGTTCTAGGGCTTTACAGAGATCTTGTCATACCAAATAGCTTAGGTTATACTATCTTCAACTTCTTTTATGGAAATAGAGGTAAACATGTTCCTATTTGCAACGGTTGGGCTTTGGGTATGGGGAAATTAGTTATCCCTGATGTATTCTTAGATGTGGATTTAATTGTTGCCCTAGCTAGATCCTATGACCCTATTTCCAAAACAATTAGAAAAGAGGACCAGTCACCTTTGGTTACTCTGGATAGGGGTTCTTTCATGAAAGCCTTTAGTTTTTATACATCCTCCTCTACTGAAATTGACCTGAGCCAAGAAAGGGAGAGATATAAAAGTAACATAGGGTCAGTAAAGGAACAAATGGTGAAGCACATCCCAAAATAGGATAAATGTATAGCTTCCATCCCTACTAACATGAATGCCCCTTACCAATTTAAATCCCTCCAACACTATATGAGGTAGACTTGCTATGGGTTGTGTAGAGTGTTGGGAATTGATGGGGATGTAGAATTCTTACCAGCAAATTTGTTAATAATGATTTTGGACATCCAGAATTCCCTAGTGAATATAGACTATGACTACATCCATTATATAATTGATAGAATGCATGAGGGTTTGATTTCTGTCAAAGAAAGTAAGAGTCCAATTAAGTTCATGCATTATTCATTGTTAATGCATTTAATTTTGTTCTTATATATCAATAGCTTTTGACTTGAACATGTTGAAACCAAGGTTCACCTTTGAAGGCCAGCACAATCTTGTGCAATTATGGGTGAGGAAGTGGAACTCTACTTCAAATGAGGGAGATTTTTGTGTTTTTCAGAATTTTATTGTTTATCCCATTATAAGGATGCTAGGCATAAATGTTATAAGGATATCACCAAGGGTCCTTAAACTCTTAAGACCTAAGTAGTTTGCAGAGAAGTGGGAGGGAGACCATAACTGGGGTGATTTTTACTTTGGGGAAAATTCTACTATCTTGAGAGTCTGCGGTTGCCCCCAGCCCCTACATTTGTTACCAAAATATGTACCACCAAGAGTTGCCTATTTGGAATTCATTTGGTAGTTGATGTGGATGGACAAAGAGCTTTTGGCCCCCCATAAGAAGGGTACTTTCACACCTAGGCAGTTCAAAATTGGTGATTTCTTGATTGGCAAGAGAGCCTTTCCACAAGTTACTGCATGGTTAAATCAATTCAAGATGGTGTCTAGTTTTTGTAGACATGTGGACCCTAAGGGTTTTATTAGGACTATAAGGTTAACCCTAATCCCTAATATTGGTGTCATCAAGGAACATGAAGGCCTTGATGAAGAGGATATAATCAGAAATATTATGGATATGGATGAAGTTAAAAGGAGGTGGAATAGGTTCATTGATTTGATAGATCTATCAAAATAGGTGACGGCAGCCCAACTTCATTTTGAGGGTTTCTTCCCTAACCTTCCTTATTTGAAAATAATTGACAAGATGATAGAGATGCATGACACTCTATCAAATCAGTTGGAGAAATTGATTGACCAAAAGCAGCTAAAAAAAAAGAAGGATTACTCATCTTCTGATCAAGAGGAGTTTTATGATGAGTCCCAAGAGGGGAATAGCTCACCACAAGTTAGGGACATATAGATTGCTAAGCCTGTTGAAGACCAGCCAGAGGTGGAGAATGTCCAAGAGCCACCTTTGAAGAAGTAGAGGCTTGAGGAAGGAGAGTCTTCAAGGCAAGGAAAACAAAAGAAAGGGATTGATAAAGCATATGCTATTGTTCTCAATGATAGGGCCTACCATCATCAATTGAGGAAAGAAATTAGAGCCAGCAAGAAGGTGGCCACTAATGAAGAAGGTGATGAGAAATCCCTGTGGGCAGGATAGGATATCAGAGAAGTGTATCAAGAGGAGTTCTTGAGTGATGATCAATTTATTAAGAGTGAGGAATTCAAGAGCTTCCTTATTTGGAGGAAACATGAAGATGTGAAGAAAGCTTTGCCTAAAGGAGTGGAACCCAGTCAAGAAACTTTAAGAGCTCTAGGATCTTATTATCCTAGTCTTGATCCTATAACTATAGATGAAGCTAGAGAACTGGTTAAGTCAAGTGGAATACTATTGACTCCAGGGTGGGATTTGACTTTTGCATTCATCACTGATCAGATAAGAAAGCAACCATGGGGTAGCCTATCCTATGAGGTCCATATTGGTGATATGATTAGAGGCAGTGGCTTTGACCCTAAATCTCAAGCTGTTGCAATGTGGTCTCTTGCCCCTAGAACTCAAAAGCTAGCTTTATTGAGTATAGAAGATCAGATGGAAGGCAATAAGACATATGGACTATGCAAAACACAATTGACCTTGAAGTTTCCAAGGCAGTGACTCATTGGGCTAACTTGAATGAAGCAAAAACAACTCAATTATTTGAGAGATATTCAAAATTGTTTGAAAGTTCAAATGTAGTTGCCGAAGATAGAGATTTGAAAATGATGAGAATCAAACAGTTAGAGGATGAGTTGGTAGAAGTGAAAGTCAGGCTTGAAGAGGCTTCAAAGGTAGTCATTCCTCCCCCTTTGCAGATTGAGGTCCCTATTCAGATTAATGAGGAAGTACTTGAGAAACCTACTGAAGACCTAGAAAAGATAAGGATAGATGCATCTTTGGACACTATGGCAAATATTGTGCAATATAGGTGGGATAAAATAATATAAAGGATTGAAATAGTTTATCAATTAGTTAGTCAATTGCACCAGGCCAATGGAAAGGTGAATGAATCATTGGCTACTCTGGAGCCACTTCATAGCATTTGGTCTACGAGAAGTTTGTTATTTGATAAACTTGATAGCCTACAAGAGCATAAGCCTGAGATCCCTAGGGTGGTGATTGAAGTCGAGAAGATTAGCCTAGTTAGTGCTGTTTTAAAGTTTTTTAAGGGTAAGTCTAAATAGGTAAAGGCCAAGTTGACTATGTTTGATAAGAATTACAACAGGTATCTACCTCCAATGTGTGATGATAGTGGAAATATGGTCAGTTTGGAAGAGTGGAAAGTGTTAATGGATCAGCTAACAATTACACAAGATGCTTTCCTTAGTGGTAACAATACTTTGGATTTGGAGAGGTGTAACAACATAATTGATAGTTTGTTCAAGATTGAAAATGATTGCGTAAGGTTTGTAGCTAAGGCAAAGAATATAACTGACTCCATGTGGAATCAGCAGATTGAATTACTATAGGAATTGCAGACTTACAACTGGCCATCTGATGATGATGTGGCAGCTTGGGAGAAGTTAACAATAAAGAAGAAGAAGAAGCCAGTTGTCCAGCTTATGGAGGAGGAAGAAGAATAGAGTGCACATGGCACCTAATCCAGATTTTGAGGAAGAGCATGTTTCAAATAGAGGATGATGTAAGTTAGTTGGATGGTGGTCATCATTCATGAAACAAATTTAGTAACTACTCTGAAATATCCTTAGACAAAGGTGCCACCTGCGAAATTGTGGAGGAATGGATAATTGTAATCTGTTATCACAATCAAATGTCTTTTAGTTTGTACTTTTGTTTTTAGTGAAGGATCTTTTCCCAGCCATCCGAAGCTTTTTGCATCCTTTGAGGATTCCAAGATGGTTGTGGGTTTATATAGAAAGTTTTGGTTATTTTATGGGGGTGGATACATTTTGTAAAGAAGTTCTAAAATACAGAACCTTGTTTTCTTTGAAGTCAAGAGGATACTATATTAACACATTTTGATATTAATACAAAGCATACCAAGACTCTGTTACTACTACTTGTTGTCTTTGTGTATGGATACATTAGTTTTCTTATGCATTCAAATTGTAAGGCTTTTTCAATGCATTGTTCACAAGGTGAATATAGGGGTTAAACTTAAGTTTCTTTCAAGGGAAGATTAAAATCTTAAGGGAGGTCTCTGTGAATTAATTGTCCATATATGAATTTGATGACAGTGATAGGAATTAAAAGAATGGGATGTCAGGCATGTCATTTGGGTTCTAGTATATTTGTCTTGATAGATTTTTGTGGAGATAGGGTTTGACTCTGATGCCCAAGTAGAATAAGGCACTGGTTTGAGATACATTTGCACATGTTACCACCTGAAAATATAAACAGTTGATTCATTTTACTTTATTTGCATAATCCTTATCTGAATCATTCTATGATAAACTCATGGATGTATATTGTAATGCTTTACAGAAGCACTGAGTGAGGTTAACCTTCCTTGAGTTTAACTCATAAAAAGAAGAAGGATGAATATCCTTAAGCCACTGTTCAATATTGTTGCTTTCATAATTTCTATCATAGTGTTGTGTATCAAGATTGTTTGGGCCATACTAAGAGTTGCAATGTCTTATTGAGTCAATTCTAAGAAAGACAATATAACAATGAAGGAGCTAATTCTCAATTCAAAGGTCATTTCAAATAGTGAATTGTTATAGGTAAACCCACCTGAGTTTTTATACTCAAAGTGAGGAAGGTTTTTATAACCTTAATACCTTAGTGCTTGCAATTTTGTCAGATGAATCTATTGGGATTATATGAGTTCATGAATTATTACTCGTCTACAGATTTAAGAACTAACAGACCTCTTATTATATGCAAAGGCAGGCCTATCTTAATTAGGCTAACAACCACAGTGTAGGGGCCATAAATTATGGATCCCAAAATAGTGCACACTTGTATTAAATTAGGTTCACTATACTATAAGGGAATGGAAACCGTGCAATAGTGCCTCATGGGGATGGAAGCAACCCTTCACCAAGAAGATGATTATGTCTGCAATATTTACTAGAGGCAAAGAACATAATTTGATTCCAGTAGTTACTCCTAGAAGATAATGACACCCACAAAAGATAGCACTCACTATATCTTTTATCACTCTTTTAAAGCTGGGACAATAAATCTCAAAGATTGATCAATGAATTTTTGAACACAAAGAACCGTTGACAGATATGATTCATGTGTACAATAGCCAACAACCAATTGTTCCAATCATGGTGTCCAATAATTATGTTATAAAAAGCATGTACAAATCCCTTACACAACCATAATAGATTCAAACCATGAACTATAAGAACCTAATAGTGGGACTAACAAAGATATAGCCTAAAAAAATCTTGATCATATTCCACCCTATTGTAAGGCCCAAGAAGTAACTCTATCTTAAAGCTACACATTCCTCTAGATGAAGCTCAAAGATCAGGTAGCTAAAGCATAGCAATACTTGAATGAATATAGGAATAATTTGATGTACAATCATTTGCTAGCTTGGTTTGTGGGTTTTCCACATAATATTTTCCTTTTAACCACATTTATAGTTTGAGAAAATTAGAAAAAATTATTTCAGATTTATATTATCCTTTTGAAGTAGCACACTGCCATCAAAATGCATAATCATTGGTCATCTCAAGAAACTTCCTATTGATTAGTCGGATATCCTTATAAAAATTTGATGCATGGATTTCTTTTGAATTATCAACTGCTATGTATCTGGAAACTATGGAAGGAATAGTGTTGGTGTTAGGTTTCATTTATTATTGAATTCAATGGTTTCCAAGATGTGTTGAGGAGTTTGCTCCTTGTTTAATGTTAACTGTTCCTACACAATCCACTCATAAAATAGTGAAATGCTATGTGGAAGGGATGGTTGATAGTGTTCCTTGAGGGAAGGGGAATTGTAAAAGACTTTTTATCATTGTATTGGGTATTTCCAATATGTTTGGATGTAGGGCAGACTAGGAGAATGAAGGATCACTCACTGATTACATGATAACCCAGTTTTGAAGGGTCACTGGTTGAGGGGAGAGTCAAGGTCTTGATGATTGCACAATTGGAGGACCCTATTTCTTTGTATTAATTTATATTCAAATTGGATGCATGGATTTCTTGTGAATTATCGACTACTATGTATCCTACAATTACATCTGTAAATCTGCATATACTTCTCTAGGGTTGTAAGCCACTTAGGGATCAAAATAGAGAGACTAAATCAAAATTGTTCTTTTTCCTATTTCCTTTTAACAAAGTCTCAACTATCAATGATACAATATACATTTGATTCCCTAAGCTATCAAATATATAAATGGCACCTAGCTAGAAGCTCACCAGGAGAATGAAGGATCACTTAATGATTGCATGATAACCCAGTTTTGAAGGGTCACTGGTTGAGGGGATAGTCAAGGTCTAGATGATTGGGCCATTGGAGGACCCTAGTTCTTTGTATTAATTTCTATTCAAATTGGATGCATGGATTTCTTGTGAATTATTGGCTACTATGTATCCTGCAACTGCATCCGTAAATCTGCATATACTTCTCTAGGGTTGTAAGCCACTTAGGGATCAAAATAGAGAAACTAAATAAAAATCATTTTTTGTCCTATTTCCTTTTTTAAAAGTCTCAACTATCAATGATACAATACATTTGATGCCCTAAGCTATCAATATAAATGGCACCTAGCTAGAAGCTCACGGGATGTCCATTTGATAACCATAGTCAACATTTCAAAAAAATGGATATCCTTGAGCACAAGCACCAATAACATCAAATAATGGAGTTAAAGCACGGGCTAGGGCACAACACTAGTAGAATACAGTCATTTCAATGATAATAATATACAATGGTGTCATTAAACATATATGCCAGTAATATCAACGAACGTGAATCCAAACATTTGAATACAGTGAATCGATATCCTTGAACACAAGCACCAATAACATCAAATAATAGAGATAAAGCACTGGCTAGGGCACGATACCAGTAGAATGCGGTCATTTCAGAGAGCATTCATGATCAAATAAAATGAAATGCATTTGAATATGATGCCAGAGGCTCGAAAGAAGAATAAATCACATACCTTCTCCCACACTCAGCTTTCGCTCCTTTTCTCCTGCTCCTTCTCTATCCAATCGAAATAAAAATGATGAGGTTGTTTCACTTTTTTTTTTATCTATACCCTGAATATGTCAGAATTTTGATGGTCAATTAAACACCCATTGAAATACCAACATCATTAAGGCCTATTACCCAAAAAAAACACCAAATTTGTAATAAAAAGTTACCCGTCGAAAACTTCTATCGAAATTTGGCCCCAAATGTAGTAGTGTATACATAGCTCTCAAAGTAGTCCCCCCCCCAAAAAAAAGGGTTACCCAAGTGAAAACCTAGCAATCAGGCATCTTTGGTAACATAAAAATAAAAATACAAGACAAATAAATCTATCCTATGGTGAAAACCACTTCAGTGGTACCTTGGACAAGTACCATGGTGAAAACTAGGAAATTCAGCACCATGCGTAGAGATCATGCTCCACCATCTATCAGGTCTCCAACTTGATATCACATGTCATTCTATCATATTCCCTACCATAAATTCAGTGGTCATCACCATCGTGGCTTGAAATTTGTCAGTTAATCTTTGTCTTAGCACATCCTATCATTTTTCACACTAATTCAGTCCATCATGGCCAGTCCACACTAAGATTCCCTTTCTCTCCTGACTGGGGCACCCCAATGTTGTGATTCATCAAGTCCTGAAAAAATACCAAAAAAAATTACAAAACATTTTTTGAAAAAATTCCTAAAAATTAAAAAAGAGTCCTTTAAAACAACAAAAATAGCACAAAATCATCCTATAAAACTCCAAAAACATAGCAAAACCTTCAAAACAATAAAAATGTAAAAAAACATAAAATATTCATCTAAAGGTGACCATGTTTAGGGTGTCTATGATAAGAGCCTTCACTTTTTGTGATACACCACACATACCTCGACTCCAAACATACAAACCCTATGATGGACCAAAAACATTTGCAAAAAATCAAAAAAATGTTGAAGACAACCAAACAAATCAAAAAATAACCAACAAAAATCCTGCAACAAATCTCCTTTGTACATAACCAATTCTTTGGCATTTCAAAACCAGGCATTGAATGATGACATACAAAACATATGAGCTTCAGTGGAAACAAGTCAAAATAGTCAAAACTAGTCAACAAGTCCTCAACTACACTGCCAAAATTGTCTTATCTATCAATCAGTCCCATAGCAAAGCATTTTTTCAAAAATCATGTTGTCTTGGACAAGTGAAGGAACACTCAAAATCAAACAGAGCAGTCTTAGATGGGGTACCTTTTTCTTGAAATCAGATAGCATTAGCAATACGTCAAAATTAAATGTCCAAACTACTACAAAAAACAAAGACGCGTAATCGGTACAGTTGTAACTTGTTGAGTCAAGTTAGTCTTATTATGTCTTGATCTTTGCAAGTCATGTTCTTACGCATCTCCAGGATGTCCACAAGTGATTTAGAGATGCCATGATGGTTCATGACTTATTTTTCTTTATTTTCTATTTGTGGAATATTTTTCATGAAATCTTAAAAGAGCAATTTGGGTGTCTGTGATAAGAGCCTTCACATCCATATACAAATATCTAATTTGCAACATTGCAATGGATACTTCGGTTGTGATATGCCACACATACCTCAACTCTTAATGCTTGACCTAGATGGATCGACCCATATTCTTGTCTGTTCAGCGTGCCTGTTTTCAATACAAGAGGATAATCGTACCTAGATCTTTCATATCTTGGTAGGATGGTATCCATTTTTTTCTATAATAATAGTGGCTCAATGATGATAAATAAATAGCTCAAATCAGTTGGAAATCAAAAGCATGGTTATTAAAGCATTAATCTCTTTACTTACTATAAATTAAGGGTTTCAATCAAGAATTCATTATCATTCTTTCATCCCCTTTCTATCATCTTCTAAAAATTTAGTCTAATCTCTTCTATCAGCCTAATCTCTTCTATTAGTCAAATTTCTTCTATCACTCACTCAATCTGTTTGTCAAAATGGTCAAATCAATTGGTCATTCGTTCCATCATCATTTGTCTTATGCAAGATGTTTCTTTCCCGAAACCAGACATTATCGATTGTCTTATATAGGGTAGATCTTCCCTGAAACCAGACATTGTAGCTATTCTTATACAGGATGGGTCCTTCCTGAAACCAAACATGATTCTTATCAACAATTTCTATGTCAATTATCGATCGAACAGTCATCACAGCCTACCAACATTCTTTACTAACTATTCTTTTCTTGCATCATTTAATATAAATCTTCTTTCAAGAAATCATTCATGTATTTCTGGCACAAATAATCTCTTGAGGGGGCATCATTTACCTCGTTGTCACATTATTCTCATTGGGGCATACCGGGGCATAATTTTTATTATTCTTTGAAACGCCTAAAATGCATTGTATCAAAGAGGGGCAAAATGTACACTTAAAAATGGCCTATTTCTCTAACGCAATGACATTACTAACATTCCTCTTAAATTATTAAATAATCTTTATTATTTAATGAATCATGTCATTCTACCATATTCTAAGATCAAAATCATCATTTCTCCCTAATTCCATAAATAAGTGATTTTAATTAATTACATTAATTATTGAACTTCTAAACAATTAATTCATCATCTATTCATCTATAATATAATTAAATAAATAGCCTTATTTAATTATACCCTACCTTATTATAATTAATTAAATAACAAAATGTAATTAATGTTCCCTCCTGATTATTGCATTTATGTAATAATTAAATAAAACTCTATCTCATGATTAAATAAATGATATTTATTTAATTAAACTAATTATTCCCCTCGTGATTAAATAAATTATATTTATTTAATTACAACTAACATTCCCCTCTCATGATTAAATAAATTATATTTAATTAATTACAACTAACAATTCCTCTCATAAATAAATAAGTAATTATTTATTTATAAAATATCTCCACATGTGCAAATAAATAATATTTTATTTATTTAAATTATAATTATCCTCCTAAATCCTAACTAACACTCACTTTGAGTTAGCTTTTCAATCAGAGCTCTTAACTCCACAATTCCCTGTCCTAACTATTCAATCCACTTTGTTAATTCCTCCCTCAATAATCAGTTAAGTCTTGCATCAATTCAATCTTCTAATCCATGCAGTCAATTGACTCATCCATGCAATCAGTTAACTCACTAGTCCATTCAAGTAATCTCTCCAATCTATTTGTTGACAGATCAATCAATCTTGTTAAACTAAGCAATCAACTTAGTTGACCTCTCACTCACTCTAAGCTCAACTCCTCAATCACAGTCAATCAGCCCTTCAATCATGGATTCTTGGTTGAAACCCCTAAAATCTTATAAATAGAGAGCCAAACCTTTGATTTTGGTAACTAGAATTGCTTTAAATTCTTATGCTGGCATGATCTTGAGCTCAATTCCGAGAGCCTACATTGCATGAGAAGAAGAACACCAAGGAAGGATTTTATGGTTGCATATTCATGTTTTGGATTGATTTCATAATATTTGATTGATTATGCTTATTATTTGTCTTGCCTCCTTTCTTGAATATTGGGAATGCTAATTTCTCTAACAATCTCTTTGTGGTTGAGATTTTATATGTTATTGCAAGTTTCTATTGATCCTATTATTACTCGATTACAATAACTAGCAAAAATCAATAATAATAGACAACATTCAAAGAAAAACTCATATCTTTGTCTTTGTTCCTCTAGTCCATGGACATCATCTAGTTTTTTCAGAAAGACATGATCAACATAGCTCAAGCAAGTTTTTGTTTAGTTGTTGTTTTGTTTTGATGTTTGTTTGTGGATAATTTTTATTTTTTTATGGTGGTGAGAAATGCCATTGATTGGGTATGATCATTGTTCATTTAATAAGTGTTTAGAAACGCTATTATTTGAGTGTGTGGGTGTTGAGAAACATTGTTGATTTTTGTGTTGATTAGCATTGAAAAACACCATTTGTTCAATGGTTAAATACCTCACAATTGAGCTCCTAGTGACTAAATCTAATGACTACAACTAACTCTGATGACTTGATTGCTAGAGATTTTCCCCTTGGTTAGATATGATTGTCTTAGTACTAAGACACATACTAATTCCAAGCCATGATGGTAGGATTTTGAACTAACTATCTTGTACAAGATTGTGAAAGTGACTAAAGAATATATACAAATTGAAACCCAAGGCAATAAAGATAGAAAAGCTATGCATTGATAGATGGAGCATTAGTTACAAGTAGCACCTATTCACTAGGTTTTCACCACTTGGAAGAATTTTCTATTTTTTCTACCAAGGCACATGTTTACCAAGGTTTTACCAAGGCACTTTTCTTGTTTTTCAATTTTTTTGTACTTTTTCTCTTTTTGATTTTTTTGTATCATCAAGGCGCTCGTTCACTAGGTTTTCACTAGGATGATGATTTTTTTGTCATCACTTTTTTTTATGTTTTTGGTAGTATCAAAGTACCTAATTGCCATGTTTTCACCAGGATACCCATTTTCTTCAAGATCTTTTATGATGTTTTTTCTTTTCTTTAGGATCTTTTTCCACTATTTTTTATTTTCTTAAGGATTATTTTATGCTTTTTGGGGATTACTTCAGGAACATTTTCCACTATTTCTGGATTATTTCAGAAACAATTTTATTGTACACAAGTCATTGAGGATGCTAAGCATATAATTTCTTCAAATGGACCACATTGATTGGATCTAGGAGAAATTATCCCTCTATTGTTGAGAATTCGTAGGAACTAGAGCCATAAATTGTTGTGATGATAAAGGGCCCCAACCAGTTGGGTTCAAATTTCCCTTTCTATTCTTTTTTTTGTTGATTCTTGGGATTTTCTCTCAAAACAAGGTCTCCAAATTGAAATTCTCAATGCAAAACTTTTGTGTTGTTTCGTCTAGACAATCTTTTCTAGTAGACTCTAAGGTGATGAAATTCCTCTTTTATGTGTTCATCCATAAATTCTATCTCTTGAATCCTTTCTATGCAATAGTCTTCATGTGTTATGAGCCCTTGTAATGACACTCTTAAAGATGGAGTTTCTACTTCAATGGGTAATACTCCTTCTAAACCATAGACAAGAGAGAAATGTGTAGCCTTTGTTAGTGTTTAGATACTTGTTCTATAGGCCCATAATGATGGATTTAATTGCAATTGTCAGTCTATTCCTAATTTTTTTACCATTTTGTGCAAGATTTCAAATATTTTTTTGTTTGAAGCCTCAAATTTTCCATTTCTTTACCAATAATATATTGAGGAACAATGTTGGGTGATGTGAAACTATGCACATAATTTGTCCATATCCTTATTTTTGAATTACCCCCCATTTTTTGTTACAATTAAGGAGTGGATCCCATACCTAAAGAGGATGTATTTTAGGATGAATATTGACACCTATTTTCCTATCGCCTTGAACAAAGGGATGATCTCAACCCACTTTTTGGAATACTCATTCATTGTGATAATAAACTTGTGTTAGTTAGAACATGAAGGATATATCTGACCAATGAGGTGAAAGTATCATTGTTGACATGGCTATTGTGTTATAAATGACAACAACTCTCTTTCTGGAGGGTGAATCAAGTTACCATGTAGCTGACATTTCTTACAAGATTTACTATATTGGATAGCATCTTTTTCCATGTTAGGCCAGTGGTATCTAACCCTTAGGATTTTCTTGGGTAACAAGAGACCATTTTAATGAGATCCACAAATACCTTCATGGACTTCTTGTAATACATGCTCAGACTCTTCTCACTCTAAACATCCAAGTAGACTTTTTTCTAGACCACATATATATAAATCATTAACCGTGATTAAATAATACGATGTAGCATTGATTAAGCTTCTTTTCTCATTTCTAGATAAACCTCCAGGAATGATTTGGTCTCTCAAGTAAGAGTAAATTTGGTTGTATCTTGAGGATCCATTACCTACAATTGAGTATACTACTTGGGAATCTAGGGAATCATAGGCGGGGTAGGGTAGTTCTTCCACCAAAAAGTCATAGTGGAATCGGTGTTCTTCCATCTATAACATTGAGGCTAGAGTAGTCATGGCATTAGCTGCTTTATTCTTCTCTTTGGGAATATGTTGGAAAGTGATCAATACAAAGTATTTCTTCAAATCATCGACCATTATTTTATATGGCTTTATATTTTTATATTTCATTTGATACTAATCATTTATTTGGTTTATGGTTAGCTGAGAATCTCCATAAATGTGTAACTCCCTAATCTTCTATTCAATTTCTAGCTTTAGTCCATTCATTGAAGCTTCATATTTGACAACATTCTTGGTACATGAAAATATCATTTTGTATGCTTTAGGAATTTTTTATCCTTGAGGACTTGTGAAAAGAACAACAGCTCCCAACCCTTGTTATGTGAATGATCCATCAAATAACATTTTACAAGGATGTTCTATTAGGTGTAGTATTGCTTCATCTGGAAACTCAATATGTAAAGACCTATCATCCTAAAATGGTGACTCTTCCAGTTGATCAGCTATGACTTATCCCTTGATAGCTTTCCTATCCATGTATTCAATATCAAACTCACTTAGGATCATATCCCAATTTTCCAATCTACCTGTTAAGGTTGCTTTATTCAATAGATACTTCTAAGGATCAATTTTTGCAATTAGTTTCACTATGTGAGAGATAATGTAGTATCAAATTTTTTGTCATGAGAATACCACTACCAGGAAAGCCTTTTCAATAATTTTTTAGTTTGATTCATAAGATACCAATTTTCTACTTATGGAGTATATTTCTCTTTCCTTCTTTACCTATTCCTCTTGCATCAATAGATCTCCCAATGATGTTGTGTAGCTGAGATGTATAGTAATAATGGTTTACCCTAGATAGGATCCATAAGTATTGGTGGATTCACCAAATAATCCTTTATTTGATTGAAATTCCTCTCCCACTTCTCATCCCACTTGAAGGTAACTCCCTTGTGTAATGATTTAGTAAATGGTTAAGCTATGTCAACTAACTGAGATATAAAGAGCCTTATTGATTGGAATTTTCCTTGTAATATTCAAGTTTGAGTGATGTTCCTTGGAGGTTTCATTTCTAGGATTGTGTTTACTTTTGTTGGATCCACTTTGATTCCATCCTATCAAAGATTTTTCTTAGATCCTCTATGTGAGTTATTCTATCAACTAAATTTGCTAGTGTATCATCCACATAGTCTTCCTTATTATTCTAAATCATATCATGGAAGATGGTTTTCATTTATCTTTGATATGTTGCACCTACATTTTTAAGACCAGATGGTATGAAATTATAGAAAAATGTACCCCAAGCACAAGTAAATGTTGTCTTCTCCTAATCTTGAGTTTCTATCTTGATTTGGTTATAACCTAAGAATCCATCCATTAAGGAATACATTTCATAGCCTGAGGTGAGATCAAAAATCATATCAATGTTTGGAAGTGGGAAGTCATCTTTAGGAAAAGCTTTGTTGAGATCCTAGAAGTTTGTGCATATTCTGATAGATTTATCTAGTTTTGATACATGAATGATGTTGGAGATCCATTCCACTTAATCCATTTCTCTTATGAAAGTATCTTTTAGGAGCTTTTCCAATTCTACTTTGACCAGAAATGCCACATGTGGATGCATCTTTCTAATTTTTTGTTTTATAGGTTTAACTCTAGGAGCTATAGATAAATGATGCATGATCAGATCAAGATCCAAGTCTAGCATATCTAAATAAGACCATGCAAAAGTGATCTTCTTTTCTTTGAAAAACTCTATGGAATATTTTTTTTCTTCTTCTGACAAGGATTGTGCAATGTGTACCATTTGTACTGTTTTGGTTATTCCAAAATTGATTGACTGTGTAGGATCAATAAGAACTAAGGACCTTTCTTAAAAGTGATCTAGAAGGATATCAAGTTTCCCATCCTCAAGCTCCTCAGAGAGGTTTTCACCATTGGAGGCGTCATTTATTTTTACTATTTTTGGGTCTGATACTACCACTAAGTGTTTTTTAACACCAGACTTCTTTTTCTTTTTTCTTTTTTCTTTTCAAATTGAGAAACTTGATATCCCCTTCTATCATATTCACACTCATTGCATTGGTGGAAGAATAAAGGGGTTCAACTACATTTAGGTAACATGCCAAAGTATAGTCATTTGGAAAGGAAACTAGATTCATTCATTCATGTTGACTTCATTCAATTATTTCATGATGTACTAGGGATAAGGATTCATATGGATCAAGGGATAGAATTGTGTTATCATCAAACCTCATGACTGGTAAGATGAGTTCCATTAGGTTACTCTCTAAAAGGTTATTTAGACTATAAAGAGTCATAACATCATCACTCTAGAGTCATTGTTAGTATTATGCAAACCTAATCCAATTGACCTAGTGTTGGAGTTTTGTCCCTCCTCTAGTTGATAAGAAAATTTATGGATAACATCCACCTCAATATCCATTATAGCATCATAAAATGAATCCCACTCATACCCATTGGATATTATTTCTGCATCATGTGACATATTTAGAACATGAGTAATGGTTACTAACTACCCCCAGTTAGGGTGTCTTTCTTCCTGATCACTTTTAGGTTCTCACCCAAACTCATAATCATGTGAATTAGTTTGATGATTATCTAATTTACCTAAGAAATGGGTTATAGTCATTTCTATTTCCTCTTCTTCATCAAAATTGTTCTCTTCTTGTTGATGCTCAAGCTCTTTAATGGGCGCTTATTGAGACATAGATGTTTCCTCTAGAGGGATGGTACTTATGTCTAACAAAGGATCTCCTTATGATAGTAAAAAACTTTCATAAGATATCAGTGCTCCTTGTGCCTCTTATTCTTTAGAATCACCCTCTTGATCAAATTTGGGGCCATCATCTCTTGGTGTGGGATGAGACATTTCTTCTTTGAACCCTAGACAATTTTATCTTTTGGATTATGAAATTCAGTGTGCATTGGTTCTATGAGTCCCTCCCTATTTTTACCAATAGGTCCTTTTCATTTGTACCCCATATTTTGCATAATATGATATCTTTTCCCATACTTCTATGGGGATATTTTGACATGTTTTACTTCTTGATCATTATCTTCTCCTTTGTAAATCAATGCTAGGATAGCCTTTTCTTCATTTTCTTTACAAAGAAAAACCTTATATTTTAAAAATCTTGTCCCTTCATGAATCATTAAGGCTTTAGTGCTAGAGGATTTGAATGATAATGACGGTTTTCCATAGGACCTAGGAGATGTAGGGAGATCACCCATAGAGGGAAAGGTATCTAATTTTTATTCTCCCATCCTTGTAACTTTGATTTTCAATTTCATCTCAAAGTCTCTCATGACAACTACTCTAGAGATTTCAGCTTCTTAATATCTTGAGGCCTCTTTTCTATGTGGGAACATGATATTAGCTTTTTTCAGTATGTTGTAAGAGTAGCTAGTATCTATTGGTATGGTGACCTCTACTCCATTGTGTGGAAACTTCACACATTTATGGTAGGTTGATGGGACAACCCGCATGTCATGGATCCAAGGCATGCACAATAATATGTTGTATGCTAGAGGTAAGTCAAGAAATTGGAAAATTATGTCCCTTGCAATGGGTCCTACCATTATAGGTAACACAACTAATCCTTCTAATGATCTTTCTTCCTCATCATAAGACTTTATTATGATTTTCCTCCTTGGATCTATAGCACATTCTGAGAAACCCAATTCTTTTTCATTCTATGTGAAAAGGTTGATTATGTGGATGATTCAAGAACTTTTCACCTTCTTCTGATAAGGATAGATAATGTGGGGAAGTCAAGTGATTGACCATATCTTGGAACCGTCCTATATCTAGGTCTTTCATTACATTTTTTTCAAGTAGAGCATTTTCTAGGATATCTCAATGTGAGAGCAAGATCTTAAGAAACTCCAAGATATTTATCTATGTTGGAGTACATTGCAATTGGTCAAAAAATCTTTTGTATGTTAATGATGATGATACCTAATGTTTGGATGTTGACTTTTTTGTTAATATTGTTGGTTTTTTTTATGATACCCCCTTGAGAGTGACTTTCGCTTGATTTCTTCTGACCACATTAGAATATTAAACTTTATTTTGTTTTTCTTTGATGATAATCATATTAAAAAATTGTTCACATGATTTTAGGACATTTGATTCATCATCCCATTGTACTTCTTGATCGAACATTGGATTATCAAGAAGTGTAAGAATCTCATTGATAGATTTATTATTGTTGGATTGTTCGTATGGTTTGAGCATGTTTATCACATTTCATCATTAGTATAAGTGTAATTAATTTGGTTACCCTTAAAATTTTAAGTCTCACCTTTTTCATAATTGGGCAATGGTTCCTTGAAATTTGTGTAATCTTTATTTGAGTAGTGACCATAAAATTTGATTTTGTCATTGTCAATTAAATCTTGGATTAGGAGTTAAAGTTTCATGCACTCATTTGTCATGTGACATTTTTCTATGATATTAATAGTAGTGATCAACATTCCACCACTTTGGTTTGATTTTTGGTTCCCAAGGTCTTGATTCTAGCAAATTTATGATCTTGTTGTCTAAGAGAGTCTTTAATGCTGCCTCAAGAGGTTCTCTGAGGGGAGTAAATATAATCTTGGGTGTTTATTTCAAAGGGGATTTTCTTTTGTGATATTCTTGATTAGCTCTTGGAGCTAATGTTCTATTAGGATTAGCTTTAGCAACCTGAACGCTACTAGAGATATTGAAGATTGGTTGCTTCAATTTGATGTTGGATGCCTCTACAACTCCATCATTCATCACATGCTTGTTTTTATTCCAATACTTTAATTTTTCTTTGTTTTTGTAGTTGGATTTTTTGGATAATTTTATTTCCTTGTAAAGTTTGATTTCACCTTTTCTCGCCAATATGTCTTCTATTTTCATGGCACTTTCTACCATCTTGTCAAAACTAGAAGGACATTACAATTGAAGTGCATAGTTCATTTTAGGAACCAAATTGTTGATAGAGATATCTATCTTTTTGTTCTTTGGGATTCATCTTGGATATCTAGGAAATATTTGTCTCCATCTCTAAAGGAATGTGATAAAGGACTCTCCACTATGGTGTTTGGTGTTGTAAAGGTCTAGCATTGTGATAGTATGTTGTATATTATAAGAGTATTGTTGGATGAATCATTTGATGAGATCCTCAAAGGACCTAATACCTCAAGGTAGTTTGGAAAATTACTCCATGGCTTGTCTACCCAAGATTCTAGGAAATAACCTCATTAGGTAGGTTTGATCATGCATAAACTCCATGCTATGAGTGCAAAACTCTCTCAAATGATCTTGAGGGTCACCAGTCCTAGTTTACTTGTTGTATTTGGGTATTTCAATGTTTGAGGGAAATGGTGTCATATGTAGATCTTTGTCAAAAGGAAAAGGACATATATTATCAAGTGAGTATTTCTTTAAGGGTGTGTCCTTTTGTTTCTTGAGGTTTTTATTTCTTCTTGAAGAGTTTGAATCTATTTGGTGATGATTGATATTGGTGTTTCTTCCTCCATTGTTTTTAGTTGGTCAACCTCATAGTCTTTAAAGATTTTAAACCCCATGGAAGTAAGGTGTATGAAATACATATCCTTGTCAGCATCTAGGATTCTTTCCATCATCCTTAGGAACCTTTTTATTTGTTGGCATTTCCTAAAGTCTTGTTCAGTTGGTTCTTCATCACTTTCAGAACTATCATGATGGCTTTATTTGTTTTTATTACTTTGAAAATCAAACACATGCTCATGATGCACCCTACAGTAATTTTTTTCTAGATGACATTGTTGGAATAGTTTGATCTTCTTGTCTTGTTGGATCGGGGGAATCTTGCTTGACTAGGGGATTTACTCTTAATGTCTATATTTTGAGATTTTTTGAGGATTTGACATGAAAGAAGATCGAAATGGATGCTCAAATAAATGATCAAATTTGACAAAAGGTACACAAAAATGCCCCCTATCCCATATATGATCTTCCTTATATGAGCCAATACAAAAACTAGGTATGATTCTTTAGACCAAATATGATTCTCTATTGTGGTTTATGTAATTCCAAAACCATATACAATTTTTTGAGGTAGGCTATACAAGAAAAGATGGGTTTGAAAGGAAAAAAACCCCATACAAGACAATGAGAAACTAGAAAAGATTCATACAACTTATAATACCAAGTGTGATTCATTGATGGGGTCTATACAATCATAAAAATAGGTACAATTTTCTAACCAAGTAGGTACGATTGTTTGATCAGGTAAGATATCCTGCCAATAAAGTTTTTAATTTTGAGATTTGTGAATTTTTAATTGGTTTGAAAATTCCAATGATTGTTTTAGTGTCAGTGACCATTCAAGTAAAAAAAAATACAAAAATGTCAAGTCTCTAAATCCCTAACATCGAGTGTATATTCTATGATCTTTAAGAAGATCTTGTTTTCACGGGTATAACACAATTGAACACAATTCAAGAAATATTAACCCTAAGAAAATTGGCTTAGTATTCAAAATATTTTTCCATAGCTTGATATTCGATCATCTCACATATCCATGTCACCCCCTAAATGGTGCCCATGTTTTTACCTTTGTGAGAGCTAAGTGCAATATGGTCAAAGGAGACTACACAATAAGACCTCAAATGCCATATTAACTACTTTAAAATGATCAAGAGAATACTTATGGTGAGTTTCTTAAGGAGAGATTCCTCCCCCTCCTTGCATAAAGATTATGTCTACTTTTATAGGTCAATCAAGTAAAAGCTTCTACTCTATGGTTGCTAGTAAGGGCATATGTTTCAAAGATAACTTGTGAAACATACAAGGAAATGTGGTAGCGCAAGCACTATTGAGACCTATAGTCCCATCAATACCAGGAATAAGTGATCTTTGTCTCCTAAGGCTTTAATCTCAAGGATGGATTTGATTATAGTGGGTTGGAAGAGGTTGTCTTTGCCTTGTTCCCACTTGAGTCATTCCCATGAGATTGTTGGACTACAATTGATTTGGAATCTAATTGAAGAATCTATGATTAAAGATCACTGAGGAGTTGCTGATTAGATATGTAATATGATTAAATCAGTATTATGTTGTCATTGATGTCAACTAGTTTGACAACACTTATCTTGTAAGTTACTATACCGAGACATCTGAAGAAAGGTGAAAGAGATGAAGAATGGAGAAATCTACATGGGGAAAGATGTACATGATAGATGAGGATAAGGAACACATTGAGTAACTTGTTGATGAGTCTATGACTTGATGATATTGATTTTATTATGTTGCATTCATCTATGATGAAGTATAGAGTTGAAAGACACAAAGTAGTGTTGTCGGTAAATGAAGCATTTCTAGTATACACCGATGGAGTGTAGTGTATACCGATCACAGTATTAACCAAGCAGTGTTCACCGATGCATTTCTTTGTTAACCGAGCAGAACAAAATGAACTAAATGATTAGTTTAACCGATAGGATTGATGAGCTGTAAAGTACCCCGATTTCAGTGATAACAGATAATGTTTGTTATGAAGATTGACGGCTAACAAAATCAAAGGAAGATCTAATGGAGCATATTGAAATGTTTTATTGACACATCAGCTGAGAAAGTTTAAAGCGGCAAAATCTATGAATGTGGTTAAGCGGAAAAATTTGATGGAAGAGAAGAAAATGATTTACTCCTCTATATAAGAGACTAGAATTTCATTATGGAATGATGTTGAAAGAAGTAGAAACTACAGGAATATCATGTGAACAAGGTTTTCATGCATTCTGATCATACTGGTTAAGTAAGAACCGAGCTGCAGAACAATTACCAAGCTACAGAGAGTAATTACTGATGGATGGTAAGTTGATACAGTATTGAATATGAAGTGAAATATTGATCAGAAGGATTTGTATGACTGAATATTGATCAGTAATCTACAATTGAAGTTGTGTTAAAGTAGATCATTTACTGTTACATATTTAACCATTGTACACAGTCAAAATCTCTTAACCGAGTGGACTTTAAAAGTCTTATGATGTATCATTCATAGAATGAACATTGTTATCCTCTCAACCCCATAGTGAATGCTGGTTGGATGATAACTTCTAGTCTAAAATCCTCTAACAAGGTCACACCTGACAGTGTGTTTGTAAACCTTTAACAGGGTTGGGTCTTAACTGACCTCACTTCAGAAAAGTGAACAATTTTGGGTTGCAGGTCCCAGGTGGTTTTTCCCTTTACAGGGTTTCCACATTAAATCTCTTGTGTTATGTGTTGATTGTGATATTTGTTTGTTATCATACTTTACATGTTACATGTTAGATTTGATCGGTAACTATTATAGTATTAGACTAGTAATCGATAAAAGCACAGACAATGAAAGTAATTATTGTTTACCAAGGAGCAGAAAATGAAGAAGTTATTTTGAATTATACATTTTGTTTTGGACACTGGATAACTGATTCACCCCCCTCTCAATTATTCTAACAATTGCTATCAGAGCAGCGGTTGCTTAGAACAGAGTTTTAAGGACTTAAGCACAAAGGTCTCAAGATGTATAAGAGGGAAGTACTGAAGCTGAACAAAGAGAACTTTGCAGTATGGCAAAGCAGGATGAAGCTGCACATATCTGGAATTGGGAATTTTGCACTAGATCTGATGGAGAATGGCTACATACAACCACCCACTAGTCCCTTAACTCTTGATCAACTGAAGGATAGGCATGAACACAATATCACTATGATGGAACTTGCTGTTGTAATACCCCAAAAATGGGCTATATGTTCATTAACCTCCTATATTAACACATCGAACGAAATTGACATCAAAGTCCTAACCAAAGGCACATCGACACATCATTGAATCCTAATTGATTATCATAAATTCTGCATTAGGGAATATTCCTAATTATCCTAATTATCTTTAATTTTATAATTATTTGGCAATAAATCCAATTTATCCTAAAGTTTGATTAATTGAATATTCTCAATATTTAATTAATTAGATTTAATACTGCCACTTAATTATTTAATTGAATTTAATTGTATTTATTCCTAAGTATTATTATTTAAATTTGACAATAAATCAAATTTCCTATCATTAATTGATTAAATTCTTATTTAATTAATTTTAAAGCAAGTTGTCAATTTTTAATAATATTTTTTTTGAATAAAAGTTTGAAAAATGATTGATTAACCCATAAATCAATTGTTTTATTTCCAAAATTAGTTAAGTTGAGAATAAATCACTTTATTTATTTATTAATTCATAAAAAAAAAAACCAGATCTTGTTGACTAGGTCAAATGCAGCAAAAAAAATAAAGTTTTGTGATGGGTATGCACTTATTTTTTTTACATGGTTCAATGAATGATATGAGTTGTCATTTGGGTTAATTGCTGGTTATTATTGCTGATAATAATTGATTTTTAAAGCTAGCCCTATGGTTTTCATAAGTTGAATATATGTTGCATATCTTGTTTGCTTGTTTGCTTGTTGGAGAGTTCATCACTTGCTTGCATGGAAAAGCTCAACAAGAATTGCTAAAAATCAAATAAAATCTACTAAGCATATTGTGAGGATCCCAGGTATTCTCCTTCATCTAATAACATTTCAATTTGGACTTAAAATAAATCTCTTATGTGTCTGGCTTGTGTGCATCATTTCATGCTTTTGTCTATTTCTACACACTTGCATAATTGATACTAAGTTGTGACCCCTTAAGGATTCATTAAGTAGTCTTAGATACTTGTGATTGATCTTGATTTCTATCTTGGGTTATTGGACTCGCTAATCCACCAACCCCTTGTTCCACCCCATGGTTGCAAGGTCAGCACCACATTAAAGGGGAGGGGTCAACAAGACAGAAGCACTAAGTGTTCCACTTGGCAACCCATTTATGCTTTTAGGAACTCACTTGTTTTCTAAGTTGGGGACTCATTTTCAGCTTGTGTGAGGTGTTAAGTGTTCCACCTTGTGGACTCATCTCATATTCGCTTTAAGCGTTAAGTGTTCCTCTTTCTGCTTTTTGGGTACTTTTGGTAGATTTGCTTTTTGGAAACATACATCTGTGCTCACATAGTAATTAGGCCATATGAACACTATTTGTGATTCTTGAGAGATTGGATTCCCAAGGAAATCCTTCTTGATGATAGAATCCTTGTAGGTAGGGAGGATACTTAGTGCGTTTCACATTCAACTTGGTTAGTACGTCTTCTCTTATTGATCGATACATTCTCTCCCAGGAGAGGTTGATAGATCATGTGGGGTTAACATCATGAGCTTTGGTGAGTCAAAATTGGTTAGTGTGCCTTCTCTTATTGATCAATACATTCTCTCCCCGGAGAGGTTGATAGATCATGTGGAGTTGACATCATAGACCTTGGTGAAGCAAAACTTTGTCTTAGTGTGTCGGATTTATCTGTCTGCTTTGTTTGGGTTAAAAGTGAAAAGGTGTCAAAAACCTTGGATCTGGAGCCAAGTCCCCTTGTGGTACAATATTGTGAGTCATCTTTAGAGAGGGTTAACCGTAGCAGACATTCCCTTCACAGGGCAAACTATGTTGACGGAACCTCAAGCGGTAATAGCCATTTTCACCGTGGTAGTGACAGCCGCTATATAAATGTCCTTGTGGAAGAAATCTTCATAGGTGTGGTTCATTTTTGGGTTGTCAGATCTCCCTAGCAGCTCTTGAAGATTAAGTTCTCAGACTATGTCAAAACCCTGGTGCGTCAGGATTGGAGCTCACCCCTTTGGATCATAAAAGTTGCATAGTCAAACCATTACTAAAAACCCTAGCGAGGCCAAATTTTCATTTTCTAGGGTATATGTGCATTATTGCAAAACATTTCGGAGCATACACAATTAGCGCTTCAAAGGATTAGAATGAATAAAATCACTTGATTGTTCATGCGCAAGGTTTCTTTTGCCCTTGTTCATTATTTTCAAACATGCTTGAAATCACTTGCTTGCTATTTTACGTGCTTGTTTATCAATCCGGTTATTGAAAATGAAAAAATCTGTTACAATCCTCAAATCTGGACATTAAAATTTGCAAACAATCCGAAACTGAAAACCCTAAATTTGCAAAATTTGAAGTGAGATTCTTTTCTGGAGTCAAAAGACATTTTAGGAGGTCAAAAGTCATACGATTTTTTGTCAAATGTCATTTCAGAACTGCCCAACTGTCGTATGGTGAACTACCCAATGTCGTACGAGTTTTTATGCCAGAAAATTCAAAAGTCAAAATCCTACTTGCAACTGTCGTATGATATTTTCAACTGTCATTTCATTACCTACCAACTATCGTACGATTTTTGCAACTGTTGTTTCATAGCATACCCACTGTCATATGAGTCTGCAGAGTGTCGTTTGGGAAATTTTTGAAAGTTGTCAGAAAATTGTCAGAATTTCCAAATATTTAGCTTTTTCAGCCTATTTCTAGAATCTATCGAACAAATCACTATGTCAAGAATAGAGCAGTAGCTATTGATAATCAGTACACATGTCTCAAAGAATGAGTACACATGAGGAATAAATTCTTATCACCGCTATGATGAAACAGATGCGTGCTATGCAAGTTAAACTTAACAATCTTAAGAAAGAGAAGGAACCCAAGGAGTTCTCCATGGAAGCTCTATGCCCTTTTCCATTTGATAAAGACTTACACATGTCACCATGCCCCTGGACAGAATTTGAGCAATGTGATAACCCTTATGATACCTCTTCCACAAAGAGTGACACATTCAGCTTTGGAGACTATGATGACTATGATGACAGATAATGTAATGATACCTATGACACCTCTATTCCTAAGAGTCCTCCTCGTCATGTGTTCCTACTTACTACAAATGGGCCATCACATTGGATAGATCATGATGGTGATCCATATGATTCTGATTTTGAAAGAGACTTTGATGGCTTTTGTGAACAATATCTAGATGATACATCTACTTCTATTGAGGAATATAAAATGTATCGTGCTGATTTGAAATGTCAATACTATAAGGATCTCTCCTCTAAGAACTCTCAGGCTGAAAATAAAGATTACACTCTCAAGCAAGATCATGTTAATGTTGGACCTTTGTCTTGTGATGGTTCCCTTCCATTCCCTACTTCCTCCAATACCTATACATTTCCTAAAGCTTCCAAGTCTTTCAAATCTTTCACAGAACCTTCATCTGACACAAGCCCTGATACTTTTCATATGGTTCCCTATAGTTATCCTCTAGGGCTACCTCTTAGAGAAACTCAAGCTAACCTTCACTTGGCTGCAAATACTTTCAATAATGATAAACCTAAAGAGCCTAAGCCTTCATATACTATAATGCCTACTTCAACTAGTCCTCCACTATCTCTTCCAAAGTCTTCCATACAATCCCAACATGCTTCCTTGTCCTTATAAGTGGCTCCATGTCAAGAGGACTCTAGAAATGATAAAGAAAAGAACATAAAGAAAGATCAAGATCAAGAACCCTCCATGTCATCCACTCCTTTTCATGATGTCTCTTATCCACCTCAGGGTTCTTTTGATCCTGCACACTCTTTTTTATGCATTCCACCATGTCTTAAGTCTTCTCCTAAGCAAGATCAAGCTACTACTTACACTGTTGAGCTTATTGACAATCAAAATGACCTTACTACACTTGCGCTTTCCAAAGATGATACTTCCATTAAGATTATTGAAAATGGTGTTGTTACTTCCAATGTTAAGCCTATTGAAAATCAAGAGAAAAATTATACGCTTATGTTATCCAAAGATCCTTGTCAAGATCAAAGTCTTCCATCTTCTTGTTCTACCACTCCATGTTCATTTCCACTTTCTATTCTTCCTAGGTCTTTGCAAGCTTTGAACAATCCTATCAAAGAAGGTGCTCATATTCAAGATGTACTTGATTCTATTGAAAATTCTAATGCTCACTCTAAAGATGCTGATATCCTTGGTTGTCATATAGATGATGACGAACTTATTGATTATCCTTTTATGTCTTCCACTTCCATCCTTGGACCTCTTCCACCACTACGAAGGGCTTCACATCTGCCTTCCATCTTGGGTCCTTATGTCCCTTCACTTTCCCCTCTTAACTCTCTTAATTTTCCATCCATCTTGGGTCCTTACATCCCTCCATCTCCCATCTTTCCTCAAGATCAACATAGATGCATACCCTTGAAGCCTTTTCATCCATCCACCCATCTAAACCAGTCATATCCTCCATCTTCCACAAGTCCCAAGTCCTTTGGAAGTAACTTGAATGTTTAATACAAGAAAAAGAAGCAATACAAGAATCCATCAAAAAAAGATCACCATGTCTCCTCTAATCGACACAGAAACATAAAGTCAAAAGAGATATCTAAGAAAAAAAATACAAGACAAGTATGGGTTCCAAAATCCATCATTGAAGATATTCTCTCTAGATCATCAAAAGGAAATAAAAAGCCTACGACTATATGGATTCCAAAGTCTCTCTTGAAAGAGTCTGGTGTTGAGAAAAAAGTGAAATTGACATTCAAGCTTCCAAAGACTTCCACTTCATCTTCCTCCAGAAACATCCTTCCATTCCATGCGCCTAAACCAAAACCTCTGCTATCCATTTGCCATATTCCTTCATTCACATTTCCTCCATCCTCTCCCCATCTTTCAAGGTGTGTGTTGATGTTGATCTTGCCTTCCTCTCCATCTACCCTTTCACGATCCTTCCATTCATTATCCTTCTACCTTCTATCATTTTTCCTCATTTTCATATTCCTCCTATCTTCCAACCTCACTCGCTTTACATAAAACCCTATCCTCCATTTTTCTCTTCCATATTCATTTCCCTATCAGCATCTTTGAGCATATAATTTGAATCCTTGGTATATCATGGTTTATCCTTTCAAGGAGCATTATCTAAAAAGCTTGCCTTCCAAAAAATAAAATAAAATAAAAAATTGAAAATGTGTCTTGGTGAAAACCTAGAAATAGGCACCCTGGTAGCAAAAGTAAAGAGAAATAAATTCATCCTATGGTGAAAACCACTCCCTTGTGGCACCTTGGATAAGTACCATGATGAAAACCTGGCAATCAGGCATCATGCATAGTTCTTCTACATATTTCATCCATTCCGTCTTCTCTCTTTGATCTTGACAAGGTTGATCTATACACGAACATTTGGCTATTTTGTGAGCTATCTTACGATGATCTTGTTTTCATTCCCTTCCTTTTTAGCTTTCATATTTATTTTCCTCCATTCATTCTAGCCTTTCGCTATCATTTTCCCTTTTGGTCTTGATCTAATAAAAAAAATAGTAGAACACGGTGCTATGAAGCCTCTTGACATGTCTACTCCTTTGGACTACATCCTGTCTTTCTTTGGCATTACACTTTTGTGACTTATCCTATGCTAGCCTTTCATTGCTTGTCCAAATGTGCTTTACATGACATTTTTTTTCCCTAGTGTGGGTATTCTTGAGGAGTTTTCCCTTGAGGATTTCTTCCCTTCATTCTCCTTCATTCTCTTGTCTTCCATCTCTTCCACCAACTTGCCAATCCCTCTTGTTCTCCACCTTACTAGACATTGGGACTGCATGATATGATCTTGCTTGGGAGTTTGCAATGGAAAAAGATGCTATCAAGTATACCGAGTATCAGAACCAGTATCAGAACAAGTATCAGAACCAAGTATTAGAACCAGTATCAGAACTAGTATCAGAACGCCTACTGGGGCTACACCTTTCACTTTATTTTATGGGTCTGAAGTGATACTAGCTATTGAGGTTGAAATCTCATCACTAAGAATCAGAATGCATGGTCTAGTAACTGATGATGACTACAGAGTGTCTAGGTTGCAAGAACTTGAACTACTAGATGAGCGCAGACAAGCAGCGTATGATCATCTCAGAGTATATCAAAAGAGAATGTCTAGAGGCTACAACAAGAAAGTCAGACATAGAGAATTTCAAGTTGGTGATCTAGTCTTGAGAGAAAATCCTAAAAATCAATCCCATCGAGAACGCAAGGGGAAGTTTGAACCCAATTGGCTGGGTCCCTTTGTTATCACTACTACTTTTGGCTCTGGTGCCTATCAACTCTCAATGACTGAAGGAGAACAGCTCCAAGAACCAATCAACATTCTCCATCTAAAGAAATTCTATGCCTAAAGCATTCAGTCAATGGTAAAATGTCCTAAAAAAATCTTTAAAATTGGAAAATGTCTTGAAAAAATGAACATCTTGGTGAAAACCTAGCAATAGGCACCTTGATGATTCACAAAAAAAGTAAAAAATATCAAAAATATCAAAAAAATTGAAAAACTAAAAAGTACAAAAAAAATGAGAAAAAGAAAAAGTGCCTTGGTGAAAACTTGGAAACAGGCACCTTGGTAGCAAAAATTGAATCTCTGCCAAGATGGTGAAAACCCAGCAAATGGGTGCCACTTGTTTCAAAATGCTCCATCTATCAGCACAATCTTGGTCTTTCCCAACTTTCAATTTTGCTTTAGTTTGTACATATCTCCCGGTTTGTTTTTGCATTTCCAATTTTCAATAAGTCAGTCTGTACACCACTCAGCTCAAGCGTCTGTATCCTATCAATGCTTAACACTTGGGGGCAATCAATGTTATATCCTATGGCCTCCAGTATATCTTAGATGTATCATATCTAGTCAGAGTCCTTTGAAGCTTCATTTGAGTCAGTCAAGTCTATCTCGTCTCCAGAAAGGATTTTGCATCTACAACAACAATCAAACACAAACTGAAAATAATCTGTGCTTTTCATGCTTTTATCTCCTTATATGCTTACTAATTCGCATTGAGATTTTTGCATATTGTGTCCCTTCGAGCTCTTTGATGATGTCCTTTATAAGATTTAGAGAGTGATGACTAGGGGCATAATCTTTTCTTTGTCTTCTGCTTGTATGTGAAAATCTAATGTCTTTGGAAATTTTGGATTGAAATGGTGTTCGACTATAAGAGCCTCTATCTCAAATTGGATGGCCATGCATACCTTGACCATTGATACCCAGAAAATTCAAGGAAGTTTGATCTCACTATTGTCTTTTTGAGTGAGTTCTTTCTCCTACTGTGAAATGTGATCTTACCTAAGGATGTGAATGATAAAGGATCACTACAGGTAATTCACATTGGATTTGGAATGATCTCTTGACTATTTGATGTGTTTGCAATGCAAGGCGTATTCAATTCATCATGACGTTTATGTTTTTCTGCTTATACAAATTGCTATATCAAAATGGACATGATATTTAGGTCATCTTGGTGCTTGTGTCTTGATGCTTATATCTAATCTGACATTCTGAAAACAAAATCAATATTCATATATCCATGGCTGTTGACCAGTGGGTTTTGTATTGATTCTTGTGCATACAAATCAATATTCATATGTCTATGGTTTCATAGCTAGTGGGCATTGTATTGATTTATCTGGTTACCTAAAAGTTCAATGATGATAACAAATCGACACATGATCAGTGAGTAAGTCCTAGGTCCTAGGGTTGCATTATCATCCTGCATGTTTCTTTGCATTTTTACACTTTGCATGATCTCACAAATTGCTTGAACACTTAAAAGATTCTTCAATCACCTCTTCCAATCTAACAAGAGCTGAATCCCACACGAAGGTTCCTCCAATGAAATAGCAAGTAGAATCCTTTTTCAGGATCAAAATCAAAATCTGAGATCGTTTATATTATCAACTACTTGCATATTCGACCTTCGATCATCACAGGAATCCAGTATTCAACTTAATTGATTATCTTCCATCAAACTCTCAAAGTTTCAACTTGGTCAACTATGGTCAACTCATGGTCAAACCTAGTCAAACTTGGTCTCCAGGACCTCCAAACGATGCAAAATGTGTTCCCAGACGTGTATAACCACTTTTCAAATCAATAACATGCTTCTAAACCATTTAACATTGACTTTTATTGTCAGATTTTGATTTTAATCCCGAAGGGGGCATGGTATTACACATCATTCAAAGTCTGTAATCTAAATTTGAAATCATATCTTTCCTCAGTAATCAAGACAACAACCACGTCTAGTTGTTGATTCATCAAAAGTCCTCATCACTTGGGGCAAATCAATCATCACTCAGGGCATATCAGATTCATCAAGATCCATATCAATCTGGTATTCTCTTAATCTCGTAAATTGTATCAGTTTTTGCAACTATCAGTTCAATTGTGTTATTTCCTTGATTCTTCGGTAACTGAAGGGTTCAGATGAGATACCTACGTGATTCTTCTAAGGACAATCGAGTCTGGAATTGGTCACTCACTTCTTCACAATCATAAGGTTTGGAATCAGGCATTTTGACACTTCTTTGCAATCATTGGTTCATTACTTTTATAGTTTCCATTATCTTTGGTCATTCAGGACCTAATATCTTTGAATCTTTCAATCAAACTTTGTCTCATAGCATAGTTTTTGTTTCATATCAATTGCAATCTCATATCAGATCATCAGTTTGAAACATCATACACAGACTATCTGTGAACCACTACGCTTCGCACAGTAATTCAAAGAGGGGCAAAATGTAATACCCCAAAAATGGGCTATATGTTCATTAACCTCCTATATCGACACATCGAACGAAATCGACATCAAAGTCCTAACCAAAGGCACATCGACACATCATCAAATCCTAATTGATTATCATAAATTCTGCATCAAGGAATATTCCTAATTATCCTAATTATCTTTAATTTTAAAATTGTTTGGCAATAAATCCAATTTATCCTAAAGTTTGATTAATTGAATATTCTCAATATTTAATTAATTAGATTTAATATTGCCACTTAATTATTTAATTGAATTTAATTGTATTTATTCCTAAGTATTATTATTTAAATTTGACAATAAATCAAAATTCCTATCATTAATTGATTAAATTCTTATTTAATTAATTTTAAAGCAAGTTGTCAATTTTTAATAATATTGTTTTTTAATAAAAGTTTGAAAAATGATTGATTAACCCATAAATCAATTGTTTTATTTCCAAAATTAGTTAAGTTGAGAATAGATCACTTTATTTATTTATTAATTCATAATTATCCATGTGCACAATCAAAGAGCAATTAAACTCCAAATCAAAAAATCAATGCAAGTTATTGACTTTTTGGAACTCAACATCATTTTTGAGTTTTAAAGTTGATCTAAACTTCTAATTTGAGTTAAAAAGCTATTTTTGCATGATTTGCATGTTTTTGTGAATTAAATTATCTTTATTTAAAAATAACTCAAAAATCAAGCTGAGTTTATTTGAGTGATTTATGGCTTTTATCCATGCACGTCTAAAGCTTTGGATTTCTATAAATTAAGGCTTTAGCTCTTCATAATTCATCTCTCAAATCCATAAGAATTGCATAATCATGTTGGAGAATTGAAATTGGAAGAATCAAAGCTTCTTGTGAATCAACATTGTTGTGAGATCAATCTTGTTTTTACATTCATTTTAGCTTCATATTGCATATTATTGTTAGATCATTTAGCATATCATAGCATATTAGTTTTTACATATCATATATTCATATCAAGTTTTTATCATTCTTATTGCATCTAAAATAAAATAAAAATAGCTTAATTGCATTCAATTCATATCTAGATCAATTGCATTCAAATCCTTCATTTAGGTGTTGTCAAGGTCACTGATCTCAATAACAATCTGAGAACATCATACTCGCACCTATTAGAAGGCAATAAATCATCTGGTTAGTTTAGCTTTCAATTCATTGCACGATTTTGATTTCAACTAACCTCTAATGTTTTACTGAAGTGTTGTGTCTACAGATCAAGTACAATTTTCACACACATAGCTGCTACCTATACCAATGCCGAATTTGAAGACATCAAGAGTTGTGATACTGCTAAGAAGATGTGCGACAAGTTAAATTTGATATACAGTGGAGATCTAAATGTTAAAAGTGCCCGAGCTGAAAGCCTAAGAGGCAGATTTGATGATATGAGAATGAAAGAAGGTGAGAACATTGTGCAATACTCAAATAGACTAAAAGAGGTGGTACATGCTATTAGAGCATTTGATGGAGTGATTGATGATAAAACAATGATAAGCAAGATTCTCAGAACTTTGCTGCCAGTTTATGCAATCAGGATCTCTGCAATTTATGAAACAAGAGCTACATCCAACCTTACTCTTGACACTCTGATTGGTAAACTTACAACCTTTGAATTAAACAATTTTGATAATAGTGTTGTTCCTTCTGTTGAATCCACTTCCATGTCTTCTTTGAAGATTGGAAAGTCTAGCAGGAATAGTAAGAATTATGATAGTAATGATAATACAGATGATGAACTTGATGAGCTTGAAGCTCTTATGGCTAGAAGATTGCCCAAAGGAAAAGGAAGGTATAGAGGTAAGCTACCTTTGGCATGTTTTAATTGTAAAGAAGTTGGTCACATCACTACTAGATGTCCTCAGAAGAAAGATGATGATAGATCCAAAGACCAATTTGAAGGAAGCTATGGGAGAAGAGTCAATAGAGGCTACCAACACAACAACAGAGACAACCGAGATGATCAAGGCAAAAAGGTATGTTACATAGCCGAAGATATTGAAACTAAATCTGATTCTGATGATGATATAGAAGTTGTATTTGTTGCAATGAAAGATGACTCAGAGGAAGAAGAGAAACATGAAGAGACAACACTGATCTCTAAAGTAAGTAGAAATGATACATGGATCATAGACAGTGGCTGTACACATCATATGACCAGTGATGTAGAGAAGTTTGATCATCTTGTTGAATATAATGGAGGATCTGTGAGAATGGGAAATGATGCACCTTGTATGGTAAGAGGTAAAGGTTCACTGATGATCAATGATAGAATACAATGTGAAAATGCATACTGGGTAGATGGATTCAACTATAATTTGTTAAGTGTGGCTCAGCTAAACAATTCAGGCCACCGACTAGCTTTTGAGAGCAAAAAGGTGAAGATCTATGATGATGAAGGAAGACTTGTTAGAACTGGTACACAATCCAAAGGTAATCTATTCTATCTTGATATGGATCAATCTTCTTGTTTTTTAATAAAGGATGAAGATTCTTGGTTGTGGCACAAAAGGTTATGCCATGTGAACTTTGACAACATGATCAAGATTAGTAAAAAGAAAAGAGTTAGAGGATTGCCTAACTTGACAAAACCTGATCATGCCATGTACCATGAATGTCAGAAAGGTAAGATGACTAAGTCTAGTTTTAAAAGTAAAGACTACTCAACAAAGAAGATACTTGATTTGTTTCATACCGACCTATGTGGTCCTATGAGAACTTAGAGTTGTTCTGGTGATAGATATTTTATTCTTTTTGTTGATGACTATACTAGACTGATGACTGTTATGTTCCTGAAAGAGAAATTTGAAGCCTTTAAAATGTTTAAGTGGTATAAAGATAGAGAAAGAGACTGGAAAAGAAATAAAATGCTTAAGATCTGATAGAGGAGGTGAATTTATCTCTGATGAATTTACTAATTTCTAAAATGAGCATGGAATTAAAAGATAGGTCTCTACACCGAGGACACCTCAGCAAAATGGCATTGTTGAAAGGAGGAATATGTCTATAATTGACTGTGCTAGAACATTGATGATACAGAAGAATCTTGCTCAGACATATTGGAGGGAAGCTGTCAGTACAGCTGTGTATGTTCTTAACCAAGTACAACTAAAGAAGGACACCAACCGAACACCTTATGAGCTATGGTTTGGACACAAATGTATTGTAAGTTATTTCAAAATTTTTGGAAGTAAATGCTTTATTTTGAAAGATGAAAGAAATGGCAAATTTGATTCTAAAGGAGATGAAGGGATATTTCTAGGATATTCCTCTACAAGTAAAGCATATAAATGTTTGAATAAGGTTACAAATAAAATAGTTGAAAGTACTAATGTTTGTGTTGATGAGTTTGATGACAAAAACACAGAGGAAAGTACAAAGGAACTAAAAGACTAGGGTAGATTCACTTACATTGAACATCTAGAGTATCTACCAATGCCATAAGCTGTGACAACCGGTCAGTAGGGAAACAATATAGGACAACATGCAACACAAACTGATGAACAAGATGGAGCTACCAAGCAAGAAAATGACCCTGAGTAGGATGAGCAAGAAAGGAGAAATCGAGTTCTAGCTAGTTTTGTCAGAAGACATCATCCTGAGACACAAAACATTGGAGAGTCCTTTGATTATAATGTGGAAGGAGGACAATGCATACCTTCTGATGACACGACTGAAGAAGAGATCACTTCACAGACAGATGAAGGAGAAGAAAATGTTTGTGAGTATGATTATTTGCATTATTGTGTTGGCACAGCAGGGAAGGAGTTCAGTTTGTACACAAATCCTTTGTATGACGAAATGCTAGAGGAACAAGGGCTCGGGCAGCATGAGGTTGAAATTAATGGAATGCTTGAGGAACCAGAGGTAAGTATCCTCATAGTTTCTCGGGATGATCTCATATGTGATCGAGCACCTGAGGGCCTAGAGGTAAGTGCTCAAGGAGGTATGCACAAATTTCCTATGTCTTCGAATTTATTTGCATTTAATAATGATTTAAATTCTTTGAATAAATTTTATGATGAAATCAAAGGAAAAATTAACTATTTACAAAGAGAAGATTATAACAATTGTTTGAAAGTTCAAATTTATAGGAAAAATTGTTGCAAAATTTATAATGATTTGAACAAAGTGGATGATAAAAATATTTTCCTAATTCTTCTATTATTACTTGATCAAAACAAAATATTTGATAGAGGAAAATGCATACTTTATCATTTTTATTCATTTGTTTTATTTGTTAAGTCTATTTTCTTTCATAAATTTTCATTATGTTTTTATTGTATACATTTTATAAAATAGAATTTTTTGCCATTTATTTCTTAAAGTTACGTTCTAAAAACTTCTAAGATTTAATAAAGATTTAATAATTCTGTTTTATAGAAGTATTTTTCATTTTTTTAATAATTCTTGTTGTGTTTTTGTTTTCTGCTAAAAGTATATTTTGCATTGCAATGGACTATATGATTAAGTCTTAGAGGCCAGAATTGAAGACTAATAAATCTAATGTCCTAATGTTTGTATTAGTTTTGCATAGTGCAAAATAATTTTTTTTGGTGCCCTAATTAGGTTTCACAGGACTATGGACTATGTGTCAACAGAAGGGTTTGATCCAGATATAGCTGCTTATAATATTCTCCTTCATGGGTATGATAGCATTCTCCGCGCTCGTGCAGAAAAAGAGCTTAAAATCAAGGGCTGAGAGGTTGATGAGAGATCTTCAATCAGAGACCCTGTCATCCTTCTTATGGGCATTGCGGCACTTGTTATCTGGTTGGTGTTGCGCCCCACCAAGCCCAAATTTTACGTAGACAATATGAAATTCAGTAATGTTAGCAGCAGCAACAGCGGTGATATTGTAGTGGGGATGAGCGTTCGGAATGTGAATAAGAAGATGGTAGAGGAAAAGTTGCTGACTTGCTGAAGCAGCTAGGGCTCCGGATGAGGCGTGTCGGGTCTGGTAATTGTAGGGGGCGAATAATGCTTTTCTGGAATAGAAATAAAACAAGCTAAAAAGAATTAATGCCATTTGAGCAGTTTTGGGGGATGAGTATGCCTTGTAAATAAAAATCTTAAGTAATAAATGATTGCCCAAATCATTTACCAGACCTTGGGGAGCATTTTTGAAATGTTTATAATTTTTTTTGGAAGTGCTGAAAAGTCAGGAAAGTCCAGACATTTCTAAAAACGGCCAGCAAAATTGTATTCGCCCGCGAATATTCGGAGCCATTTTTGGGGTCATATAGGTGCTGTTAATGAAGATTTTAATCATAAAATGACTGCCCCAGCCATATGCCTTTATATCGAGGACATTTTTACAATGTTATTAATTATTTTGGAGTGCCAGAAAACCGAGAAACAGCCCAGATTTGCAAAAAACGTGTCCAGCATGAAAAACAAAAGAATGATTTATTAATTCATTTTAAGGCCGCACTCTAAATTCCACCTTATTAAATACCGTAAATCAAAGTGGGCACATTTACTTGTCTCATACGGTTTTATCAGGAATATATACATTGCATTTCAGCGTAGGGGGTTTGCTATGAGAATGGCAAGGCTTTTGCAGCTTCTTTGGAGATAAAAAAGAGGATAGCCAACCAACTGTCCATGAATGCAGGCAAGCACGGTACTGTGAGAGTTGCTGGAACTCAACCTTTTCCAGCAAAGAGCAGCAGTTGTCTGAATTTCAAAGATGTTCTGTGTATGATTGGAATCAGCTATATGAAATATTGACATGAACTTGAAAAAGGGTAAGCGCAGAGAATTTGAACAAAATAGCTATGAGATAGAGAATAAAGATTAAAATCAAGAAAAATTTGCACTAAAGGATGGTTTCAATATGACGCTGAAATACTTGAAAAGTAATTCAAAGCTTCGGAAATCAATTTTTCATCAAAATATAAATCTGATTTTGAGGACCAGGCACAAGCTCCATGATTGCAATCCTTAAGTACCAGATATTTTTGAAGTAATGTTGTTTTGAGGTAAGTATTTTTGTTTGTTGTTTCCTTTTAGGTTATAATGGTTTACTCTTGAGATTAGAAATAAAGTCATATTCTATGTGAGACATATTCTCTTACTAGTATAAATCTATTAAAAGGGAATAAACTGTTTTTTTATAAAATATCAAAAGACAAAATCATAAGCCCTAACCTCATAAGTGAATGTAAAATATAAAAATTTTCTATGTATGAAAGTTTTGTACAGGATTTATATTATTTTATTTCGTCACTAATAAAAGATTGTATATTATTTTATTTCGTCACTAATAAAAGATTGTGAAGGGAATGTGCAATTTTTGGTTAAAAATCCGGGGTCGTGTATGGACATATTTCATTTGGGGGGACATGATTTGAATGCATTTAAAAAGGTAAAGTATCTATTGGAAAGATATTCTTTTCAAATAGACGTAAAGGTAATACATTTGAAAATAAATTAATGTATTTTCTTTCATTTATTTTGTGATTTTTTGGAAGATATATATGCATTTTGGAACTAAATAAGCTTTTCCAAGCTATTGTGTGCATTCAGGTGGTTTACTCCTCCAAAAAACTAGTATTTGATCAAACAAAAGTTGGTGGTATCTATGTTAATCTCAGCAAGCATAGTGCAGCAACCCTAATCCTAAAATCAACCCTAACTCTAAAATCATCTATTGAACCAAAGGTAAGATATAGGAAGGTAAGTATGTTTTTTCACATTCATGAGTAAATTATTATATTTTTCCAAGTTTTATAATTTGTAAGTTTTAAAAAGGGAAAATATATTTTGATAAATATTGCTAAATAACTATATTTAACACATTTGCATTTGAATAAAGAAATTCTTTCAAGTCTAAGTTTGGCATGCATGATATACCTTTCAGAACAATAGGACCTTAAAAGGTGACTGGTAAAACATCTATTAAATTAATTATTCATTGACAATATTTTTTAAAAAGAATATATATTTTGGATTTCATTTTTGCTTCCACAAAATAACAGACATTTTTTTAAGTCGTTAATGTGAAAAAATATGAAGTGAGTATATTTTCCTTTCTCTTTTAAATTTCAAATTTATTTTTATCAAAAAGGAAAGAGCATATTTCATCCCTTTATCCTTCATTTATACCTAAATGTTATTCTTGAAAGCATTTATTAAGGAAAATTATGTAATTAATTGTATTCAATGATTGAAATGAAAAATATTCGACATATATTATTGTGACAGCATCTTTTTCATAAGTCACAAGATTATTTTTTAATGTCATTACTAACAATGTGATTTAAGTTGACAAGGAAGATATATTGTCAAGGATAACATTTTCAACTTAAAGATGATCATTATGGAAGTAAAGTCAGATTCACTGGTATCGATGTAACAGTTCGGAACTCCCATGATGTTGCTCAAAGGTGGTCTGCTTCCTCCAGAGAATACTGGATTCTCGCTGCGTCCAGATACGAACGCATGTCCCCAACTAGAGCCACTATTGGGACCCCAAAAAATCGATCCAAGATATGACAGGGAAGTGAACAAATTTTGATTTATATGCTTTAAAGGTTCAATTTTTAAAAAAATTTCATTATTTATGTCTAACCCCTAATATATTTGATGTGTTTGCATTTTGTGATTTTGAGGACCTCATGATCTTGCTAGTTAGATGTTTCATAATGTGTGGAGTATCTTCTGAATTAAATATAAATTTTTGCAAATGTTCATTGTATTATTTAAAAAAATGCAAAAATAAATGTTATTAATGATGTTGAAATTGTATGTTATCTTTCTTGACCAAAAGGACGGGTGGAGGGAGTTGAACTCATGACCTCTCGCCCAATCCTTCTCCCTAATGTTTTAACCTATCTACCCTAACCCTAACCTACTTCCTTGATCCTATTTTTCCTCCCGTTCCCTTTATCCCCTTTTCTTATGGTAATTAGGGGTAAATATTTTCCCCCCTTCCCTTATGTTTAGTTTTACCTCATATGTGAATAATTTGTTCGGCAATATTTTTTTTATTTCCTAAATTCTAGGTTTTGATTCTTATTTTTTATTTTTATTTTTGCTTTCTACTAACCCTAGATGTTTATGTATTTTAGTATATAGTTTAGTTTATTTTAGTTTTTAAATGTTTTTTAGTTTGAAATATTTTCAGGAATATGTTTGTTATATTTTCTAACCTAACAATTTTTTTTTTTTTTGGTAGTTCTTTTTTTTAGTTTTTCATTTATTTTTTATTTTTTATGATTTTGGTAATTCTTTTACCTAACCTATTGTTTTGTGTTTCGTGTTTTGTAGGGCATTTTGTTGTTGCGAATGAAGGAGAGGTGGAAAATTAATTAATTATGTAATAGTTAGGTGTTGGGGAAGGGTGGTTATGGGTTAGGTTTTTGTAAGGGGTTCTTTTTTATTTATTTAATTATTAATGAAAGGGTGTGTCCTTTCATTGAAAAGGCATTAGAAAATTATAAATAGGGGGGGTGATATTATTTTTTAGACAAGAACAATTATAATATTCATAGGAGCAAAAATATTTCAAACAATTTTGTGATGGCATATACACCTATTATGGACTAAATTTTTTATGGGTGAATCTGGAGGGCTGGTATATGAAATTTGATCAAACTGTAATGCTGTCGGAATGAGATAAGTTTAAATTCTTTAATGTTATAATTCAGTGATTTTGATGATATTTATGTGTGGATGAATTCTTTCAAGTTCCTTTAATGTGATCGATCTGAATTCTGTTATCAGTATATTTGATGAAAATATTGGTCTCCCAAGATATGTTTTTAGTTAAACTCTTCCAAATTGCGCGATTGGTAGGCCTATAAACATCAGAGTTAAATTCAATAAAGTTGTCTATATTGATAATTTGGAATTCATTTCTGTCTCCTAACTCATTTTGATTGTCAGGACTCTGATGCCCAATGTTATAGGCACTGATCTCATATTCAGTATTGTATTCACATATCTAATTGTTTCATGTATTAGTTTCCAGGTTTTGCCCTCATTTCAATTCTAAAGCATTTCAATCAATCTTTAGGTTTTAGTTTATAAGTTTTCAAATTCGTATTTCATTGATTAGTTATTACGTTGATTTTCTAACATTCTAACCCTAATTAGCATTAGGTCCTAGATTTCAATTTTGTTATTTCAGTATAGCTCATTTATTTCATTTTCAGATTAGAATCCTAACCTAGACTCATTAGTTGTTAGAATCTTTAAGTTATTTCAAGTTTTCTGTTATTGGGTACACCCACCCTGGTTTCTAACCTAAAGTGCAGGGATTCAAGTTAGAGCAAAGGCTTTGAATCCGTCAATTGGTGTCCCGATATCACTAGGATCGAATCCAGCATTTTCGAGCCCCAACAGTATGTAGATTACATAAAGCTTTATATGGCTTAAAGCAAGCACCTAGAGCATGGTATGAAAAACTGCATACTTACTTTTTAAGTATTGGATTTGTTAGAACAAGTGAAAATAACAATCTGTATATGAAAGGTGATACTGATGATACTATTATCATTGCTGAAATATTTTTTGATGATATTATTTTTGGAGGCTCAGATCTTGTATGCAAGACATTTGCTGATGAAATGCAAAAGGAATTTAAAATGTCTATGTTCGGAGAGATTAAGTTCTTTCTTGGACTACAAGTGATTCAGCAGAGTGATGGAATATTCATCACACAATCTAAATACATAAAGGAAGTACTAAAGAAATTTGGCACGAAAGATGTTAAACTTGTGGGAACACCGATGGCTACTAGATGCAAATTGACAAAGGAGGATGAAACTACAAAGGTAAACCAGACACTTTACCGATCCATGATTGGTAAGTTAATGTATGTAGTTCACAGTAGACCAAATATAGCACATGCTATGGGTATTGTTGTAAGATTTTATGCTAATCCTAGAGAATCACACATGATAGCTACAAAAAGGATCTTAAGATACCTGAAGAAAATAGAGAATTCTAGATTATGGTATCCTAAGGAAGGGAAGTTTGAACTGAAAGTTTACACCAATGTTGATTGGGCTGGAAATGTGGATGATAGGAAAAGCACCACCGGAGGAGCATTTTTCTTTGGTGAAAGACTTGTAACCTGGACAAGTAAAAAGAAGGCTTGTATTTCTTAGTCTACAGCTGAAGCAAAGTATGTTGCTGCTACTACTAACTATTCAAACATTGCATATATCAAGCAAGTGTTGGAAGGAATGAATGAGGTAATCACTAACCCGGTGATTATAGATTGTGACAACACTAGTGCTATTAATATTTCAAAGAATCCTATGATGCACTCTAAGACAAAGCATATATCTATTAATTATCATTACTTAAGAGAACAAGTGCAAGAGAGGCAAGTGAAGTTAGAATTTTTCACGTCTAAAGAACAACTTGCAGATATTTTTACAAAGCCTCTACCGAAGGACACATTTGAATACTTGAGGACTAGACTTGGGGTCCGTCCCCTATCTATCGGTCACTAAGGTGATCTGGTTCTTGTATCAACCTACTTTTATCAGAAGATCATTCATGTTGATGCAGCATAGCTCACACTTTGAATCATGTTCAAGGTTGTGATTAAGTTTGGAGAACTTGAACCAATTAGGATATCAGTATACAGAGATACAGAGGAGGATAGAATTGTTTGTTTATTTTTTTCTTTGGCATTGTTGTCAAAGGGAGAGATAAATAATATTAAAAGGGACAAGCACTGATGATAATTATCTAAGGGAGAGACAATCTGAATGAGATAGACTATTGAAGATCAGTTACACAAAACAGAAGCAGGAACAGGAGAACTGAAAAGATCACAACTACAGAATGGTAAAGTTGTATTATCTAATGTTGTTTAGTAATGTAGTGATTAAACATATTAAGTCTATTCGACTTATAGAATTTTGTTCACAAATTTGTAGAATATATGTTTGGTATGTGTAAGGTACATTTCATAATACTTGAGTTGCCATCAATGCCAAAGGGAGAGATTGTTGGACTATAACTGATTTGGAATCTGAATGAAGAATCTGTGATTAAAGATCACTGAGGAGTTGTTGATTAGATATGTAATATGATTAAATAATTATTATGTTGTCATTGATGTCAACTAGTTTGACAATACTTATCTTGTAAGTTACTATACCGAGACATCTGAAGAAAGGTGAAAGAGATGAAGAACAGAGAAATCTACATGGGGAAAGATGTAAATGATAGATGAGGATAAGGAACACATTGAGTAACTTGTTGATGAGTCTATGAATTGATGATATTGACTTTATTATGTTGCATTCATCTATGATGAAGTATAGAGCTGAAAGACACAAAGCAGTCTTGTCGGTAAATGAAGCATTTCTAGTATACACCGATGGAGTGTAGTGTATACCGATCGTAGTATTAACCGAGTAGTGTTCACCAACACATTTCTTTGTTAATCGAGTGGAACAGATTGAACTAAATGATTAGTTTAGCCGATAGGATTGATGAGCTATAAAGTACCTCAATTTCAATGATAACAGATAATGTTTGTTATGAAGATCGACGACTAACACAATTAAAGGAAGATATAATGGAGCATATTGAAACATGTTATTGACACATCAGCCGATAAAGTTTGAAGCGGAAAAATTTGATGGAGGAGAAGAAAATGATTTACTCGTCTATATAAGAGACTAGAAATTCATTATGGAATGATGTCGGAAGAAGTAGAAACTATAGGAATATCACGTGAACAAGGTTTTCATGCATTCTGATCATACTGGTTAAGTAAGAACCGAGCTATAGAACAATTATCGAGCTACAGAGAGTAATTACCAATGGACAGTAAGTTGGTACAGTATTGAATTTGAAGTGAAATATTGATCAGAAGGATTTGTATGGACTGAATATTGATCGGTAATCTGCAATTGAAGTTGTATTAAAGCAGATCATTTACTGTTACATATTTAACCATTTTACACAGTCAAAATCTCTTAACCAAGTGGACTCTAAAAGTCTTATGATGTATCATTCATAGAATGAACATTGTTATCCTGTCAACCCCATAGTGAATGTTGGTTGGATGATAACTTCTAGTCTAAAATCCTCTAACAAGGTCACACCTAATAGTGTGTTTGTAAACCTTTAACAAGGTTGGGTCTTAACCGACCTCACTTCAGAAGAGTGAATAATTTTGGGTTTCCGGTCCCAGGTGGTTTTTCCCTTTACAGGGTTTCCACATTAAATCTCATGTTATGTGTTGATTGTGATATTTGTTTGTTATCATACTTTACATGTTACATGTTAGATTTGATCGGTAACTGTTATAGTATTAGACTGTAATCGGTAAAAGCACAGACAGTGAAAATAATTATTGTTTACCAAGGAGTAGAAATTAAAGAAGTTGTTTTGAATTATACATTTTGTTTTGGGACACTGGATAACTGATTCACCCCCCTCTCAGTTATTCTAACAGTTTCAAAGATAACTTGTGAAACATACAAGGCAATATGGTAGCACAAGTGCTATTGAGACCTATAGTCCCACAAATACCAGGAATAAGTGATCTTTGTCTCCTAAGGCTTTAATCTCAAGGAAGGATTTGATTATAGTGGGTTGGAAGAGGTTGTCTTTGCCTTGTTCCCACTTGAGTCATTCCCATGAGATTTTTCCCTCAATAATAGGCTCTCTAAAGGATGAACATAAAATAGAAATGGATGACAAATAGAGGTTAGGATTTTTTATTTTCCTCAAGGGAAAAGAGCATACTCTCCTACTCTAATCACTTCTCCCAAGTACGCAAGACACACATGTTCATTCACAAGGTTTATTTCTAATGAAGTACTAAATGAGTCTAGTAATCTTAACAATCCACTACAATTGAGCCTTATTAAGATGCCTAATTAATTCAAATAAAGAAGACACATTATTTATTTGTATCTCCAAGGCAACTTGCATCACAAATATATTAGTAGTTTGAATTTCAAATCTTCAAAAAAAATCTTGAAAACCATTGTTAGGTTGTAAAAAATTCATCAAAAAATGAATTCCAACATCAAAGGTTAGGGTTAGAATCAATATGAAAGTCCAAATTCAAAGAAAAATGCTCTTTATTTTAACTACAGGACCTTACAATTATATCATGCATGTCATATGACTTTAACCAAATATGACTTAAGAATACCCCCATACGACTAAGAAACCAAAGTATGATCAATAAATACCCTTGATACAATTAAGACCAAATATGACTAAGGACAGAGGGCTATATGATTCTATATACCAGATATGAGCTTGTAGACCTAGTACAATTCAAGATTACCTTCGTACAATTTTCTACTTAGGAGGGACCTGCAAGTACATAAAAATTCCATAATTTGAGATGAATTATAGGACTTAGGCCCCACAATTGTACCAAAAATGTGTGTGTGAATATTTGTCTATGTTCCTACAATCACAAACACTTTAATATGTCATTAAATCAATGGTTAGAAACATCAAAATCATTTAAAAAGAATAAGAAACCAAAAGAAACTAACATATTACTCCCTATCTAAGAAGAGTATGATCTAATTAAGTTTTTCTCTCAGCTTATTAGCCTAGATCAATGACAATTCAATCCTATAATGGAAGATTTAACTAATTACAATGAAAATATGCAAAATTATCATGATTCTGGCTAGGAATTCAAATAAAAATGAAACTAAGATGCACAAATTAGCTCTAAGAATGGATGAATTAAACTTTTAGATGCAATTTGACACTATTTTGGTAAGATGAATTAATTTAGATGATATGAGGTTTGAGTGAATCTCTTTTATACAATTGAGATTGATTTGGACAATGTAGATGCATCCTTGAGGGATGGTTGAGATTTATTCTCACTTGATCCATGTGAATGATCCTTGATTGGAGGAATTTAATTTGGTTGTCCTTTTATGGTGAGATGGAAATGGGACCTTTTATTAATTCCCTTTAATTAATTATTCTAGTAAGGTGATTTTTTATTTTGATTTAATTAATCATACTAGTGCAATTAATTAATAAAATTATTTTGGTTGATTAACTCTAAAGTTTGATAACGAATTATTGATTCTGACTAATTATGCAAGTAATTTGGTAAAATTCATTAGCATAATTAGGTGATTGATTTAGTTTGATGTTCTGATCAAGTTTTATGGAAAATTTGTTTGATTTTGATTAATATAGGCCTTTGATGACAATAGCCCATTTTTAGGTGATTACACGACTAAGTTACCTGATCACACTCTAATCAAAGTAATATTTAGATAATTTGGAACATAATTGATTGGAAATTTGGGTTTGGAGGGCATGGTCTAGGTTTAATAAGACTAGGATGAATAGAAAAATTAATGAGGGGGAAAATAATATTTTTCAAGATCTACAATTTGGACTATGTATTAGTGAGGCTAAATGACATGACAAGAAATTCATAATGACCATCATGAGTGTAGAAGGTGGATTTTGGAATGACCTCTTCTTCGATATGGATTTTATGATAGTTGGAAAATAATCTATTATAGAGAAAAAAAATATCACCACAAAGTTCATTGAAGAGTCTATCAACCATTAGAATCGAAAATCTATCTCCAATGGTGATTTTTAGTATCATTCAAAAATTAATCCAAAAGTTCCATGATATTTTTTGCACTGGTAATACTACTAGGAGTGAGAAATTGTGTTGGGTCAAATAACCCATTTTCATAGGTGTTCTTATTTTTAAATTCTTAATCTCTATCTCCTATAAAAATGTGTACCAATATGGGTAGATATATGGAGAGCTTCTCCTACAAAAAGTTAAATTGTATGATATTTGAGGTGAAATGGTGGTAATCCAATTTTGAGATAAAGGCTTAGTTAGATCCTTGGGTGAGTTGGATCCAAAGGATTTCACAAGATGAATAATAAAAAATTGGGCAATAATCCCATGAGACCCCCATTTTGAGTACTATTTCCATGTGATGAGATATAATAAGAGTAATAGAGCCATATGTTAATTTTCATAAGGTGTGTTTTTTATCATTATCAATTAATTACATCCAAATTTTATGTTTGGTTGTTGAACACTACTAGGTGTTGAGAGGGGGGTGAGTCAACAAAAGTAAAAAATTAACAATTTTGTCACATATCTCAATGATTATTTCTTAATCTAACTAATAATAAAAATAAAAATTAAAGCAATGATAACACACACAAACACTAGATTGAGGTGAAAAGTTGAAGATGGGAAAAACCATGATGAGAAATGTACTCACTATATTCAAATACTTGATTACAATGTTTTTGGCCAAAAGATAAGAAAATCATTTTCTCTACCATTTTAAGCACACTTCCAAGGATATCACTAATCCTTAAGGAAACAATAAATATAGATATTCATAAATTAACAAAGGAAACTCACTAATTCCTAGAAATCATAGTTAATGAAAATAGAATCTCCTAGTCTACTATAGTGACATTTCTATCTAATTAAATATGCACTTCGATTATGTCTTATTCACATATTCTCACCCTCGCAATTAATTTATATAGTCTTAACAATAACCTCACATACTCTCATGCTCATCTCATCATCTTCCACTCAAATATGTAGAGATTTGGCCATCAAAAACATCAACAAGCTTGTCCATGAAAATATAAGCATTAGTGGCACAAAGTTGGCTACCTTGAGCAAAAATACTCAATGTGGTCCACCCTTAGAGATAAAAGGGATCCAAACCCATCATAAAATATCTTATAAAAATAATATAATTTATCCACATGCATCACAACTTCCTCCAAATTCATACCCAAAGGTAACATGTAAAAAGACAAAAAAAGGCATCCAGTTGGCACAAAAATACTATCTAAAGAATATAGAACAATTTAAGCATAACCCACCATTATATAATCATATTAAGTCTATTAAATCTTCCTTTAACCTATATCTAGACCAATAACACTCAAATCAATTTATTGAAAATAGGTGAGTTGGTCATAAGCCAATGCAGACAAAAAAATAGTGCTTGTGACAACACATCTTCACCTATGGAACAAACCATCAAAAGATATTTGAATTGAAACACTGCATGAACCATCTAACCATGTCCACCAAGATATATGCCCTGAAATCCTATTGTGAACTGATTTAATCCATTCTCCAAGCTCACCCAATCCTTCCTAACAACCAACCTTATTATGAGTCAATCAATGTATCATATTTATGACAAATAATCAGTTGGAGACCTAAACACATGATAGTACAATATTAATAGAAGCTACTCATTAAATCCAAATCCAAAATTTGTCATGATTTAATGTGGATTAATGTAAATCATTATCCCATAAAGTCTCCAAATACGATTTCCTATAAGTTCTTTCTTTTCATACATTTTTCTTCTAGATATATCACAATCTCTTGAGCCATTATTCATCAAGTATTCTTCAACAATAAATATCAACAACTAGTCTTCAAATATTCTTCATCAATCAATGACACACCAAAGGTTGACATCATTGATAAAACAAATCATAATTCTAACAATCTTCCCCATTGTCATTGATGGAAACACCACTGACAATTGAGACTAGACAACCTATTGAATTTCCTTTCCCCCCCTTTGACATCAAGGACAAAGGGTGCAAAGCTTTTTTATTTTTATTTTTCAAGTAATAACCATAATCTCTCCATGCCATGGAAACTAAATTTCTACAACCTTCCACCTGCACTTCTCCCCCTAAAAATAGCTGAAGCATCAATTCAGGAGACAAAGGATAGGAAATTTTTCTCCCCTTAGAAAGATGCACTTTTCTTATGCATCTAGTTTTAAAAATGAGGGGTAATAACTCCCAATTTATATATAATATACTCAAAGGGATCTATCTAAGATAACTAAGAGGGGGTTGAATCAATTAGTTCCAAGTATCCTATAGTCCCAAAACTCCCAAATGTATATATTCAAACTTTTCAAATAAATTATCAACTCGGTAAGCTATCAACAATAACTTTTCCCTTCATCTACCAATTGACAGTCATTTCAATATTGTGTTTACCGATCTGACTAAATATGAAATGTGTAAAGTAAAATAAAAATCCAATCACATCAAATACACATAACACATAGATTTTTAACATGGAAACACTATTAGGGGAAAAACCACCTAGGACCGGTAACCCAAAATAATTCACTCTTCTGAAGTGAACTTGGTTAGGAGCCAACCCTGTCAAAGGTTACAATACACACTATGAGGTGTGACTTGGTTAAAGGATTTATCACTAATAATTGACTCTTGACTAGTATTCACTATGGGGTCAACAATAAAACCAACAACATTCCTTTAATGTCATATTGAAATACAAATAAGACTGTTAAGTCCACTCGGTTAAGAGATTTTGTTGTAATAATGGTTAAATTGATCTAGTAGTGATCTGATTCAAACACAACTTAGATTGCAGATTTTTAGGTCTATGCTAAGCTCAAAATACCTCCTCTAATCAATAATCACTTCACTCCTTCATATCCTTCAACATATTGAGCTCGATGAATAATACCCTGACGCTCGGTAATGCCTGCAATTCTACTTGATTCTATCTTTAACCAATTTGATTAATGGTGCATGAAAATAGTCATTTCATGTGAATTCTCTTGCAGTGTCAATAAGCTCTAGACTCAATAATGAATCTCATGTCTCTTTAAATAGACTTCATAAACTATTTTCATATCATCTGTTAGATTTTTCCTCTTAATCTCCATCGTTCCTTTTTCCGCTTCAAGCTTCCTCAATAGATGTGTCTATAATACATTTCATCCTTCTTCATTCGATCAATCTTGAATTTTTTCAGCCATTAGATCATCATAACAAACTTTATCTTTTACCTCAAAATCATAAGCAATCATCTAGCTCACCAATTCAGTCGGCTGTTATAAACTTTATTTGTTTCTCTCACTCAGTCAATACCTGAATGTGTCAGTGATAACTAACTTGGTTATTATTGTTACTCGGTATACACAACACTAGCTCGGTGTATATAGAAATCTTCAATTACCGACCACATTAACTTGTTCAGTTCTAATCTTCAATACATAACAAATTCATGTAATACAATCAAGTCAACAATATGATGCCATAGACTCATCAATAAGTTTCCCAATGTATACCTTATCCATATCTTCCATATCCATCTCATCTTCATGTAGATATTGAAGTGTGATAGGGCAACTCCTAGAACAGTCAATGACTTACAATGAGTGATTTGATTGGTTTATCAAATCTATCATGAGTTAGATGGCACAACCATAGAATTATGTTTTTAATGCGATGTTGAGTTCATGGTTATGACAGAAACTGATTTGGTTGATCGGTAAGTATGTTTTGAGGATACAAAAGTTGTTTAAGTGACTAGTGACAATATTTTTCTATTACCGATGGTAGATCTTTTGTTTGTGGTTGGTGATCATGTTGTGATGAATGATTTTTATTACAACTATCATGTTGATGTGTCTACTCTCATTTATGGTGATGATTTATCATTACATTGATCGAGCTAGATCATTTTATCAAGATGAAGATTGAGTTGGTCAAAACGTGTTTGATTGTTCTTGATAAAATTAATTGTTGGATCTATCATGTGGATGAAATGTTAGGTAAAGATGGTTGTGACATTGGGATATGTGTTTTAGCACAATATCTCTAGGCACAAATATTGGAATAGGGATTTTAATGTGTTGTATGAGGTGTTAAGTTGATGGAACATTTAGGGATTGAGAAATGATATTTATATCATATAATCAAAAATTTGTGTGTAGATTGTGATTGTGGAGGTGTGATCAAGATAGGGTACTCCAAAGTTATCTGAGGATGGAATGTATCCATTACAAAGGATCTAATCAAGAAAAGGTGTTGATATTTACTAGATCAATATACTTGTTGTATCCTAATAGTTACAACAAGCTAAATCCCTTAATCAAGTAGATCCTAATAGCTCTTTTATGTAAAACCTCTAACATGGTGACACTTTAGCTAGTATTTTAAGTCCTCTAACAAGGATACTCCTAGCAGGGTAAAAATCCTAATGGGGATAGAGGTAAATCTCATAACTAGGTGGAACCTAATAGTGTCTTTGTAAAAATCCTAACAAGGTTAAGCTCCTAACAGGGTGTACTTTAGAAGAGTACAAAATTTGCAAGTCTCATATCACACATGGTTTTTTCCCATTTGGGTTTCCACAGGAAAATTTTATGTGTTATGTGTTTCTTGCATTGTGGTGGTTGATGTTGTAGACACTCAAAAATGGGCAAGTGCTTAAAATCATTCAAATTGCAAAATCTTAATCAAAATGATTTAATTCTCATAAAAAGGGATTAAATGAAATTGGAAAAAATCAATAAAATCAAAGGAAACATTAAATAATGACATTAAATAATTAAATACAAGCTTAAAAGGGGTCAAAAATACTATATAATTGATTTTAATCAATTAATTGTATAGTTGTAAATCAAAAATCAAAATGAACCTATTCCCTACATGGCTAATTTAATTAATTGATGGAATTTAATAAATCCTAATATCTTTCAACAAAAATTGAGGAACCAATGAGAATTGAGAACACAAAGCACATGGATCACTCATAGGAATTGAATCTTGATCACACAAATTCAACTTTGAATCTCATCCACTCAATTTTTTCCTTTTGTCCAAAGCTTTGAGACAAACATTTAAATTGTCCCCCCATTTAAAAACATTGCAAAGTTTTTGACTCAACCAAGGCTAAATCAAGGTTACTTCACTCTACCCCCTACCCTTGGGAATTTACTATAAATAAGAGTCATTTTGAGAGAAATAATATAGAAGAGAATTAGAGAGCAAAAAAAAAGAGCCAAAAATCTCATAAAAGCGCCTAGCTTTTGCTAGCTACAAAAAAGAGGTATTCATCAAATCAAGCTTGCATTGCTTAAATTGTGGCTATTCATTGAATCTAGATTAATATAAAAACCTTACTATTTGTCAAATTGAACAAGCATTAGGCATATGCCCTCCATTTTTTGAAGTGGATCAAAAAGCCAAACATGTTAGTTCAATTTGGTAGAAAGGAAGGGAGGAATTAACCAAACACTTTGTTTATTAAGAATCTCCTTGTCAAGTGATTGAAAAAGAACAAAAATATGATTGAAGTGTTTGGGAATAAAGGATAACAATAGGGATATGCTCTTCACTTTCTAAGTGAACCAAATTCCCAAACTTGTTGGACTAAGTTCAAATTTCTTTCTTTTTTATACATGCTAGTTAAAATAGAGCAGTAGAGGGCTTGCCTCCCAAGATTTTCCTTACGAGGACGGTGAGAGGAAATGACTCAAGTGGGAGACAATCACTTTAGCTACGGTACTATCCAACTCACTATCAAAAAATACACTCTTCCTTAATGGGGAGTGCCTAAGTTATGTGCAAGTTTCTTCACTTCCTCTAGTAGTCCTTTTGGATTGTGCCAAATCATACTTTTGTGCGTGTGGGAAGCCCGCAAGTGGGAAAAAGAGCTTGACATGATTTAGAACGGAAGAATTCATTAAATCCTGATAAGTAGTAAGCTACCTTATAGAGCCAAACATGTTAAAAGCCAAATTTGACTATAGGTAGATTGCTTGGAAGACTTTCTTGTTCAATACTTGTGAAAAATTACTGAGAACATACACTTTTAGTGTGGTTTTAGGTATATGATACAATCTGACATGTGTGTTGATTTTGTATTTCATTTTCAAGCAAGAATATCCCACAGACTTGATCTTAAAATTTTAAAAAATTCTAGAAATTACAACCCGATCTGTAAAGTGACACCTATAAACAATGAAGTCATGCCTATGACTTTTAAAGTGATGCCTGTAAACAATGAAGTCATGCCTATGACTTTTAAAGTGATGCCTATAAACAATGAAGTCACACCTATGACTTTTAAAGTGACGCATGTAAACAATGAAGTCACGCCTATGACTTTTAAAGTGACACCTGTAAACAATGAAGTCACACCTGTGACATTTTAAGTGACACTTGGAAAAAGTTAAATAACGCCTATCAATAGGAAAAAGCCATCTGCTTACCTACAGATCACCACCTAAGAATATTCCAGTCCCCGCATACCAAATTTAAAGTCACACCTACACATAGGCAAGTGACACCCAAAAATAAAGAAGGGCAAACAATGGACATTTCCCAAGAATTTGGAGAGATTTTGAGGTCATTTTTGGATACCCTTTTCGGAGATATTCTTTAGCAGTGCAACAAATATATCATATTCCTGAAAAACATTTATAATGATGAGTCTATTTGAGAAACAAATCGATCCTATTATGGAGCATAATTATCAAAATCAAGACCAAGATCTCCATAGTAATCAAAATGATGAATTGTTTAAAGATCAAATTCTGGGAGCAACCCAAGATCCCATGTTTATGGAAATAATGGAATTAATTTTGAATAGGGATAAAGATGCATATTTCTTAAATTTAGCTCAATCAAGAGTTAAGCTTCCTCATAATTATGACACATCAACCTTGAGGAAGAATGAGGAACAACAAAGAGATACGTCATCTAAAAAGCCATCAATAATATCAATTTGTCCTCTTCAAAGTGATGAAGTATCTGAAGATGAAATTTCAGAAGCAAACCAAAATCTCACATTTATGGAAATAATGGACTTAATTATGGAGAGGGATAAAGATGCATATTTCTTAAATTTAGCTCAATCAGGAGCTAAGCTTCCTCATGATTTTGACACATCAACCTTGATGAAGAATGGGGAAAAACAAAAAGATACATCATCTAAAAAGCCATCATTAAGATCAATGTGTCCTTTTCTTTATGATTATGGGCCATCTGTATCTTCATCTTCCTCACAAAAAGAAACATTTAAGAGCAACAAACCTATCTTAGATCAAGGTAAATTTCATGATCATCCTATTTGTGATCAAGATAATAAAGAGTATGAAGAGAAAAGTACCACTCTCAAGCAAGATCTAATGCACAAACCTCTATCTAGTAGGTTTTCTCCCATAGCTTGTACTCCTTTCATCTTTCGTTCATCTCATAAAGCTTCACAACTATTCAAAATTCCTCCATCAAAGAGCAAGCCTAATGATGACACTTTTCATGTTGATTATATCTACCCTCGAGGGTTATCTCTAAAAGAAACCCAAGCTAGTTTACATCTTGTTGCAGATTGTTTCTATGCTTCAAAGGTCTTGGACCTCAAAGCTTCATGTGCTTCAATGCCTATTATACCCCTTCAAAAGTATCCTACATTATTCTTCCAAACATCCCCCGGCACACATATCCAAACATCTACCTTGTCCTTAGAAATGGCTCCATGTCAAGAGGATGATCCAAAGAGAAAAGAAACAAATATCAACAAAGATCAAGATCAAGATTATATACAATCCCCTCTTATATTTTATGAAGTTCCCATATCTATAGAACCCTATGATGATCCCCTTGCATCCTTTCATGTCTTCCAAGATGATATCCTTCCATTCCAAGAACAAAATACCCTTCCAAGTTCCATATTTTCTCCACTTCCCAAGAAAGATCAAGATATCCCTTCCACAATTTCCAATGAGCATATTGAAAATCAAGAGAAAAATACCCTATCTATACCCTTCGAAGATCCTTGTCAAGATCAAAGTATCCCATGATTTCCTTGTCATATTCCTCCATGTTCACCTCAAGAAACCATCATTCTTCCAAATACCTTGCATGATAATAAATCCCTTCTAGCTTCAATTGATCCTATCAAATGTGTTCCTATCAAAGCTATTCATGAGCCTATTGGCATAAAGATAAATCTTAAAGATGAGAACCTTGGCAATGTAGCTCCTTTCAAAGATATTGATATCCCTCTCACACCTTATATCTCTCCATTCAAACGTAACCATATACCTTCATTATTCTCCAAATCCATTTTGGGTTCCTATGTCCCAAAACAAAATTCTTCATCCCTTCCATCCGTATTAGGTCCATTTATTCCTCCATCCTCCATTCCTATCATCCCTAGCTCTCCATTCACTTACCCTACCATGTATCAAGATCAACGAAGGCACACATACTTGAAGAATGTCCAAACACCAATCCATATGAACCCTCCATATTATTCCTATTCATCCACAATTCCTAAGTCTTTTGGAAGCAATTTTGATGTGCAACATAAAAATCATAAATCCAAGAATCCATATGTGTATAAAAATCACAATGTCCCATCTAATCGACATGTGAATGAAAAGAAAAATGAAATATCCAAAAGGCCACAAAGGTCCATCAAGCAAAAAGAAAAATCAAATACAAAGTGGGTTCCTAAATCCCTCATTGAAGAAATGCATTCAAAAGCATCAAAAAAGAAAGGAAAATCAAAGACTATGTGGATTCCCAAGTCACTGTTGAAAGACTTGCACACAAAAGAAAAATCAAAATTGACATTCAAGCTTCCAAAGGCTTCCATTCCATCTTCTTCCAAACATCTTCCACTTTCCAAGTCTGATTTGGGTTCCTATATCCCAAAATTCACTACCCCAAGAAGATCCTTACCTCCTTCATCTATTGTTCCTCCATCATTCCACCACTCTTCAAAGTGTGTGTCAAAGTTGATCTTGCCAACACTTTCATCTACAACATACCTTCTTCTTATCCTCACATTCATTTTCCAATACTTACTTTCCATACTTCCATCCCTCTTATCAATATCTTTGAGCATCCTAGCTATACCCTTGGTTTATTACAACATATCTTTAAGAGGAGCATTGTCCAAAGATCCCGATGTTGGGAAAATATTGAAAAATACAAAAAAAGAGAAAAAAAAAGAAAACAAAAGAAAGAAAAAAAGTGCCTTGGTGAAAACCTAGCAATAGGCACCTGGGTAGCAAAAGTAAAGAGAAACAAATACCATGATGAAAACCTGGCAAACAGGTGTCATGTGTAATTCCTCCTTCTTGTACTCTACACTTGGGGGCAAGTTTCATCCATGCTATCCTCCATCTTCCTATCATTTATCTCACTTACATCCATATTCCCTCTCTCACCTTTCATCTTGACAAGGTTGAGCACATCCATGAGCATTAAGTATCTTGACATCTGATATCCTTTCCATCAGCTTATGTACTTGTTGCATCCATGTTACCCTATCATGATCTTGCTTATCCCAAATTCACCTTCATTATTGCTTGACAGTTGTTCCATAATCCCAAAACAACCCTTCATAGACTCCATCACCCCTTTACTTGGATTGTGTTATCTTATCCACATCTTATCCAAATTGATCCTTTGGTCTTGATCAAAATGAAGAACTTAAAGTACAAAAATTGTTATCAAAAACTTCTTGACATGTCCACTCTTTTGGATCCCTCATTTTCATGACAACAAATCATTATCCTATAGGCTATCTAGCACTACATCATTGGCTTCCATGGCTTATCCAAAACATTCTTCACATTGCTATATCATTTTTCCTTAGCTTGGGTACTCTTGAGGAGATGGTCCTACGGGTCACATTTGCATGCTTCATCCATCATGGCCTTTCCATCTCTAATCCATCAGCTTGCAAATCCATCCTTCATGTCCTATATCTTGCTAGACATTGGGGGAAAATCAATGTGATCTTGTTCGAGAGTTGGTAATTTCTTGCATAAAGTGCTTTGAGCTACATCTTCCATAAATTGAGCTTTTGTAATATTTTGGAAGTTTGCCCAAGTCCAACATTTTTCCTATCCAACTAGGGGCATTGGATCTTAATCAATGGATTTCAACAAATGACATCAATTCACATGAAGCAATGCATTAAACTCAATCAGATTCAATAGTGCTACTTTCGGTCACATATCAAAGAGACTTATCAGAGCTTCAAAAGAGAGAGATTTTTGTTGAACCTTTGATGGATATCATTGTTCATACCCAAGTATTTTGATTCCACAACTTGATCCTTGAGCCTTCATTGACTTTATTATTGGGGATTAAAAATTGACAACACTTAAAAGATCAAAATGTTTGGAAATTCTTTTTGAAAATCTTGATACATTGCAAAACACTTGAAGCTTTTTTGATAATCTTTATTGACTTTTATCACATCTTTTTAGCTAAATCAATGATGTTTCGACCAGATTGGCGATGATAGAGATATGATATTTTTCTTGCCTTTGAGTGACTGTCTTGAGGGAGATCCATCGACTTATGTGAATTCATCTAATGACATGGTCATCAAATAATCATCAAGGACTTTCATATAGGATGGAGGGTTGACCTTTGTTTGTTTACCAAAATCCAATTGCAACATTGAATCCATTGAAACTAGTATTCATACTCCCATAGTTGGTCATTCAACTAGTGAGGGTTGTACTAGTTTCCTAAAGGGGGTTACCAAAAAGAGATATAAAGTGGTATTGATATCATCATGATGTGGTCAGTGATGGTTGTACTTGTTTTCTGGTCCCACAATGCTCAATGATGAAAATATTTCTCTATGGCATTTCTTTGCTAAAAGCTAGTGACAATTAGTTGCATTGCATTGCAATTTCATGTTAGATTAAGTGCATTAGTTTGTAGTTATTTTTCCAAGGGAAAAGGGATTTCAGTTAATTATCTTGATCAATAAAAAAGGGGGAATCAAAGAAAATTCCATATCATCGTATCAATGTTCTTAACATCAAAGATCTAATAAATCTATATATCAAGATATAATATCAACGACAAAATGATACATCCAAATCCTGATCAACAAAACATCAACATGATACAAAATAAACAACAAGGAAGATCCATAAATCTAATATCCAAGAAGCTAGGGACCATATGTATAACTTACGAAAATGTGCTTGTTTTGTAAATCAAGGGAATCATATCAGTATTCTATATCAGTGAATCATTTTACATCAATCAATTAATCAACCAATCAGTACCAACTTATTGTTTCCCAACTCTTGATCATGAGGCGGGACCAATATGATCAATATCAATCCTATCAGTGGCCTACCTATCAATTATCCCATATCAGTTTTTATATCCTATCAGATTGACAAATCACATTCATTGGTACTATTATCTTGATATCCTAATCACTTGTTTGCTTAACTACAATAGACCTAGCTATCTTGGACATTCAATCATTCATCCAGAGACATCAACAACATTTTATTAATCATGGTTTTTATATATCAGCATATCAATCAAACCGGGGCATTTGTTGGAAACATAGCATATCATCAATGTTTTTCAGAAATGAAAACATATTCATAGGATCAACTAATCAATCAATTTCATCATAAGTTTCTATCAAGCGATCAATGTTTTTCAGAAATGAAAACATATTGGATCAAATAATCAATCAATATCATCAATTTTTTCTATCAAGCAATCAATATGTTTCATTTCTGAGGGGGCATCATAAGAGTATCAAAGTGACATCAAACATCAATGAATCTAGGGCATCAAAAAAAATTTGAACTATTATCAGTGGTGCATATCATATCAAATGTTGAACCATATTAGGTAGTATCATTAATCATATCAGGTATCAAATCAGGACCTAAATCAGTTGTGTATCAATTAATTAGGACCTAAAAGTGATCAGGACTTAAAAATTTCTTTGAATTAATGAGCTTGGCACATGAATTCAAAGAGGGGCATTTGTAGACACTCAAAAATGGGCAAGTGCTTAAAATCATTCAAATTGCAAAATCTTAATCAAAATGTTTTAATTCTCATAAAAAAGGATTAAATTAAATTGGAAAAAATCAATAAAATCAAAGGAAACATTAAATAATTAAATACAAGCTTAAAAGGGGCCAAAAACACTATATAATTGATTTTAATCAATTAATTGTACAGTTGTAAATCAATAATCAAAATGAACCTATTCCCTAAATGGATAATTTAATTAATTGATGGAATTTAATGAATCCTAATATCTTTCAACAAAAATTGAGGAACCAATGAGAATTGAGAACACAAAGCACATGGATCACTCAAAGGAATTGAATCTTGATCACACAAATTCAACTTTGAATCTCATCCACTCAATTTTGTCATTTTGTCCAAAGCTTTGAGACAAACATTTAAATTGTCCCCCCATTTAAAAAAATTGCAAATTTTTTGACTCAACCAAGGCTAAATCATGGTTACTTCACTCTACTCCCTACCCTTGGGAATTTACTATAAATAAGAGTCATTTTGAGAGAAATAATATAGAAGATAATTAGAGAGAAAAGCATTGTTATTATAGGCATTTTTATGAGAATTTGATAGCAATTGAGAGCATTTAGCATTAGCATTTCAATTTATCATTTGCATAATGGATCATTATGAGCTAGATTATGTTGGAGATTTGCCAGCAGGCCAGTACTGACTGTATGTTTGTCATTGATGACAACATATGGAAAGTAGCATGCATGGAAGTCTTATGTAGTAAGCTTTCAATATATGTGGCATGGACATGATATCATGGGCGCAGAGGTTAACTATTAGTACAAATAGTTATATAGTAGCTTGTGTCAACAGTGTTCCTGACAGAGTAACAGGCAGTGTTCTATGTATGGTTGTCCGTATAGTTATCATAGAGCCTTGCGTGCGTGGATATATGTTGAAGACATGTTAGTGATGTTTTAGTCATGGAGGCATAGTCTTTTGATTAGTAGAAGTGAAGTTATGCAGTCGCTATTCGCCAGTAGCAGTTTCCTATGTTTTTTTAGAAGAGCCGACAGAGATTTTGTTGGTTCTGGAGTTGCACCTATCATGTGGGTATGCACCCCTGGATTTAAGCTTAGAGAAGAGTTATGGATGTTTGGTTAAGAGTGCATGAAGTAATTCAGCTTGAGAAGAGAGATCCAGTTATTTTGGTAGAGATGATAGTGTGTAGCGTGTGTCTATAATTATCTTATTGGATAGGTCCCAGAATGTGTTGCATGCATAGTAAAGCTAACAAAATGTTTATTGGAGTTTGTTATGGTTTCTCTGATATGGTTTCAAGGTGGTTCTAATAGGCCAACTTGATTATATCATTTAGAGGAAAGATATTTATAGGCAGTCATTTGTGATTTCTTGAGTGTGGTTCATGGTTGATTAAGAAGAGCAGAGCAAAGTGTGAAAAGTGTTGAGCCATCAGAAGAAGGTCTATGTGACCAAGTAAAGTATTTGTGCTATACATTAGAACTGATCCAAATAGCAGGTCAAAGCACAATTCACCAAGATCCAAATATAGTGTGTATCTTTTATTCAGAAGGTTGTAGCCTTCACCCCTTTGAGCAGTGAGCTCTTAGACAATGTGTCCTCTCCCTTAACAGGGACAATTGTAAAAGACTCCTAACAGGGTCTGACATTTGACCAGGTCTACTGTACTAAATATATTGTAAAGAAACTCCTAACAGGGTTAAGGATCTTCTAACAAGGATCATAATACACTAGTGCAAAATATTAGTGGGTGTCAATTTCCATTAGGGTTTTCACCTATTTGGGTTTCCCCGTAACCAAAATATTGTGTTGTGTTCAAGTGTTCTTCAATTGTGTTTATGCTTTATGTTTAAGTATACTTAATTGGATAAAGAATTGAAACTTGTAGATAACTGATTCACCCCCCACCCCCCCCTCTCAATTATCTCTTGGGACTATTCCTAACAAATTAAGCATTGTAGCATCATACTTTCTAATTTTAGAAGTGTCACTAGTAGGTAATACAAAGCTGAGAGCTCTACTTACCACATCTAATTAGAGAACCATGAGATGTTATGGATATTAAATGCATTTCTTAGTTTAAATTTGTATTACATTTGCTTTGATTTGTTAGTTAATAGTCCTAATTTCATGAAAGTGAATAGCATACACACACAAATGTTTATTTGGTTTAAGTTTCATTTTCTTATCAATCAATAAACTTATGAATGGTATCTTTGAAGTTAAGGAAGTTGAAAAGTATCAGATATCTTGATTACTGATTCACCCCCCCCCCTTCGTAATCTTGGACCGTTATGACTAATAATTGGTATCAGAGCTTTGGTCCTCTTTGTGTAGAAGCTTATTAGATTGAGGTCAAGATCCAAGAATGAGGAGAAAGGAAGGTCCTAAGTTCACAAGGGAGAACTACTCGGTGTGGAGTGGTATAATGAAACTTTATCTAAAATGTATGGGTAACCAATATTGGAATCATGTTAACCAATATGTTATTCCAACTAGTTCTCACAATTTAGATCAACTATTGGAATAAAAAGAGAATACTATAGCTATGGAAGCCATTGAAAGTACATTATTTGATGTAGAGTTTGTTGATATCCAAGATCTTGATACCATCTATGATGTGTGGGAGAAATTGAAGCTAGTGTATGGTGGATAAAAACATGTGTAGAAAGATAAGGTTGACAACCTGAAAGGAAAATTTAATGACATGAGGATGCTTGAAGGTGAAAACGTCAAGAAGTATGGTCAGAGAATCAAAGAAGTGGTTTATTCTATCAAAAGTGTTGGTGTAACTATTGAAGAAGAAGAAGTGATAAGTAAATTATTGAGAAACTTGTTACCTCTTTATGTCATTAGGGTTTCTGTTATTTAGGAGTTAAGATCTCTAGGAACTAAAATTGTCACTCTCGATGCATTAATTGGAAAGTTGACTACTTTTAAGCTTAGAAATTATGATAATAGTATTCCAAGAGTTGAAGCTACATTCAAGGAATGTATGTCTCTTGGACCTACAAGGAAAGAAAAGGAAGTTAGTCATGAATCTTCTTCTATGTTAAGTTACTCTAATGATTATGATTCTATCTTGACTAAAGAAAATAGACAAGATAAGTTGGAATAATTTTTTGATACAAGGATACCTAGAGGATTTGGAAAGCATAAAGGTAAGCTACCTTTCAAATGTTTCTCATGTAACAAGATTGGACACATTACTACTAGGTGTCCTGATGGTGATAAGAAGGATATGCCTAAGAGATTCATGGACAAGAACAAGAAGACTTGTTTTGTTACTGCAGATGAGGGAGTTATAGATGAGGAATCTGAGGATAATGAGGAAGATGTATTTGCATTTGTTGTTGTTAAAGAAAATCCTCTTGCAGATGATGAAACAGATTTGATTTCTAGCATGGATCATAGTGCAGATTGTATAATAGACAGTGGACGTACACACAACATGACCAGTGACTAGAGTAAGTTCATTAAGTTGGAAGAATGTGATGGTGGATTGGTAAGATTTGGTAATAACTCTCTTTTCTTGGTAAAAGGAATTGGATCTATTGCACTAAATAGAAAAACAAATTGTGATGATGTTTATTGGGTATAGGTGCTAGGGTACAATTTGTTGAGTATAGCACAGTTGAATAACAAAGGTTATCTTGTGGAGTTCAAAGGAGGTTTTTGTAGGATGCTAGGGAGATCTGGTGATCTGATTGCTACCGATATGTAGACTAAAGGTAACTTATTCCAACTTAATACTATAGTAAAGAGTTTTCTGATTCTAGAAGTTGATGATAGTTGGTTCTGGCATAGGAAATTGTGTCATGTTAACTTTTAGAGTTTGGTCAAAGTGAGTAAGATAAATATTGTTAGAGGTTTTCCACAACTAGTGAGACTAGACAATGTTATGTGCAAGGAATGTCAGTTGGGAAAGCTAACTAGTTCTATTTTTATCAGTAAATCATTTTTATCTGAAGGTATTTTCAATTTAGTTCATACTGATTTGTGTGGTCCTATGAGAACAACAATATACTATGGAGAAAGGTATTTTATTCTTTTTATTAATGATTACTCTAGGATGATGTGGGTTACTTTTTTGAAAGACAAATCCGATGCATTCTATTTATTTAAGGTGTTCAAAGCATGAATTGAAAAATAAATAGGTTAGAAACTAAAGTGCTTGAGATCTAATAGAGGTGGTGAGTTCACATCTTTGGAATTCACTAAATTTTGTGAAGAACATGGAATCAAGAGGCAAATGTTAGAACCTAGAACTCCTCAACAAAATGGGATTGCAGAGAGAAGGAATAGATCTATTATTGATGTTACAATAACAATGATGCTACAAAGAGATGTGCTCCAAATGTTTTGGAGAGAACAACACTTCTATTTATACATTAAATCAGGTATAGGTGAAGAAGGGTACCGATAAGACTTCATATGAGTCATGGAATGGTCACACACCTAGTGTGAAATACTTCAAAGTTTCTGGGATAAGATACTATATAAAGAGATGAAAATACAAGGAAATTTGATCCTAAGAGTGATGAGGGAATATTTCTAGGATATTCTACAAAAAGCAAAGCTTACAAGTGTCTAAACAAGAGAACCAACAAGATGATAGAAAGTGCAAATATGAGGATTGATGAATTCCTAGAGAAGAATGATGGTCCCAACAAGAATGAATAAGGAGATGATAAGGGGATTGTATATGTTCAACCGATGGAGAAAAAAGATATAAATCAAAATAATGAGGATGAACCAATTCAATCAGTAGAAGAGGCTCCTAGAAATCAACCAGTAATACCAAAGTATGTCAAGTTAAATCATTCACCCAATTAGATTATTGGAGATAAGAATGGTGGTGCTCAAACTAAAAGAAAGATTAGAGAAAGTACAAGTTAGATTTATAAACATGAACCTAAGTCAGTAGGAGAGGCATTAAAGAATGATAAATGGGTTAAGGCCATGGAAGAAGAATTGGGTTAGATAAATAAGAACAATACTTGGGTACTAGTTCCTAGACCCGTTGACAAGAATGTAATAGGAACCAAGTGGGTTTGCAAGAATAAACTCAATGAAGATGGTGAAGTAGTCAAGAATAAGGCAAGACTTGTGCTCAAGGGATATGCACAAGAAGTAGGCTTGGAATATGGAAAGAATTTTGCACTAGTGGCTATTCTTGAAGGAGTAATAATTTTTCTAGCATATGCTACGTACAAAGGTTTTAATATTTTTCAAATGGACATCAAATCTGCATTATTAAATGGTATTTTGGAAGAGGAAGTTTATACAGAATAACCTGATGGTTTTGCACTATCAGAAGGTGAGGACTTGGTGTGCAAGTTGCAGAAAGAGATTTATGGATTGAATCCAGCACCAAAGGCATGGTATGAGATACTTCACTCATATCTGATCAAGATCAGTTTTATTAGAACAAGTGAGGATAATAACGTTTACCTAAAGATTGATAAAGATGATAGATTGTTGATTGTTGAAGTTTTTGTGGATGACATCATTTTTGGTGGAAATGATGAGATGGGCATTGCATTTGCATAATAAGTGAGAACATAATTTGAGATGTTTATGTTTGGTAAGATCAAATTCTTTATTGGATTGTAGATATCTTAGATCAGTGATGCAATCTACATCATCCAGACAAATTATGTTAGGGAATTATTGAATAATTTGGGTTAGAATATTCTAAACCAGTAAGAACACCAATTGTGATATTGCTATCAGGATTCAACTGTGTAGTTTTTGAGTCAAACTCATTGACCCATGATTCATGAGTAGTGGTTCACATGAACCCATCTCTTATGAGAATGAATGGAACACTTAGCACTCATTGGATCTAGTTGAGTCAATGAGTTTGACTCAAATACTACATAGTTGAATCCTAATAGCAATATCACAATTTCACTTGCCATGGAAAAAATATCTCCTACTTATCAAGAACACCAATGGTGACTGGTTTTAAGGTATCCAAAGAAGATGATTCAAAAGAGGTGAGTGCAGTTTTGTATAGATCTATGATTGGTAAGTTGCATTATGTTGTTCATAGTAGACCTGATATAGCACATGCAATTGGCATTTTTGTAATATTTTAGTCTAGTCCAAAGGAATCCCATATGGTGGTTGTGAAAAAAAATTTTAGATACTTGAAAGGGACTGAAGATTATGGTCCTTGGTATGATCACAAAGGATATTTTTCTTTGGGTGTGTTCACTAATGTAGACTGGACATGTAATATGGATGATAGGAAGATCACAAGTGGAGGATATTTCTTTCTTGGAAAGAGACTTATGTCATGGACAGGTGAAAAGTAGAATTGTATTTCTCAGTCTACTACATAGGTAGAATATGTTACTACTAATATTAATTACACTCAAGTTGCTTGGATGAAGCAGTTATTGGAAGGAATTAAGGAAAAGGTAACTGAATCAGTGATTATCTATTGTGATAATACTAGTGCTATCAACATATCCAAGAACCTTGTGTTGCACTCTAAGACCAAGCATATTACAATTAAGTACCATTTTCTTAGAGAGCAAGTTCAGGAGAAAGAAGTACAGTTGGAGTATGTGCCAACAAAGGAGTGGGTTGCAGAAATTTTTACTAAACCACTACCAAAGGATATGTTTGAGTATCTAAGAGGCAATTTGGGGGTCATTCTCATACGTGCATAGAATTAAAGTGATGTCATTGCATCAATCAAATATTTTGTATTGAAAATCATTGTTAGATTGATGTAATAAGGAGCTACTCCTAAGGTGGAGCAAAAAGTGATGCAAATACTAAAGGAGAAGCAGTATTCTATGGTATTGCATCTTTTTCATTGTTTCCAAAGGGGGAGAGATGTACAAATAAGTGGTCAAGAAGATGAAAAAGAAATGGAAAAATACATGTGATAAATGGTGGTTGATTTAGAGATGAAGAGTGTAAGAACACAAGATGAGCAGGTTAGAGATGTTTTGATTGTTTGGGTTTCCATCTGATGCAAGAGAGGATAGGAGGGGCCAGGAATGACAAACCCTAACTAGATCCGCCTTGCCCAACAACACGTGGAAGAAACAACACACAAAAGTGAGAGAGAGAATGCAGGAAACTTTCATATATTATCTTCAAATTGATCCATACATGTCGAGCTATAAGGCCTTCCCAGTTTTAGCCAAGTATTACAATCAAGTAAAGTAGTCCTCCAACATGCAAGGATCTGTCAACAATCTCTAAACTTCTATCTCTTCTATCTTCTTTCTTCTATCAAAAATAGCTCCTAAACTCTAACCAAACAACTACATTTATACAAGAGGTTACTGAACCAATTCAGCCTTCACATCCACAATCAACGAAAGGAAGGACTAGATCTAGGTCCACATGCTTCCCAATGATGGATACCAATATTAAATCTATGACCTAAATTAACTACACAAGTCGATCTCAAAAGAAATAAAAAACAAACAACTTGGTAAGCAAGGAAACTGAGCACTAGACAAGCATCATCAAGCGCCAAGGAAATTCACCGAGTTCAGAGAGATAACCGACCAACACCGGCCAACAAAGGAAACCGAGAAACACTAAACCAACTCGGTCAAAGCATGAACCGAGCAACACAAACAAACTCAAATATGTTTTTGGTGACACAAGATTGCCAAGGACCTGAGATGCTCCTACGTCAGACACCTGGGGTTATTTGAAATGATTCTCCAAATCATGAAACAGGTATGATCTGAGCTACATCCAACTCAAACTGTGAAATCTAAGAACTATCTTCAATTGGTCTATTCTTCCACTTTACCAGATATTCCATATACTATTTGCCTCTTATACTTCTGCCAATTCTTTGCTCCAAAATATTTTCAACTTCTTCATTCTGCTTCTTACAATAATCCATCAGAATTGCCATGTCTTCTTCAGGTTCATGAAACTCATATAAATGAGTAATGTTGAATATAGGTGATATATCCATCTCATCAGGTAACTCAACCTCATATGCATTTCCACTCTCAAATTTTCTCAAAATCTTGCAAGGTCCAAACTTCTTCATCTTCATCTTTCCATATGTTCCAACAGGAAATTTGCCTCTCCTCAAATGAACCATCACTTCATCACCAACATCAAAAGTCTTATGTCTTCTTGATCTATCAGCTCTATCTTTGTATTTCAGATTACTCTTTTCCAGTTTAAGCTTCACATCTTCATGCAATGTCTTCATGTACTTAGCAAATTGTACTCCTTTAGCACTTCTTTTTCTTTCATCGAAAATGTCTCTCAAATCTGATATACCTCTCAGTTGTATGCCATTTACAATCTCAAAAGGTATTTTTCCAGTACTTCTATTGACTAAATTATTGTATGAAAACTCTGCTTGTGCCAACACAGAATCTCAATTACTCGGTGTGTCTCCAACTAAACATCTCAAAAGATTACCCAAGCTTCTATTCACAACTTCTACCTGACCATCGATTTGTGGGTGAAATGTAGAGCTATATTTCAACTCATTACCACACTTCCTCCAAAGAGCCTTCCAAAAATATCCAACAAATTTACTGTCTCGGTCAGAGATAATACTCCTTAGTAATCCATGCAATCTAACAATTTCCTTAAAGAAAAGATCTGCTACATGTACTGCATCTGATGTCTTTCTACAAGGTATAAAATGTGCCATTTTAGAAAATCTATCCATAACCACAAATATAGAATCATTACCTCTTACTGTCTTCAGTAAGCCAAGAAAAAAATCTATACCAATGTCAATCCAAGGTTTCTCAGGTACAACAATCGATGTATACAATCTAGTATTCTGACTAACTCCTTTTATAACTTGACAAACTCCACAACTTTTCACAAATTTCCAAACATATTTATACAACTGTGGCCAAGAGTATTTCTCCTTAAGCAAATTCAATATCTTATCCACACAAAAATGTCCAACCAAACCACTACTATGTTTCTCTTTTATCAAATTAGTTCTCATTGCTCCTCTCGGTATACACAACTGAATACCTTTAAACAACATACCTCCTTGCATAAAATATTCATCCCATTTAGTACTCTGTTGATCTTGAATAGGTGCTCTGCACTTTCTCCATGGCTCAGAAAAATTAGGATCAAATTCATAAGAATCCCTCATGTCATCAAAGCCTAGAATTCCAATTTTCATCTCAATCATCAAAGATCTTCTTCTACTCAATGCATCAACAACTCGGATAGTGACTCCACTCTTATGCTTTATCACAAATGTATAACTCTGCAAATACTCAACCCATTTCATATGTCTCTGATTCAACTTATTCTAACTACCCAAATACTATAAATATTTATGATTGGTGTACAACACAAATTCACTTGGCATCAAATAATGTCTCCATTTCTTCAGTGCTTGAACAATAGCATAGAATTTTTTATCTTACACAGAATATTTCCTTTTTGCATCATTCAACTTTTCACTAAAGAACGCAACGGGTTTACCTTCTTGACTCAACACAACTCCAATTGCACTTCCACTTGCATCACATTCCACTTGAAATACCTTATTGAAATCAGGCAATGCCAAAACAGGCAATTCAACAACCTTCTGCTTCAGAGTCTCAAAATTGTTATTAGCTCCATGTGTCCACTTGAATTCTCTTTTGTCTCCTCTCATAGTCTCAGTCATAGCATTACAAATTGAATTGAAATTCCTAATGAACTTTTGGTAAAAACTTTCCAAACCATGAAATGATCTTACCTCACTAGCATTCACAGGTGTAGACCAATTCAAAATAGCTTCAACCTTTTCAAGATCCATTTTCAAACCATCGGCTGAAATCACAAATCCCAAATACACAATCTCCTCTTTCATGAATGAACACTTTTTCAGATTTATCAACAACTTTTCTTCTTTCAATCTCTGCAAAACTTGTCTAACATGCAACAAATGTTCTTCTCCGGTCTTATTGAATATCGAAATATCATCAAGATATACAATCACAAACTTACCCAAGAATTTCTTCAAAACTTCATTCATCAACCTCATAAAAGTACTTGATGCATTAGTTAAACCAAAAGGCATAACCAACCACTCATACAAACCTTCTTTTATCTTGAAAACAGTCTTCCATTCATCACCTTCTCTAATTCTGATCTGATGATACCCATTTTTCAAATCGATTTTAGTAAAATACTTTTCTCTTGTCAAACTATCCATTATATCATCCATTCTCGATATAGGAAACCTATACTTCACTGTTATTTTGTTGATTTCTTTGGAATTAGTACACATTCACCATTCTCCATTCTTCTTAGGTGCCAATATTGTAGGTACTGCACAAGGACTCAAACTTTCTCTGATCAAACCTTTCTACAATAATTCTTGAATCTGTCGGTTCAATTCTTGATTCTCCGTAGGTGTTAACCGATGAGGTGCCTTATCCCGTAAACTAGCTCCAGGGATGAGATCCATGCAATGATCAATGCTTCTCTTCGGTGGAAAACCATCAGGTACATTATCAAAAATAATTTCACTGTAATTGGTGAGTAACTTATCAATCTCCTCAGGGACATTATCCTCTATTTTCTTACTCAGTTTGTTAGGAATTACAACAAAACATACATCATTTCTCTTTAAATCCTTAACAAACTTTATTCCTTCCATCAAGAAAAATTTCACAAAGGTGCAAACATTACTAATAGGTTCTTCCATCAAAGGTAACAAGATTTGTCTTCTTCCATCAGCCCAAATAGTATACTTATGCAATCTCCCATCATATATAGCATGTCTATCATATTGCCAAGGTCTACCCAACAAAATATGACAACAATCCATAGGCATGATATCACATAACACCTTATCATAGTACTTTCCAATTTTCAAATTCACATAACATTGTTCACTTACCAAGAGTGTATGCTCATCTTTGATCCATGAAATTTGATAGGGCTTCAAATTTTCCAACCTTTTCAACTGCAAATTTGTGACCATCTCCTTAGATGCCAGATTCTTCAAGCTACCACTATCAATGATTACCTTCCAAACTTTGTCAGAAACTCTACATCTGGTCTTGAACAAACTTTTCCTTACCAGATCTTCCTTTTTACCTTCATTCCAAAGTGCTCTTCTTACCATGAAGTTATTTTCCTTCCCAGGTTCATTCAGCGACTCTTCTTGCACCAAAACATTTCTACTGCTACCAGCCTTCTTACTTGCATGTGTACACTCAAATGATCTATGTCCTTCTTCTCCACAATTGTAACAAGTTCCTCAGAAACCACCTCGGTAGCTACTGCCTCTACCTCTAGATGAACTTTCACCCTTCCACTCGGTCTTGCCTTTATCCAGAGTTGTCTATTCTAGTTCAGATCTACTTTTTTCACCATGGGATCTACCTCTTTCTCTAGGGAATCTACCACCTCTACCTCTTTGTCTTTGCTCATGTCTCTTATTCAATTTCTCCTCAGCTTTCAATGCAAATTGATAAGCCTCTTCAATGTTCTTCAATTTGACCAAACTGATTTCATCTTGGATGGAAACTCTCAAACCATTCAGGTATCTAGCAATTCTTTCCACATCATCTTCATCATGTCCAGATTTGATATCTAATCTATAGAATTCCTCAGTATATTCCTTTACCGAGCTATCTTTCTTCCTTAAACTTTGCATTCTCCTAACTAGGTTAATCTGATAATCACAAGGTAAGAACTTTCCTTTCAAAATATTCACCATTTTACTCCATACCTTGATTTTGTATTTGCCTTTCCTCTTTCTGTCTAGTTGTAGATGTTCCCACCATAAGGATGCATGAATTTTCAACTTTGTGCTTGCAATTTTCACCTTCTTTTCCTCAGGTACATTTTCATACTCAAAGTACTTTTCCATCTCAATGATCCAATCCAACAATTCATCAGAATCCAACTTTCCACCATACTCAGGAGGATTAAAGTATGTTGTAGAATTCAAACTTGTCAAAGCCTTCAAGAATCTTTCCTCACCCTGATCCATCACAGGTGCAGGTTCTACATCACCTTGTTCTACCTCAATTTCATCATCACTAACCTCTTCTCTGGGTTGTTTCAATAGTTTCTAATATAGTAGCAAGTTGCCTCAACATGTCTACCAATCCTAGATCCACATCTCACCTCCCACGAACCATCTTGAAAACCCTCTGCAATTGCAGGTCAGATCACAATCTGCTACCCCACAACAATTCAACTAGGGCTTCACAAGAAGGAACCTTCAAATCTAGATTCACAAACCTAGATCCAGATCTAACCTCACTCTGATACCACCTGATGCAAGAGAGGACATGAGGGGCCAGGATTGGCACACCCTAACTAGATCCACCTTTCCCAACAACATGCAGAAGAAACAACACACAACAGTGAGAAAGAGAATGCAGAAAACTTTCATATATTATCTTCAAATTGATCCATATATGTCAGGCTGTAAGGCCTTCCTAGTTTCAGCCAGGTATTACAATCAAGTACAATAGTCCTCCTACATGCGAGGATCTGTCAACAATCTCTAAACTTCTATCTCTTATATCTTCTATCTTCTATCAAAACTAACTCATAAACTCTAACCAAACAACTACATTTCTACAAGAGGCTACCGAACCAAGTCATCTTTCAGATCCACAATCAATGGAAGGAATGACTAGATCTAGGTCCACATGCTTCCCAATGATGGGTACCAACATTAAATCTGTGACCCAAATTAACTGCACAAATCGGCCTCAAAAGAAATCCAAAACAAACAACTCGATAAGCAAGGAAACCGAGTGCTAGAAAAGCATCACCAAGTGCCAGGGAAATTCACTGAGCGTCAAAGAGATAACTGACCAACACCAGCGAACAAAGGAAATCGAGCAACACTGAACCAACTCGGTTAAAGAAGGAATTGAGCAACACAAACAAACTCAAATATGTTTTTGGTGACACAGGATTTCCAAGGACCCGAGATGCTCCTGCATCACCATCAATTCCAAAGGGGGAGATTGTTGGCATAACTAATGATGTGATGGTAAGTGATGAGATGATATATATTTGGTGATTGAGATGATCATTTATTGTGTTGTCAGCAATGTCAAGTATTGACCTAGTGTTCTTAGTGTGTTTCCAATTATGTGAGAATAATGAATAGTATGCTCCAAGTGGTTCCATTTTTTTCAATTATTAAGGGAGACTTGGGAATGTCTATAGATGATAACTGTGTAACTACAACTATTGAATGTATTATTTATGTAAGTTATGAATGATTGAAGTGTGATAGGCAACTGCTATAATAGTATGTGATTGGCAATGAGTGATTTGATTGTTTTATCAAATCTATGGTGAGTTAGGTGGCACGATCATAGAATTATGTTTTTAATCCTATGTTGAGTTCATGGTTATTACTACAATTGATTTGGTTGATCGGTAAGCATGTTTTGAAGATACAAAAGTTGTTTCAGTGACCAATGACAATGTTTTTGTGTTACCGATCGTAGATCTTCTACTGGTGGTCTATCACCATGTTGCGATGAATGATTTTTATTCCAAATGTCATGTTGATGTGTCTAATCTCATTTATGGTGATGATTTTTCATTACATTGATCGAGGTAGATTATTTTATCAAGATGAAGGTTGAGTTGGTCAAAATGTGTTTGATTGTTCTTGATAAAATTAATTGTTTAGATCTATCATGTGGCCAACATGTTATATAAAGATGGTTGTTACATTGGGCTATGTGTTTTGGCATGATCTCTCTAGACGAAAATATTAGAATAGAGATTTCAATGTGTTGGATGAGGTGTTAAGTCAGTGGAATGTTTAGGGATTGACAGTGATATTTATATCATGGAATTGAAGATTTGTGTGTGTAGATCATGATTGTGGAGGTGCAATCAAGCTAGGGTCTTCCAAAGATATCTGAGGACATAATTTATACATTAAAAAGGATCTGGTCAAGAAAAGGTGTTGCTATTTACCATATCAATCTACTTGTTGTATCCTAATAGTTACAACAGGCTAAATCCCTTAATCAGGTAGATCCTAACATATATTTTATGTAAATCCTTTAATAGGGTCACACTTTAGCTATTATTTTAAGTCCTCGAACAAGGCTACTCCTAATAGTGTAAATCTCCTAATAGGGGTATAGGTAAATCCCATAACTGGGTGGTAGCTAACAATGTCTTTACTCCTAACAAGGTTAAGCTCCTAACATGGCGTACTTTAGAAGAGTACAAAATTTGTGAGTCTTAGCTCACATGTGGTTTTCACTCATTTGGATTTCCACAAGAAATATTTAAATGTGTTATGTAATTCTTGCATTGTGGTGGTTGATTTTTATTTGGTTTAAGTTTCATTTTCTTATCAATCGGTAAATTTGTGAATGTTATCTATGAAGTTGAAGAAGTTGAAAAGTATCAGATATATTGATTACTGATTCACCCCCCTCCTCTCTTAGTAATCTTGGACCCTTAGGACTAATAAGTACTTCTTCTATCATCTATGCATCTTATCTTGTAAGTATTGGTAAATGATTTCAATAAAAAAAACCATCTCTTATGGATCATAGGACAAAATTTGGAGTACCTTTCAAGTATCTAAATATTATTTTTACTGCCACTTCATGAGATTATCTTTGGATTTTTATTGATATCTAGTAGCTAAATAGACTACATGCATAAAATCTAGTCTTAAAGAAATTATCTATAGAAATCCACCAATCATAATTTTGTACAACTTCTAATCAACCTCTAGAGACTCATCATCCTCGCTTAACCAAAATCTAGTAGCCATAATGGTTTCCACTAGTTTGGATTCCTCCATTCTAGATTTATTTAGAAATTCTTTGATGTACTTAGTTTACGAAATAAAAGTACCATCCTTTTTCTACATGAATTTTTTTAATTACTATAGTAGAAAATACTTGTCTATTTTGGCATACCAAGCCTACAAACTTCCTTCAATCCATACAACACTTTCTTAAGTTTGAAAAACATATTCAGATCTTCTAAGATTTTAAAATTGTCTCGTTGTTCAATGTAGACTTCTTCTTCAAGTTCTCCATTCAAAAATACAGACTTAACATCCCTCTAATAGACCTTGAAATTCTTGTGTGCAACAAGAGCCAAAATAATTCTTATAGCTTCCATTCTAGCTATCAGATAAAAAAAAATTTCAAAATCAATTCCTTCGACTTGAGTATGACCTTTACATACCAATATTTCCATGTTTTTGGTAACCTGTCCATATTCATCCAACTTGTTCTAGGATACCCACTTTGTTCCAATTATATTTTTGTTTACTAGACTAGGTACTAGTTCTCATGTTTGATTATTTTGTATTTGATCTATCTCTTCTTCAATTTTTCTTGTCCAACATTCACATTTGCTAGCTTTTGCATAATAGTTGGTTTTATTTCATAAATAAAACAACAATTTGATTTCTCACCTATGTCCTCTTCTTGTTAAAACACCTTTGTCCTTGTATTTAATGATCTGATCTACTAACTGATCTCTCTAAACATACCTAGTAGATGTCCTTGGAGATTTCTTTTATTATATCTCTTCATCCTTTGATTCTTTATCATGATTTAATGGAAATTTTCTTTCTTCTACAGGTGTAACAAGAACCCTCTCTAATTCATCTCTAGATCTAAATCATTCAAATCCCATACTTCATTGACTTTGACATTTGTACTTTCTAACTCTTCAGTCTATAGAACCCACACGCCTTTCTCATAGTGGAGTATCCCAAGAAGATACCTTCATCTAAGCTTGCAAATTTTCCAAGATTTCCCTCATCCTTTTTGATGTAACATTTTCTTCCAAATATTTTAAAGTATTTGATAGTAGGTTCTTTATCGAAGCATATCTCATAGGGAGTCTATATGATTTACTCTAATTTTTACTTTGTCAAGAAGATAAACAACAATGTGCACTACATCTATCCTTTATACATTTGACATATTAACATCCTTCAACATTCTCCTAGCCATCTCAACAACAAATCCATTTTTTCTTTCAACTATTCCATTTTTCTATGGAGTCACAAGAGTAGATAATTGTCTTATAATTCCATACATCTCACTGAAGCTATTAAACTCATATGATGTGATCTATCCTCCTCTATTGTATCTCAATCACTTGATCCTAGTATCCATTTGATTTCAACTAATCTTTTGAAAATTTTAAATCTATGTAACGCTTATAATTTTTATCTTAAAAATGTTATCGATGTCATTCTAGTATAATCATCAATAAGTAACATGGGTTAGCTTTCACCATTGAGTAATATTGTTCTTGTAGGTCAGTGTGTGTTAGGTCCAAAGGCTTTGTGGTTGAATACTCCTTTATATGGAATGTGTTCCTTGTTTTCTTTCCAATTAGAAATTCTTTGCAATTGTGATAGAAGGTTTGATAACTTTTGGCATGTCTCTCACAACATTAGAGTAACTGATCTTCATCAAATTTTCAATTATGATGTTCCCCATTCTTTTGTTTCATAGACAATATTCATTCTTTAGTTCTAAAAAGTAACAACCACCATTTTTATTCTTGAAATAATAGACATTACCATTCCTTATGTCCTCTACAACAATATTTCTAGACCCCTTCCCGATTTCACATTTCCTCCAAGAAAGATTCCTTGAAAACCTTTATGGCACAAATAAATGACAATTTTTTTTGACTTAATCCTTCCATATAGTAGACAAAAATAGCTTTATTCTTATCATTAGTTAAAATGGGTCCCTTACCACATAGGTGCAAAGCCTTTGTTAGTAAATGATGTTGATTCTCTATCATAGTTCTCAAGATGTAAAAATACCTTTTTGTCATTCATCATGTGATTTGAGCAACTGAAATTAATGATCCAAGATAAAGATTCTTCTATCACATGCATAGTATTATTATGTCTTTTGGATATGACATTATCCTCATTTTTTATAGCCAAAAATAGTACTTCATCATTTGAATCAATTGTTAATATGATTTAGAACAACAGAGAGGGGGGGTGAATCAGTTGTTCTCAGGTCCTGATGTATAAGACAAACTTAAAAACTTTACTTTAAATCAAATCAAGAAACCAAAACAAACTCGGTCATCACTAATTCATCAATAGAAACATATAACAATGCAGTCCACTACCCAGTTGTATCTAACTTGTAAACCATAGAAATGTTCACACCAAAACATTCACACACAAGTATGACACCAGGATTTATAGTGGAAACCCAATATGGGAAAAATCACTTTGTAACATGCTACTATTATTTTCACTCTTCTGAAGTGAGCTCGGTTAAAAGCCGACCCTGTCAAAGGTTACAATGCACACTATCAAGTGTGACCCGGTTAAAGGATTTAATCACCCTGTTAAAAGTGAGCCTGGTCAAAGGACTTACATACACTCCATTAGAATGCAACCTTGTTCAAAGGATTTAACTTATGATTGTTAGATCAACCTCTGTTAAAAGGATTTTGATTGTTACAATGGTTAGAAAGTAGCAGCAGTGTTGATCTGAAAAAAATACAACTTACTTTGCAAATATCAGATCCAATTCTGTACATAATATTGGTTTACTGACTTTGAAACTTTTCCATCTCCATCTTTGATCTGCTCAGAACTTTTCTTCAAGTGATCACCACACTTCACCTTCAGCCTTTTTGCTTATACAGTCAATAAAACTTATCTTCCAGTATTTCGGTTTCACCCCAATACATCAACCTTTTTTGCCACTCTCATACATCTAATCCAATGTTCAAGTTCCCTTAATACTTTCCTCAATTAGGTTAACTCATCTTTTGCCACTTAATCTCATTCATAGATCTTAGGGTTAGGTTAGATTCATTGAATCTACCCACATTTTGTTCTTTGCCTTCTTTTCTAGAAACATCTCAAATCTCATAAAGATTTACAATAAAACATTTTACAGTGCATTAAATGCTTCCATACAATCAATAAATAAAGTCAACACATTTTACATAATCCAAGAATTCAAACAATGTCATCCCCAAAAAGAATTCTCTTCAAATATAAAAATTGTTGATGCTCAGTCAATACTATGATCATCCACTTGGTCTTCATGTAGAACGCTCGGTCATTACTAAAATTATTTCCTCGGCATGCACTGTCTCCTCCAGCAATTTACCGATACTCAATTGACATAGGATTTTGCTCGTCATCCACTAACTCAGTTGACACTAACATAACTCGGCTTAAACATGATTTTATCCATTTTGCTCAGTTAAGCCTACTAGTTTAGTCTTCAATCTCACTAAGATAAACAATACATTATCTCATCATTGTGCAACATAGTCAAGTACACTTTGTAGTATCAAGATAACTCAACCTTTCCCTAGGTGCTATTGTTACCAACCTTGCTTCACTCATTCACAACACTTCAATGGATATAGTACTTTCCTAAGTAGCAACAGTCTTACCAGTTAAGGTTTTGACATCAATGACAATACAACAATTGTTTCAATTGCAGTTTCCAACAATCTCCCTCTTTGGCATTGATGGCAACACCATATGATATCACCTGAATAACACATGGATTACCAACCAATCCAAAACTTATTTGTCCATCAGAGAAATTTATAATATCCTTAGCTTGATTATGATTTAGTATCTGTAAATCAAGAATCTGTGACCATCAGCAGTAATCAGATCTCCCTCTATCCTGATCTTTCATTTTAGTTCATCTTCCTCTTATCTTTCAGTATCTTCTCCCTCAGTTTCTTCTCTATTCTCAGTATCATGTGTTATCATTATCCGTATCTTCTCCCTCTTTGACAAAAATGCCAAAGCAGTAACATAACATACATCCAACAGATGTAGATAGTGTCTTTGTAGTTCAATGTTTCTCCCTCTGTCATCTTGCTTATGACTAATTCAGTGTTTGTGCTCTTTCTTCACAACTCTAGGGCAGTCCTAAAGTGTGACATTCTTCTGCATCAACGTGTTAGATATTCTATTGTAGCATATTTGATGAAGTGCTCCTAGCTTGACTAGGTAGCCTCAGTTGGGGGAAGGACCCCTAATTTGTTTCTCAAGTACTCATGAGCTTCTTTAGGTAAAGCTTTAGTGAATATATCTACTATTTGTTCTTTTGTATTCACATACTCCAGTCGGACTTCTTTGTCTTGTACCAATTCTCTCAAGTAGTGATATTATTGCTATGTGTTTGATCTTTGTATGCATCACTAGATTCTTAGAAATATTAATAGCACTTGTGTTGTCATATAAAATAACAACAAGTTCAGTGATTTCTTCTTTCATTCCTACCAACAATTATTTTATCCAGACCAGATTTGAACAGTTTACTGCAGAAACAAAATACTCGGCCTTCGCAGTAGATTGGGAAATGCAATTTTGTTTCTTGCTTGTCCAGGAAACTAATCTTTGTCCAAGAAAGAAAGCTCCACCACTTGTACACTTCCTATCATCTACATTTCCTGCCCAATTAGCATCAGTATAAACTTTCAGTTAAAATCTGTCATTCTTCTTATAATATAGCCCATAGTCAGTAGTTCCTTTCAAATATCTCATAATTCTCTTCATAGCCATCATGTGTGTTTCCTTAGGATTGGCAGAAAATCTTGCCACAATCCCAATAGCTAATGCAATATCTCATCTGCTATGTACAACATACTGCAACTTTCCAATCATGGATCTATACAAAGTCTGATTCACTTCAGCAGCATCATCATTTTTAGATAACTTTTGTCTAGTAACCATAGGAGTTCCTACTGGTCTAGCATCTTCCATCCCAAAAGTTTTCAGTATTTCATTCACATACTTAGACTGTGTAATGAAAATTCCGTTCTTCATCTGATATATGTGTAAACCAACAAAGAATTTGATTTCTCCAAACATACTCATTTCAAATTCAGTTTGTATTTCATTTGAAAATCTCTTACACAAATCATCTTGTCCACCAAAAATAATGTCATCAACAAAAATTTTTGCTAACAAAATACCTTTTCCTTCTTCATCTTTCATATACAGATTGCTTGTGTCATTTGTCCTTGAAAATCCAATCTGCATAAAATAGTTATGCAGCCTCTCATACCATGCTTTGGGAGCTTGTTTTAATCCATATAATGCTTTGTTTAGTTTGCATACCATGTGTCTTTTGTTTGGATCAATAAAACCTTCTGGTTGTTCTATGTAAACTTCTTCTTCCAATATACCATTTAGAAATGCAAACTTGACGTCCATTTGATAAACCTTGAAATTTTTACAGGTAGCATATGCAAGTAGATTTCTTACTCCTTCCAGTCTAGCTATAGGGGCAAATGTCTCCCCATAATCTATTCCTTCTTCTTGTGTGTAGCCTTTGCATACTAGTCTAGCTTTGTTCCTAGTGATTTCACCATTTTCATTCATCTTATTTCAAAATACCCATTTTGTTCCTATAACATTCTTATTTTCAAGTCTCGGCACTAGTGTCCAAGTATCATTTTTCTCAATCTGGTCAATCTCTTCATTCATTTCTTGTATCGAATCTTCATTCTCCAATGCTTCTCTTGTTGTTTGAGGTTCAAATTCACATAGTAGGCATGTTGGATCCTTGATCTTACTTCTGGTCTGAATTCCAACATCTTTATCTCCAATTATCTATTCAGGCTTGTGATGTCTTCTTACATATTTTGCCAAAATAGGTTCAACATTTTTCTCTTCTATTTCATCAGGTTCCCCAACAAGATTGTTAGATTCAGCTTCTGAATGCTCGGCAACCTCTTCCTGATAGTCGACAGTACCATTCTGTAGCTCGACATGTTCTTTTTCTTTCTCGGCACTATTTTCCTAACGCTTGGCATTACCTGTCTATCACTCGGCATTGCTTACCTGAGACTCAGCATCAGGTGCAAGTCTGTTACTTGCCTCTTCTTCCTATTCAATGTACACAAAAGATTTGTAATCTTCTGGTTCTCTTTTACTGTCAGCTTTGTTTCTTTCTGCATACTCATCAATTCTTACAATCACACTTTCCACTATTTTGTCAGTGTTAGAGTTCAAACACTTATAAGCCTTACTTTTCATGGAATACCCTAGGAATATGCCTTCTTCACTTTTAGCATCAAACTTTCCATTCCTAGTATCCTTTAGTATATAGCATTTGCTTCTAAAGATTCTAAAGTATTTAACATTTGGTGCATGTCCATACCATAATTCATAAGGTGTCAGATGTGTACCTTTTCTAATTTGTACCTGGTTAAGAGTGTAAACAGTAGTGCTTATAGCTTCTTTCCAGTATTTCTAAGGCACATTCTTTACAATCATCAATGTCCTTGCACAGTCCAAGATAGATCTATTTCTTCTTTCTATTATACCATTCTGTGGAGGAGTTCTAGGTGCAGACATTTGTCTTCTAATACCTCTTTCATTACAAAATAGATTAAGTTCATTTGATGTAAATTCTCCACCTCAGTCAGATCTAAGACATTTCAAGTTCCTACATGTCTCCTTCTCAACTTTAGCCAAGTACCACTTAAAGAATTGAAAAGCATCAAATTTCTCTCTTAAAAACATTACATGCATCATCCTGGTATGATCATCAACAAACAAGATAAAGTATCTAGCACGACAGTAACTTTGTATACCCATAGGTCCACAAAGGTCAGTATGAACCAAATCTAAAATGTTTTCAGAAGTAAAGGATTTTCTCTTGAAACTTGACTTTGCCATTTTTCCTAACTGACATTCCTTGCACATTATATTCTCAGGTTTCTTCAGTCTAGGTAGACCTCTTACTTTCTTCTTCTTACTTATCTCTACCAAATTGTCAAAATTCACATGACACAGCCTCTTATGCCATAACCAAATATCATCAAGTTGTGCAATTAAACATGTTTCTTCAGATAGGTCAAGATAGAACAAATTACCTCTAGTCTGCTCTCCACTTCTAATCAGCTCACCAGTGGCATCAAATATTTTAGCTTTCTTGTGATGAAATTCTACTCGGTAACTAGTTTTGTTCAGCTGAGCAACACTTAACAAGTTATAATTAAGACCATCAACCCAATAAGCATTTTCACAAGATATCTTATCAGTCAGTTTAATCAAACCTTTTCCTCTAACAGGACATGGTGCATCATTACCAAATGTTACACTTTTACCTCTGTAATGATATAAAGTTTCAAACTTATCCTTATCACCAGTCATGTGATGTGAACAAGCACTGTCAATAATCCATTTATTATTCTTGTTCACATAGGAAATCAATGCAGTTTCCTCATCCTCATCAGATTCATCTTTCATTGCAACATAGACAACTTCAATTTCAACATCATCACCATCAGTGTCAGTTCCTTCTTCAACAATATAACAAGATTTCTTACCTTTTCCCTTGTAGTCTTTGTTCCTTCCGTAGCTTCTGTCATCTCTTCTGTCTTTGTGTTTGCTTTTCCTTTCATCATCTTTATCCTTCCTGTCAGGACATCTAGCAGCTATATGACTGACCTTATTACATGCAAAACATATGATAGGGAGTTTACCTTTATACTTTCCTTTTCCACTTCTCAGTCTTCTAGCCATAAGAGCTTCTAGATCTTCAAGTTCTTCATCAGAAGTGTCACTGTCACTTTCACTTTCACTTTCATTTTCACTTTCACTTGTGCATCTTTATTTTTCCTTCTTAGGTTTGTTCAAAACTAATTGTGACTTAAAAGCATATTCAACATTTCCAATACTTCCAACAGTGAAATTATCATAATTAGAGAGTTCAAAAGTAGTCAGCTTACCAATCAAACCTTCCAAAGTGAGTCCATTTGTAGAGTTACATCTAGATTCCTGAATAGCTGAGATCTTGATAGCATATATAGGATGCAGAGTTCTTAGTACTTTTCCAATAATGGTTTCCTCATCAATAGTTCCATTGGCTCCCCTAATAGCATTTACAACTTCTTTTATTCCACCACAATATTGTGCAATGTTTTCACCTTCTTGCATTCTCATTTCATCAAACTTACCTTTGAGACTCTCGGCTTTTTCTTTTAGTACAAATAAGTCACCACCATAGATCTTTGCAAGAGTGTCCCACATCTCCTTAGCAGTTGTACAGCCCTTAATGTCTTCAAATTCTGGATAGCTTAGGGTAGATGCAATTTCCAGCATTGCCTGATTATGTTCTTGCTTAACTCTCATTTCTTTGACAGTCATAGGTGTAGCAGGTGAGACATATTCATTCTCAATATAGTACTTTGCATAATCACCAATACCAGCTAGGTGTAGCTTCATCAAGCTTTTCCATGCAGGGAAATTCTCCTTATTCAACTTCGGTACCTCCTTATACATCTTGATCATTTGCTTCAAGTCCCTTTAAACTTGATTTCTGTATACACCAATAAGCAACACAACTATGATACCAATTGTTAATATGATTTAGAACAATAGAGAGGGGGGGTGAATCAGTTGTTCTTAGGTCCTGATGTATAAGATAAACTTAAAAACTTTACTTTAAATCAGATCAAGCAACCAAAACAAACTCGGTCATCACTAATTCATCAATAGAAACATATAATAATGTAGTCCACTACCCAGGTGTATCTAACTTGTAAACCATATAAATGTTCACACCAAAACATTCACACACAAGTATGACACCAGAATCTATAGTGGAAACCCAACATGGGAAAAACTACTTTGTAACATGCTACTATTATTTTCACTTTTCTGAAGTGAGCTTGGTTAAAAGCCAACCCTGTCAAAGGTTACAATGCAAACTATCAAGTGTGACCCGGTTAAAGGATTTAATCACCCTGTTAAAAGTGAGCCTGATCAAAGGACTTACATACACTCCATTAGAATGCAACCTTGTTTAAAGGATTTAACTTATGATTGTTAGATCAACCTCTATTAAAAGGATTTTGACTATTACAATGGTTAGAAAGTAGCAGCAGTGTTGATCTGAAAAACATACAACTTACTTTGCAAATATCGGATCCAATTCCGTACACAAATACTGGTTTACTGACTTTGAAACTTTGCCATCTCCATCTTTGATTTGCTCAAAAATTTTCTTCAAGCGATTACCACACTTCACCTTCAGCCTTTTTGCTTATACAGTCAATAAAACTTATCTTCCAGTATTTCGGTTTCACCCCAATAAATCAACCTTTTTCTCCACTCTCATACATCTAATCCAATGTTCAGGTTCCCTTAATACTTTCTTCAATTAGGTTAACTCATCTTTTGTCGCTTAATCTCATTCGTAGATCTTAGGGTTAGGTCAGATTCATTGAATCTACCCACATTTTGTTCTTCGCCTTCTTTTCTAGAAACATCTCAAATCTCATAAAGATTTACAATAAAACATTTTATAGTGCATTAAATGCTTCCATACAATCAATAAATAAAGTCAACACGTTTTACATAATCCAAGAATTCAAATAATGTCATCCCCAAAAAGAATTCTCTTCGAATATAAAAATTGTTGATGCTCGGTCAATACTGTGATCATCCACTTGGTCTTCATGTAGAACGCTTGGTCGTTACTAAAACTGTTTCCTCAACATGCATTGTCTCCTCCAGAAATTTACTGATACTCAGTCGACATAGGATTTTTCTCGGCATCCACTAACTTGGTCGACACTTACATAACTCAGCTTAAACATGATTTTATCCATTTTGCTCGGTTAAGCCTACCAGTTTAGTCTTCAATATCACCAAGATAAACAATACATTATCTCATCATTGTGCAACATAGTCAAGTACACTTTGTAGTATCAAGATAACTCAACCTTTCCCTAGGTGCTATTGTTACCAACCTTGCTTCACTCATTCACAACACTTCAATAGATATAGTACTTTCCTAAGTAGCAATAGTCTTACCATTTAAGGTATTGACATCAATGACAATACAACAATTGTTTCAATTGCAGTTTCCAACATCAATTTATCATTAATCCTCTAATGAGTGAGATTCCATTATGCAAAAATTCTTCTTTCCCTTGTCTATAATCTGACTTATCATTCCTATCATATCTTTTGTAGATCTATTTCTTATCATCATCATCAATTTTCTTCCTATCTTCTCTAAAAGGACTTTTAGTAGCATAGTGACCTAATCTTACACAATTAAAACATTTAAAGGGTGACTCACCTTTATATTTGTCAGATCATTTCTTCATATTTCTAAAAAAAAATCATCTTCATCTAAATTAGAATCATCTTCAACATTTCATGTTGATTTTAAATCATCATCTTTCTTCTCACGCTAGTTACCCTCAAGTTCTAATAGCTCAGACATAATGACTGCACTATATAGTTCTTTCAAATTTTACTTCTCCATATCCTAAATTTGTTATATAGTGATTAATAGGGTTTTGTAGGTCTTATTCATTTTCCTCATCACTTTTAGCACCACCTCATTGTCTTAAAGGGATCCATTGGAGCCTATAATAGAGTTGAAAAATTCATTTACCTAATGTATATAGTCTTCAATGTTCTTATCTTCTAACATCTTCATAGTCTCAAACTTGTGTTTCAAATTTTGCAACTTGATCTACTTGATCTTTTTGTCTCCTTTATAAATAATACCAAGATTTTCCCATAAATCAAATACAGATTTGTAACCCGTGACTTAAATAGCAATTATAAATAACCCAAAATACTAACAATTGCATTTCTTTCCCTAGCATTGTTCTCATGTGACTTGATTTATTGTCGATTGGTAAGAGTACTTGATACCAGAGGAATATAACACTTTTTGATATCATTAAGAACACCATTTGACATAGAGTCCAAAGGAGACTCCATTCTCCCCATCCAATAAGTATAGTGTGTTCCATAAAATTTAAGTACTTTGATTCTATGTTCACCAGCCATTTCTGATCCACCTCAACAAATTTAGCTTCTTTAGAGAAATCTTTCTCTTATACCAATTTTTGAACACTACTAGGTACTGAGGGAGGGGATGAATTAATACAAATAAAGAAATGATAATTTATACATGAACACAAAATTTATGTGAAAAATACAAGATAAGAAAAACCACGATGATAAATGTACTCAATATATGAAAGTACTTGATTACAATATTTTAAGCTAGAAGACAAAGAACTCACTATCCCTACCATTTTAGACACACTTCCAAGGATCTCACTAATCTTTAAGGAAAAAATAAATATAGATCTTCACAAATCATCAAAGGAAACTCGCTACTTCTTAGTAATCATAGTGAATGAAAATAGAATCTCTTGACCTGCTATAGTGACCTTTCTATTGGGTCAAGAATATGCACCTTAGTTCTACCTTATTCACACAATCTGACCTTTACACTTGATTCCCACAGTATTCACAATGACCACACATACTCTCATGCTCATCTCATCTTTTCAAATCAAATATATAGATATTTGTTCATTTAAAACATCAACAAGGTTGGCCATAAAGATATAAGCATTAGTAACACAAAGTCTACTACCTTGAGCAAACATACTCAATGTGATCCACCCTAGTAGATAAAGGGGACACAAACACATTGTAAAATATCTTCTTCAAATAATATAATTCATCCACATGCATCCTAATTTCTTCCAAAGATAGACCCAAAGGTAACATGTAAAAAGACATTAAAAATAGGTTACTAGTTGGCCTAAAAACATTCTTTGAACTTGCATATAACACAATACAAAGCATGGCACACCATTTTATAATCATCTTAAGTCTCGTAAATCTTCCCTTAACTTATATCTAGATCAATAATACTCAAATCAAGTCACCAAAATTAGTTGAGTAGATCATAAGTTAATACAGGCTCCAAAATAGCACTTGTGACAACATATAGATTCATATGTGGAGAAAACCATCAAAAGATATATGAACCAAAATAATACACGAACCATCTAACCATGCCCAAACAATCACGTACCTTGAAGTCCCATTATGGAGAAACACAAGCCATTCTCTAATCCTATCCAATCCTTCCTGACAACCAACCTTAGTGTTAGCCAAACAACATGTCATATCTATGTCAAATAATCAGTTAGAGAACTGAACACATGATAGTACACAAAAAATTCACAGTAATGAGTCACTAAACTTAGAGTTGCAAGTCACCAGCATCTCATGCAAATTATTCTCCCATAAAGTATCCAGATACTCTTTCTTGCAAGTTCTTGTGTGTCGTACTTCTATCTTCTTGATATCTCACAATCTTCCTAAACCATTAGTCATCAAATATTCTTCATCAAGAAATCCAACTACTAGTATTCAAACCCTCTTCATCAATCAATGTCACACCAAAGATTGACGTCAATGAAAACAAAAATCATAATGTTAACATTGACACAATTGTTTCCAAGGGTAAATTTTATTTTGGCTTGTATTTCCTCCTTGAGGCTACTTAAAAAATAACTACAGTATAAGTTATCTATTACATCATATATTTGGTTGAAACTTTTATCAAATTTTGTTTTGTGGTCACATACATAAGAAAGTTGTTTCAATTTTTTTAAAGCTCCAATAAAATCTTCATAGACACTAGGGTTAAAGAAAACCAACATGGGGGTTCACCACTTAGTGTGTTGGTTAAGTGGTGGTGTTATTGTAGTCCCCGCCTAGGTTCAAACCTCCATTAGGCCATTGTGATTGTGGGCTCATACCTTTGTTGTCCAATGTTACCGTAGGTTTGGGCTTCAACTTTGTAATAAGGGGATGAGGTCCCCCCATTTGTGGCCTCATTGGTTCATAGCTCAAGGTCAAAATCATTTCACATGGAGCTAGATGACATTTTGTGCCAACGTCACTAGTCACGTTAAAATTTTTACCAGACACTTACTTAAAAAAGAAGAAGACCAAAAATAAGCTCTATCAATTTATCCCAATTAAGATTAGGTTGGCATTCGTAGACCATGTGTACCACTAGATTACCTTTTTTGAAGTTGAATAATATGATAGGGACTATGTTCCTCCTAAAGGGTATTATGGATAGTAAATTATTATTTATGTTAGACCCTATTGACTTGAAGTTTGTACTACAAATTTGGGAAAATAAAGTTTTATATTTCGAGGGGTTCTTCTTGAGTGAAAACTAAAGTTGGTATTATCAAAGTGGTCACAAGATGATTTATGATTATTTATATGGGTAATAGATTTAAATGTATAGGTTTATCCACCACTAAGGGAGAAATTCTGATACTCAAATTCCTCCAATTTAGTAATATTGTAGCATTCATTTTCTTGGAGTAACTATTATCCCACACTAAGATGGTTTCCAAAGTAGTGAAAAAGTGGCCTAGAGTTATCTATGAAAAAGTTAGCTTGAAGATAGGACCATAATAGGACAATCACCTATGTGATTTCTAAATATACCCATACTTTTTTACCTAGTGTATTTTTGAATTTTAGATCCCTATGAGCTAGAAATATAGCTAGTTTTGATCATTTGTAGCTTAGTGGAAAATTATATGTTATAAACCACATGTCAAGATAGATTTACCAACATGAATTTGGTATAGAGAAACAAAACCCATTGATCAAAATACAACTAGAAATATAACAAGTTGCATTACTACACATTATGATTAAAAAATATATTCAGCCAAAGTTGAGTGTAACTGTTACTAGTGGTTATATTCTCTAAGTCCAAATATGTCAGGGGAGAATATGTAAAAATAATGAATACATATAAAGGAAATATCTAGTTTACGCCCTCACAAATATGTTAATCTAAATGAATTGAGTATAAGGTGAAGAACTTCTTAGGGCTAATCACTTATTGGTGTATCATAGATTATAGATGACTGATGACTTCATGTGGCTAGGTTTACAAAATCACATATAGGGTCCTTTTAATAAAACTAAGAGTACATGGAAGAAAAATGATTTATATGGAGGTTGTCTAATAGCATGGGTTTGGAGGTAAAACTATCCACCCTTCATTAGAACCTATATGGGAAATCTAGCTCAATCTAAAATGAAAAATATTCCATAATATTTAAAACCTATCGTATAAGGTTTCTTCAAAATATGGAAAGAAAGACTTCGGGACAAAAACTTAGTGCCACTACTTTTGTAGACACTTTATAATAACCAAAATCTCAAGAAGGTAAATCGAGAGGATATGATGGGTAACCATACAGGGTCGTAAACTAAATATGCTATAATAGAATATGTCTCTAATACTAGATGATACAATCCTTTCTACAAATTCTTAGCCAAATTTATAGAAAACAATATGTTACGAATAATAATACAAGAATATTGTTGTATCAAAATGAAAAATTCACACTACAATATATTATGGCCTCTTTAAGAGGCCAATTCCCCATAACAATGCTAACTAAAATATAATTTATGGACAACTCGTTCTAATATCAAACCCTTTAATTATAATAATTTTACTCAAAGGAACTACTTCTTCCCGAGCATGTGAGGTAAACAAATTTAGAAAAAGGGACAACTTAGAAAGCATATGTGTTTGATGATTTATTAATAAAACTTAATGCAAAATAACTAGTCAGGAAGAAATAGTTGATACAAAGTCCTTACATGCACCTTTCAATCATTAACATATACAAACTTCCTGCACATAATTTTTCATTTGATGCATCAACATTTCTACAAGGGAGATAAATAAGGGTGTTTAGAGATGATATTTATAGAGCCTACCTATCATCCAAATGGTTATCTAGCCTCTTAAACTCCGTTCCTCCAAAATTTAACCTATTGCAATACATATCATCACTTGAAGAATACAATCATCTGATCTCTAAGTTACACTAAGCTACAACTACCTTGTTGGTTGAGGGTCCCTTTAGCCCAACATATAATTTGTTCATTGTCCCCTCCCAACATCCCCCAATTAGGAACAATTATCATATTATGTAGGTTTAATTGTATTTGTTACATTTGTTTAATGGATCCTAAAATTAATGATTGTTTTACTTTTAGATGCTCTCCTTACTATAAAATTAGGGGCTATTCTTATGCCTCTTCAAAGACTTGTTAAGCCAATAAGCTTTGTGTGGGAGGTTTGCTCCCGGAAATAACTTTTTTCTCCTGGAAAGTTCTTAGTCCTCTTCTCGAATTTCTTTTTAAGCAATGTAAAATAGCAACTTACTTTGTTTTCTTCCTTAAAATTCTTGAGTCTTTTTTGGAATTAGTTGGAAAGTTTCTATATTTATGATATTTATGTCTATATTTGAATAGGAAGCTTTCATTTTGACAATGAAGAATCACAAATGCACATGAGAATTTCAACTAGAAAAGGGCCTTGCTCTGGTAATGGCTTTGTTGGGTTTCTCCTCATATATTTTATATGGGGAGTATTTGAAATCCAATCAACAAGCCGATGTCACAAGAGTTAAAGGACCAACCACATCTTGTTCATGACTAAATTTCCAAGAAGCAAGGAACAAAAATATTTAGAGGTCGTTGTTAAAGAGAAAACCTCTAATGTTGAAATTCCATAAATAGGTGTTGATTCTTTTAAAATTGATCTTTGTTTTATTAATTTAAGTTATCCTTTTCTAGAAAGTTTGATCAACACTGTATACTCCTCTGTCTAATTTTCTAATAATTAATAACTATTTTGATATCTGATTTATAATATTTATTGTATGAATTTTGAAGAATGTGTTTTTCATTTTGCCAAAATTGTAGAGAAAATCAAATCAATGGGAGCAAAAGAAAGATTATGATGTTTTTGAAGATGAATAATTGAGAAAAGCAAAAGACCAAAAGAGATGCACAATCTGTGTTGTGGTCATCAATACAACAGTTAGAAACTGAAACTTATACAACACAATAAATATCTCAGTTTTCTTCCAAGCCATTTAAACTCTTGCACAATACTTTTTACATTTTACAAATAATCTCTTTTTTACGCAACAAATTTTACCTGCATTATTTTCAAGGATAACTTATTTAATTGTATTTGATATTTCTAATTTAATGTTTCTTTTCCTTTATTGTGTTAATGTTTCCACATTTTTAAAGAACTTGTATTTTAAGTTTAAAAGTTACAAAATTTAATAAACTTTTTACAATTTAAGATAGTATATTTTTTAATAAATATTTCTAATTTTAATACAATCTAAATTTTAGAAAAATAATTATAAAGCATTATTACATTTTAGCATTTCTATTTTTTTATATGTTATTTATTATGGAAAATAGGTTTTGATGGGACCCTGAAACCCTACAGAACTAAAAGATAAACATAGATAAAGCGCTTAAAGTATCCACAAACAAAAAACTAGGCACGACCCAAGCCCAGGAGAAAGCTCAAGAAAATTCCTCGTATATATTCATTTATAAAATTGGAGTTTGAAAGTAAAACTAGAGTTTGAAAGTTAAAAAAAAACAACTTAAAACTAAGTTAGAAAGTATAAAAGAGGAAAACAAAATTAGAGTTGTTGGATATTGATTTTGATATGCTATATTGTTCATATGAAATATTGAAGATAATTATGACATATGTTTTCTATTATATTACATTAAACATGGTGAATATAGTACAATTTATTTGTATGTAAAAACAATGAGATGAATATATTGTTCTTTATATAACATGTATATGGTGTCATAACTCAATTGTGTAGACTCCTATATTTCAATATGTTCAACGACATTGTTTGATTTCTTTTGACTTGGTTGAATATATCAGTAATAATATTTTTTTTAAAGTATTAAACATATACTTATTATTTTTATATTATATTTATTTAATAATCTTAAGAATAATATATATTAGTTAAAATTTTCTAAATATATTGCCAATCAAAATATAGAAAAATACTTTCTAATATATGTTTTTTTAAAAATTACATATATACTTTGGTTGATTTAAATATATTTTAGAATACGAAAAATATATGACATTTGATTGGTTGAAATTGATTAGTTAGTTAAATTTTGTTGATATTATGTATTTCTTAAAGTTACAATTATAAGCATATCTGCCAATTCTTAAATTTTTGATTTTCTTCTATGCAAAACTCCTATCGGCTCACCGTAATACTTTAAATATTTAGAGAGTTGGTTACTCATTCAGCTCGTTTCTTCTCCAAGATTGAGTAGGAATCAACCTCATGGTAGACTTAAAGCTATGACGAGGTTTTTAATACAATTAGACTCCCTATTATTTTTCATTAAACTTTTACAATCATGTTGAATATGGTTAACCTTTTGTGAGTATTAAGATCTTTATCTATATGATTGAGAATTTTATATTATGATTTGGATATTTGAATTAATCATTTTTTAAACTATGTATTAAAGATTTTAAATTATAGATTTTAAATTACGCTTTGAAAGATATATAAATAATCAATTTTATTTTACTATAAATAAAAACAAAATTGCTTATCCATGAAAATCATAATCAAACTAATTTAAGTAAGCATTAAAAAATGTTAAAAAAAAAACCTAAATGTACAAATACTTGAAATTCCATATATCTCCACTCAACAAAGCTCACCATGATGTCAGTCTCATCTTTTCACAATGTAGAGCTAATGCTCATCAAAAGATAATTCCAAGCCAACAACTTCACCGAAAACCAAAAGCCAACTCCGACATGGTTCAGAAGTTCAAAAAATCAGGTGTCCTTTTTCTTTTTTCGTGCAAAATCTATTGTTCACTTCACCTTCACTCCGAAGCATTCATAAAACCCAGTGCAAAGAAAAGAATAAAAGTGAAAACATTAAATTCTTGCAGTGCGGATAAAAACCAACGGGTATCAAAAGCTTTAGGTAGTCAAGGCAGGCTGGATCCCAATAAGCCAAGAAATATTTGCCAACCGTACCTTGTTGTAGGTATTTATTTTTCAGAAACATACACCACATAAATTCGAAAATTCTGAGACACACAAAGTAGCAAATAGTGGAATAGCGCGTGGAGGATAAAGGCAATGGATATATTTTATTGAAGAATACCCGCGAGAAGGCCTGGAAAAGTTGGGCGGCGCTCGATTGACATCTCTCCTGGATAAATGGCATAATATAAGGATTGAGGATTGAAGATTGAGGGGAATGAGTGAAGTTGGTCTGTGCTATTGAATCAGAAAATGGGGTGTGCATCTTCAAAACATCTGGAAATGGTTGCCCAAGGCGAGGGATTGAAGCGCTATACCAAGTCTCTCTCTCGCTCGCGTAACAAAAAGAAGAATAAGAAGTATACCAACATTGATGACCAGCAGCATGATCATCATCATCATGTGGCTCTCACCTCTTCCACCTATGGCGTCTTCAATCCCCAGACTTTTGAATCCGAAGATCAGGAACCGCCCGAGAAAGGTAAAGCGTGTGATTCCTCTACGTATCAAATTTATGAAAAGTTGAAGAATTTTGAGTCAGAGTCAGGTCCTGAGCCATGGAGTGAAGTTAGCAAAGCTCTAGACGATCTTAAGGAGAAGGACGCGTCTAGGGATTTGGGTGTTGGGGCAAAGATCAATTCATTTGATAGTAATTCCATTACATTCCATACCTTGGAAGAATTGGATGCCAAGAATGCCAATGAGGTGGGTTTAGGTTTGGGGCAGACACAGGGATTGGGTTTGGATACACCCAATAGCAGTGCCCCATTCAATCAGGATTCATTTCAGAACACGCTGAAAAAGGAAAACCTACCTGAGAAAAATGCTGCCATAAACAAAGAGTTTGATGAAGAAAAACCTTTTAGGGCTATTGTACCGGCTGTAGGGCCTGCAGTCTCGGAGTTTGCAGATATGAGGGATAAAGACCCTCCATCTGGTCGTAGGGTTGTTGAAGCCAAGGCAAACCCTCTGGACAGTTTTGAGGAGAAGTGCCCACCAGGTGGAGAGAAAGGAGTGGTGCTTTACACTACATCATTGCGAGGAATCAGAAAGACCTTTGAGGATTGCAACAAAGTAAAATCTGTACTTGAAAGCTACGGTGTCCCAATTGATGAGAGGGATGTGTCTATGCATCTGGAGTTCCGGAATGAGCTTAAGGAGTTAATGGGCCAGCCTGTACCTGTTCCCAGATTGTTCATTAAGGGCAGATATATTGGTGGCGCAGAGGAAGTTTTGCTGTTTAATGATGATGGCAAGCTGGATGAATTTCTCAGTGGACTTTCAACTGGCACTGCTTGCAAGGCTTGTGATGGATGCGGGGGAATGAGGTTTGTGCCATGTTTGGAATGCAGTGGAAGCCGCAAGCTTATCAATGATGAAGGGTTGTCAGTCAGGTGTCCTCATTGCAATGAAAATGGTTTGATTCAATGCCCCATATGCTGTTGACTTGTACAGGGTATTAATCAACTTTGGAATCCTTGATGTACACATTTTTTCATTTTTCTAGGTTCAAACCACAGATGAAGTTAAATGGTCTTCAAGTGGTTTGAGTAAAATGAGGCAGCCCTTCTACATAGTTTTGTATCTTTTAGTTTACATATTCTCTCCTGCATTTCAATTGGTGTGTGGGTATTTGGTCATTGTTGTTCATCTTCTATCTAGAAGATGGTTGTCGAAGATTGAAAATATTGTTCCTGTATTGATTTTGTTCAGAGTGGTTTGCTGTCCTTGAAGGAGTCTAGCTTGAGAGGTAGGAAAAAGTTTGGTTAGCAGCTCCATCAATTTTTACGGTATTCAAGGCTTATAGGTTTGGATGGTGAGTGCCTTCTGAAGATGTGTGCCTTGCAAAGAGATAAGGCTAAGTGTAGGGATATATCACGCCTTGCAATTCAGTACTTACAAAAAGGCACGCAAAGCCATTTTTGCCTTCTTTACCGATGTGTTTTGAAGAGGAAATCCATCATGATAAATGAATCATGTAATTTGTTTTAGGGTTAGTTCACTTTATTGTAAGCTGCAATTGTTCATTGATAAACAGAGTCTGTAATTGCACGAATTACATATCCTATACACTGTGATATGATTGAATTGTATTTGGTTCCATTTGGTCGAAGTGTCTTATGTGGGATGGTAGCAAATTTGCTGCAATGTGTCAAACATTTTGTTCTGTTATGCAATTTTTCTGATTGTTTGTGCTGTCAATTTGAACAATGCATTATTCTCATGTGAATGGATTTATTTTGATGCCATATTTGATATGAGGTAAGTTTGTTGTGACATATCCAAAGCATTCAAATGCGAAAACTTTGATGTATTTTGAGGGAGGCCTTTCATCATTTTTGAACATAGCTATATATTGAATTTGGCGAACAGAAACAATTGCCTATTTAAATAATTATTTACAATCAGTGAAACCATTGGGTATTGAAGATTTCACTCTGATAATAAGTTTGAGACGAGGAAGGTTTATAAGGCATTCATTTAAATACACTTGTCTGTTAATTGTTAGCAATATACATGAAAAAAGCCATTAAAGTAGTGACTACTCATGGATAAGAGTCATGGTAGTGATGATTTCAGTATGAAAATACTCTTACGTTGTGAAGAACTCCACAAAACAAAACTACCTAAAGAATACTTCACCATGGAAGCCCCAATAATATATTAGGTAGTCATGAGATCAAGCTAAACTTTCCCATGACCTGTATTTTGTGATTGACAGAGATGAGGAACAATACCCATATTTCTTCATTTTCTCTTCTATAACAGCTCCCTGCAAGGGAGATTTTTGGAAGGCTGTCTATCTGATGCCATCTATTTGCCTATTATGGCTCAGATATGCAGAGTTCCTTGGCAGTGGTTTGTATTTTTTTGTTTTTAGTTTCAACAATGCATTGCAGACCTGCTAAAAATGGTTTGCTAGGAATGCACCATGGGTATTTCCAAAACAGGGTATCATCATATGAAGCCAAGAAGTCAGAGTTGGATTATCATACATCAGATCGCTTACTAAGTTGCAATGTGTTTCGAGTCCAAATGGGCTACAATGGGTTGAGTTATAATTTTTTGGTAGGCCTTAGTGTTATAGATGTTGCCTCGCCTTCACAATACTTGAACCTTATACTACTTGTTTACCATCAAATACTGAAGACACTTGTATTGTTTGGAACATCTATCTAATTCCTGTAGTTTCTCACCGTTATAGGGTTTTTGTGTTTGCATATTTGACCAATGAGTTTGACAAGTGGACTCTCTGCATTTGGTCTTCCAGTATCTGACTGTTTGTTCTTTATAAGTTTATAGTTCCCGAATGGGACTACAAGATCTTATTCTTGCCTGTAAGTTGTGCTTGATTTTTATCAAGTGACTGTTAAACATGAAACCTATTTAAAACATGGAACCTATTTAATGTATGAGAGAATTGTTTTTTCATTTTCCTTTCCATTACAAGGGACGGTAGGATTGGTGAGCAGGAAGAATAGAGTTTGTCATGGAAACCCCATCATTTGGCCGATTTTTGGAGCTTCTGACAATCCAATGTCTGTTAGGGAAGGATGTGAAAGTGATTTGATTGTGACGTTTTGGTTGTATGAATGGATCCAATCCTATCCCTCTTCACCCATTTGAGTATCTGAGAGCAAACAATCAAAATTGAGCACAGATTACTGTGAGTATTTATAATGTACAAAACCAAAAGACCACCTGTCTCATGCCTTCCAAATTGTTCATAGCATTTTAGTACAAATTATTTACATGTGAATTTCAAATTAATTTATGTTTAGTCATTATTTAGTATGAATTTATTTCTTCAATGGAATAAGGTTATTTCTCTTATGTTTTTGATATTGAAGCAGCAGCATAAATGAGGGCGATGCCTCTTATTTCTTCTATGTTGTTTAGGAATGCATAGTCCGATTTCAATTGTAAAATGGATTAGCATTTGAGATTTGTAAACTATTAATGATAACAAATATCTACAATCCATAGGAGATTAATGGAAATCTTTTCTGATTAGATTTTATTATAGTTTTTTTCATCAACGTTTAGGATCACATTCCTGATCCATCATCAGGATGGTACAAGAAAACATAAGACATAGCATGTCATTCAAGAATCAAAATAATCTTGAAATGTGTATTTATTAAATGATTCTAATTCATCTTTTGTAAGTTGTTAGTCTTCATAATGTTGTATTATTAAATGTAATTTTAAGATTGTTTTATATTAGCAGTTGTATGCTTTTGTACGTGCAATAAGATTTTTTATTTTCAAGAATGTAGAAAGAATTCTATAAATGATATATAACAATCCTTGTAAAGAAACTCAGGTGCGGAAACAGCTTCCTACACTAATCTCTAAAGGAAAGTATAGTGCAAATTTTTTTAAATCCTTACAATTTCAGATTCGTTAACTACTTTAACAATGATATTTCAGTCATATACCATGCATATAGAAAATAGAGAATGACACAATGATTTACCCTGGGGAAACTTTTCGGTAAAAAACCTCAGCACTCCAAAATCTACACAGTGTATTAATCAAAACTATTACAGTTTACAATACACTTGCAATGCAAGTTCTTTCAGAAGATTTTCCCTCTCTTGAAGACAAATTGCAGCAGCATAAAATGTTCCAACAATACACTAACTTCACCTATCTTCGCAACCCTAAAAACGCTTATTACATGCGCTTCCTTTTTTAGGGCAACTTCCAAAGATAGCCGTATTAGGGTTTTACCATTCTTTGAGAAAATAGGAACCTGAAATTTTTTTTCTCACGATTGGGGAAGAGTGTACAATACTCAATTTTATCAGTTGCCACATGTCTTCACCTGTCATTGAATCTTCTAGACATAGCTCTTACATGTTATAGGAATCCGTCATAACCATTTCAGCCATGATCTCTTTACACACAATTCAAAATGCCGACACATCAAATAGAATGACACATCAACATGCTAACTAGACATGTACACTCACACTTAATTACATTATTTGCAAGAAATACATTTTACAAAACAAATAATAAGAATAGGAATTATCCGAGGTTGAGACATCTTATTCTTGACAATCCTTAGGTCATGAGATTTTCTTGTCAATTATATGTGCTCAAATTTGTGACCAATTGTATATCCACTGCAAAAACTAACCCAACATTATGAGCACAATGCCTAAAAAAAATAGAACAAATCTAACAGCAAAAACAAACCCTAAAGAAAAATAAATTTAAGAAAACCCTTTATTTGAATATCCACTACATCAAAGAGAATACAAATGTAGCACTAAACAAATCCAACAAGCTATTCCGAATGATCACATAAATTAAACGAATACAACATTAACAATTCATTAAAGATTCATAATAGTTCAACAACGTAAGAAAACCTTGTTAGGAATGAATGTTGAAGCCTTTGGCAATCATTCTGTAGTAGTGGTTGTTGCATTCATGACTATAATTGTCATTGATGTCAACACTGTGATATTCTAGAGTTTCGCAGAGAAGCAGACACAGTTTTGTTTTGCGCACATGTTATATTGCAGATTGAGTTATGCGCAATTGATGGTATGTTCTTTGGTGTGTTATTAGCCTATGGTTAAGACCGCAAAAAGAAATTCATTTATTCATAAAAGTTATAAGCATTTTGGTGGAAGCAGTATTCTAGTAGTATTCCTGTGTAGCGGTTTTTGGTAATCAGAGGATATCTCCTAATCGGGATGGAATCTGATTCTGCGCAGTTAAAGGGAAGTTTGAGACTCATTGGTGATGACATGGTTCACAACGCAAACTTCGAGATCACACGACTTGAAAGTTATTGTATCTGGAAGCCGACAGTTTTATGTAATTTTGATGTAGCGTGTTGAAATTATTATTTTGTATTTGCATGCCGACTCATTTGTAATTATTTGAGTGTGGTATAAAAGAAGGAATGTTTTCCTTGTTATATGAGGATTGTAATAGTTGTGATATGAAATTATGAAAGTTGTGATGCCAATGTATGCATGAAGTGAAGAAAAGAGCTAATTCAGTGATGAAGGAAGACTTGCGAAGTATAGAGATCTGGATTTGTGATCTTGTGTAGAAGAGAGTGCGGTTTTGGCACAGTGTGAAGGAGGTAACATATTTCATATTATTCTATTGAATAATCCTAAGATATGTTGGACAGTGAGTTCAGAGATCTTGCCTTGAAGCTGTTTGGGCAGTGGGTCCTTCTGTCTTTCATAACTCCTAACAGGATTAGTATCTTTTAACAAGGATTCAAAATCTACTAACAGAGATTCATATGTATTGAATGTATTTCATAAGACTCCTAACAGGGTCCATCCTCTAACAAGGAACTTTCATATTAGTACATCATTTTGTGGGCATCATTCCCACCGGGGTTTACTCTTTGATCAAGAGGTTCCCTAGTTAACATATCTTGTGTTATTGTGTCATTGTGTATGATTATCCTTCTATGGTTGGTTACTGCATTAATTATATGGTTTAAAGCTGTTGAAATTGATATTGAAGTTAATGATGATAAATGGTTTAATTATCAGATAATTGATTCACCCCCCCCTCAGTTATCTTGGTGGTCTTTACTTTCTAACAATTGGTATCAGAACAACAGGTCCTTGAAAGAGAAGTTTAACAACTTAAGGAGATCTATGGCGAATTTCAGGAAAGAAAGCCCTAAGTTTGATGGAGTAAATTTTGATAGCTGGAAAGAAAAGATGAAGACACATCTCTTGTGTTTAGGACCAGGTTATTGGTTGATTACAAAGAATTAAAGGACTATAATTGAAGAAGACAAGCTTGAAACAAGTTCTAAAGATGAGGTAGATCTATTTATGTGTAACATACTTGCAAGAGAAGTACTTTTATCAGCACTTCCGGAGAATGAATACAGTCAGGTAAAAGGTTTAACTAAATCTCATGATATTTGGAAAGCTTTACATTCTACTTTTGAAGGTGATGAACATGCAAAGAAAGCTAGGTTACATAATTGGATTTGTGCATTTGAAGACATAAGAATGATGGAAGATGAATCTGTTAGAAGCTATATTGGTAGGATGTCAGAAATTGTTGCAGGAATAAAGTTTTGTGGAGGTGAAAAGACAGAGAATGAAGTAATATGGAAGATTTTGAGAACATTGACACCGGTATTCAGGCAGACTACACAAATGATTGAACAAGTGATACCTTGTACACCAAACTTTTCAAGAGAGACTCTTCTTGGAAGATTGAAAGCAGCAGAGATGAATTTGAGATTATCAGGAGAACTACCTAGAGTGGAGATAGCATTCAGTGCTCTTAGCATCAAACCTACTTTGTCTAGAAGTACAAGTGTGAATGAAGATTATGTCAGTAGTAGCAGATCCAAATCTGATGAAGATAAGAAGATTGAAGAAGGTATTGCCTTGCTTGTGAAAAGAGAACCAGATGGTAAGAAAATCTTTAAATGTTGGACATGTCAAGAATATGGTCATTTTGCATTTAAGTTTCCTAAGATAGTTAAGAAGTATAGAAACAATTTTAAGCCTAGAAGATCTAAAGAATGTTATTATGCAAATGATGAAGAAATTGAAGCAGGAATTGAAAGACATTTGAGTGACAGTGATAATGATAACTTTGATGACATAGGATTTGTAGCAATTAAGGAAGAAAATTCTGAATTTGATATTAAAGAAGAAAAAGCTTTAGTTTCCCAAGTTGAAAAGAAAGCTGATTGGATTATAGACAGTGGTTGTTCACATCATATGACTGGTGATAAAGAAAAATTCATAAAGTTTAACAATTATGATGGAGAAGTTGTTAGAGTTGGTAACAATGCACCTTATTTGATTAAAGGTATATGATCTATTACTCTTGATGGAAAGACTAATACTGATGATGTTTACTTTGTTGATGGATTGAAACATAATCTTTTGAGTGTTGGACAGTTAGTGGATAAAGGATATCAAGTTTGGTTTACTGAGAAAACTTGTGTGATTAAGGATAAAAATGGAAATCTAATTGGAACTAGATCTAGAACCAGAGGTAATGTATTTTAGTTGAACCCTACTGAGATGACATGCTTGATGACTAAGATTGATGACAGTTGGTTATGGCATAGAAGGTTTTGTCATATAAACTTTGATAATATTGTGAAAGTAAGTTCTACACTTGCAGTAAGAGACTTACCTAAGAGGTGACCTCACAATAGTGGGTTACACTTTTTTAGACATGTTGATTTATGCTGAAATGACACATTTTTAATAAAATGTGATGATTTAAGCCTTGAGAGGTCCCATTTGAAGGAACTAATTACAAATGGTTAGCTCAAAGCCTCTTAGATTAAAAAAAATATTGATATAACATGTATCTCTCCATTCATACCTACAATGGAGTCTCCTTCGCACCTATTAAAATGCTGACAAAAAATCACTTCAACTTTATCTTTTGGAAGATCAAATGAATCCATTTGAAAAACCTATCTATGTAGTAAGGTACTACTTAGAAAACTCTTTCTAATGATTATAATGTTAATATATATTAAGTTTATTATGACTTTGTATTTTTAGTTTTACTAAACATAGATATTTCACCGTATGTCTACCTCTATCTTTGACGCTTGTGAAAAAATATTAAAGGAGAGAAACAAAATTTTAAAAAATACTATGCCCTAGGTATTGAAGTTATCTTTCTATAAAAAAAATAAAAAATGAAATTGGACAAATACACAAGTTATTAGCTATGTAGCCAAGGTATGTCAAAATTACGGTTTAGTCAACTTCAAACGTTAATAAAATATGCAATAATCATGCTAATATTGTCAAACCAATTGCATGCCCTCCATAAGGATGTTACAAATCTAAATTCAAAAGAATCACATTGATATCTATTTTAGAAAAAAAGTTATGTTGTATGAAAATAATGTAACTCTTTGAAAATGACGTTTTCAACAACATACCCATTTTTGTGGGAGAAAGAAAAAATCATTCAAATTAATTCAAAAATTAAAATAAAAAATATATTTAGAATCTAAAAAGAAAATGCTAAAAAATTTTAATTTACTTCATCTTTTGATTTCAAACGGTTTAACGACAATATGCATTTGAATCTAAATTTTTTTTTTTCAAAATGTAGAGTTCAGTGTTGGTTCAGGCAAAAAAGTGTAACCCACTATTGTGGGTTCACCCTAAGATTATGAAGCCTACTAACATGATTTGCATGAAATGTGTGATGGCTAAGACGAAAAGGAGTTCATTTCCTAGCAAGAAGTTCACATCTACAGAAAAATTGGAGATTGTTCATACAGACTTGAGCAGTCCTACTAGGACTAGAGGATTCTATGGAGAAAGATATTTTATGATTCTTGTTGATGATTTTACAAGAATGATGTGGATTGCATTTTTGAAAGAAAAATCTGAAGCATTTGATAAGTTCAAGGTCATGAAGAATAAAGTTGAGAATGAATCAGGAATGATGATTAAATGTTTGAAATCCAATAGAGGTGGAGAATTTACATCTAAAGAGTTTAACACCTTTTGTGAAGTGAATGGTATTAAGAGACAGTCATCAGCCCCTAGAACACCTGAATAAAATGGTATTGCAGAAAGAAAGAACAGATCAGTAACTGAAGCAGCTAGAGCTATGTTATTTGAAGGTGATTTGGCAAAGACATTTTGGAGAGAAGCAGTGAATACAACAGTATATACAATGAACAAAGTACAAATCAGAGCAGACACAGACAAGACACCTTATGAATTGTGGTTTGGACATGCACCCTCAGTTAAGTATTTTAGAATTTTTTGAAGCAAATGTTATATTAAGAGAGATGATGATATAGGAAAGTTTGATCCTAGAAGCGATGAAGGAATTTTTCTTGGATATTCTTTGAAAAGAAAAGCATATAGATGTTACAATAAGAGAACTAAAACTATTGTTGAAAGTGCAAATGTAAAAGTTGATGAGAAGTTTAAAATTCAGGAAAGAATGCTTGATTATGAATCTGATGAAGGAACTAACCCTCAGCCTAACATTGAAACTACTGAACAATTTTTTGAGACTGACAGTGAATTGTTGAATGAAAGTTATGCTGAAGAAAACAAAGAAGAATCTAGAGAATAATCTACAGTTGAAGAAAGATCATTGACTATGACACCTAACAGGTATATATCAAGACATCATCCTATTGAGCAAGTTATTGGAAGTTTGGACAGAGGAGTTATGACTAGAAAGAAGATACATTTATGTTTGATTTCTCAAATTGAACCTAAGTCTACTAATAAAGCTTGTTAAGATGAACATTGGATTAAAGCTATGAAAGAAGAATTGGATCAGATTGAAAAAAATAAGACATGAGAATTGGTCCCTAGACCTAAAGACAAAAATGTGATTGGAACTAAGTGAGTATTCAGGAACAAGATGAATGAACAAGGAGAAGTAATTAGAAACAAAGCAAGATTGGTATGTAAAGGATACTCACAGCAAGAAGAAATTGACTATGAAGAGACTTTTGCCCCTATGGCAAGACTTGAAGCGGTAAGAATATTTTTTGCTTATGCAACATTTAAGAAATTTAAAGTGTATCAGATGGATGTAAAGTCAGCATTTCTGAATGGTGAATTAGAGGAAGAAGTCTACATTGAGCAGCCTAGAGGTTTTCATTTGACTCAAGAAGGAGACATGGTATGCAAACTAAAGAAAGCATTGTATGGACTAAAGCAAGCACCTAGAACTTGGTATGCTAGATTAGATAAGTATTTGTTAAAATTGAAATTTACAAAAGGAACAGCTAATAGTAACTTATACAAAAAAAAAATTGAGAATGGATTGTTAGTTTTGATTATTTTTGTTGATGACATTATTTTTGGAGGAGAAGATGAAGCTAGTGACAAATATGCTGATGAAATGAAGAAAAAATTTGAAATGAGTATGATTGGAGAAATGAAATACTTTTTGGGATTACAAATAACACAAAACAAAGATGGTATCTTTATAAGTCAGACAAAGTACTTGAATGATTTGTTGAAAAGATTCGGTATGGAGAATTGTAAACCAGTTGGAACACCTATGGTTACAGGACATAAACTATCTAGTAAAGATGAGACACCAAAAGTTGAGCAAAAGAAATACAGATCTATGATTGGTGGATTGCAGTACTTGACACACACTAGACCAGATATACAATATTCAGTTGGGATGGTAGCAAGATTTCAAGTTGAACCTAGAGAGTCACATTATGCAGCAGTAAAAAGGATATTGAGATATCTTAGAGGCACAATGGACTATGGACTGTGGTATGAAAATTTTAATGATTTTACCCTATGTGCATATACTAATGTTGATTGGGGAGGCAGTGTTGATGACAAGAAAAACACCAGTGGTGGAGCCTTTTTTCTTGGAGGAAGATTAGTTTCTTGGTTGAGCAAAAAGCACAATTGTATCTCACAGAGTACAGCAGAAGCAGAATATGTAGTAGCAGCAAACAATTGTAATCAGATAATTTGGATGAAGCAGATGTTGATGGACATTGGAATCAAGGTTGATGAGCCTATTGTCATATATTGTGACAATACAAGTACAATTAGTATGTCTAAAAATCTGGTTTTACATTCTAAAACAAAGCATATAGAGATCAAGTATCATGTTGTAAGAGAGAAAGTTGCAAAAAAAAGTCAGATTGGAGTACATAAGCACAAAAGAGCAGATAGTAGATATATTTACTAAACTTTTTCCTAAGGATACATTTGAGTATCTAAGAGGTATGCTTGGGGTTATGCCCCAACCTACTTTTGAGTAATGATGCAATTGGTTGCATCCATCCAATGGTTTATGGCCTTATCTATTTTCTGGATTGGATGTCGGTACTTCCTCTATGGGGGAGTATGTGTATCTGAACTGAGTCATTGAGGACTTTTGTGAATGTATTTTCTGAATAGTGTCTTTTGACATTGAGCTATTGTTTGACATAGTGATAGAATTTCTGTCATTGATGTCAATGGGGGAGAGAATCATGAAAAATATTAAGAAACTACATTTGTTGGAGAGATTGAATAGGATAACGAAGCAAGATTTGATTGATGATGAGTAGCAGTGCAGTTGAGCAGCAGTGATTGGATTTTTGGAACATTGGATATTTTTCATCTATGTTGCCATCAATGCCAATCGGAGAGATTGTTAGGAATGAATGTTGAAGCCTTTGGCAGTCATTCTGTAGCAGTGGTTGTTGCATTCATGACTATGATTGTCATTGATGTCAACACTATGATATTCTGGAGTTTAGCAGAGAAGCAGGCATAATTTTGTTTTGTGCACATGTTATATTGTAGATTGAGTTATGCGTAATTGATGGTATGTTCTTTGGTGTGTTATTAGCCTATGGTTAAGAGCACAAAAATAAATTTATTTATTCATAAAAGTTATAAACATTTTGGTGGAAGCAGTATTCTGGTAGTATTCCTGTGTAGCGGTTTTTGGTAATCAGAGGATATCTCCTAACCGGGATGGAATCTGATTATGCGCAGTTAAAGGGAAGTTTGAGACTCATTGGTGATGATGTGGTTCACAATCCAAACTCCGAGGTCACACGATTGGAAAGTTATTGTATTTGGAAGCCGACAGTTTTATGTAATTTTGATGTAGCGTGTTGAAATTATTATTTTGTATTTGTATGCCAACTCATTTGTAATTATTTGAGTGTGGTATAAAAGAAGGAATGTTTTTCTTGTTATATGAGGATTGTAATAGTTGTGATATGAAATTATGAAAGTTGTGATGCGAATGTATTCATGAAGTGAAGAAAAGAGCTAATTCAGTGATGAAGGAAGACTTGCGAAGTACAGAGATCTGGATTTGTGATCTTGTGTAGAAGAGAGTGTGGTTTTGGCACAGTGTGAAGGAGGTAACATATTTCATATTATTTTATTGAATAATCCTAAGATCTGTTGGACAGTGAGTTCAGAGATCTTGCCTTGAAGCTGTTTGGGCAGTGGGTCCTTCTGTTTTCCATAACTTCTAACAGAGTTAGAATCTTTTAACAGGGATTCAAAATCTCCTAACAGAGATTCATATGTACTAAATGTATTTCATAAGACTCCTAACAGGGTCCATCCTCTAACAAGGAACTTTCATATTAGTACATCATTTTGTGGGCATCATTCCCACTGGGGTTTACTCTTTGATCAAGAGGTTCCCTAGTTAACATATCTTGTGTTATTGTGTCATTGTGTATGATTATCCTTCTATGGTTGGTTACTGCATTAATTATATAGTTTAAAGCTGTTGAAGTTGATATTGAAGTTAATGATGATAAATGGTTTAATTATCAGATAACTGATTCACCCCCCCCTCTCAGTTATCTTGGTGGTCTTTACTTTCTAACAAACCTTGTTCAACAAACAGTCCAAAAGAAAATTTGATTGCACCCTTTAAAATGTTTTGCATCTTCACACTTTTATTCAATCAGAAAACAAAGCCTTATCAAATAAAACCCTCTAATTTACTAAGCGAGCCTATTTTTTAAATCTTAGATTAGAATAGATTTTGGAAGCATGTGAAAGATTAATCATATGCTTATGATAAAGAATTAAGATTGAAATAACGATAGGATTATGGTTTGAGGTAAACATTGGGTTAGGGAACTAAAGTTAAAAGATAGGATTGCAATTTAAGTTAGCTTTATCAAATAACTCTAAACTAAATTTGATTCATAATCTCTAAATTGACATGTATTATTAATAAACCTATGGCCTTTGAATTCTATAATTTTTTTACATACTCTCTAAAGCAATGCAATCATATATATATATATATATATATAGTTGGATATTGCTAATGCATGGGGAGGTGATTGAGACATTTAATATGTTGAATCACTGCGTTACTGAATGGGCACTCGTACTGTTGTCATTTATGTTTTGTCACTGATGTCAACATATGTTTCTGTGAGGAAATCAGACTGGTAATCACATTAAATGGACACTATACGAATGTTTCAAATGCTGCGAAGACATATGAGAATTCAAGAGGATGTTGTAATCTTATATCCAAGATCGCATCATATGATGTTTCATATTGAATGAGTTACAAATGTTTTGGTGAAGACTAGTCACTGACTATGACAGAGTTAGTCTCTGAGTTTGTGTATAGCTTTCTAGTGATGCAGAATCAGTGCATGCGAACTTCAAGGATGAAAGATAGAGTATTGAGGAATGTTCTATGAACTGCGGAAGGTACGGAATGCAGGATGACGTTAGCTATGGTGTGCACTCTGGAAGGTGATCTATTTGGAAGTTGACTATAGAGATGTAGCGTGTATGATGGAAGACGAACTTGAATTAAGGATGTCGGTCCTTAATTTTTGTAATGTAATCATTGTAGACTTGTCCTAGATACCGTGTGTATCTTAGCAAGGGTTTATGTAATTGTTTGTAATTAGGAAAGCCTTATGGGCCGACTTGTTTATAAGAATTGTAATAAGGTATAAATAAAAGGTTTTTTCTTTAGAAAAGAAATAAGAAAAGAAGATGATATAGAGAGGTTGTGAAAGCTGCGAGCTTGTATCTGTTGTATGTAGAGCATAGATTTATTGGTGGACTTCATTGGAACTGATCGAGCAAAGACATTTGTTGCCAAACAGTTCAAAAGATTGTGTATTTCTTCATATACACTTGTGTTGCGAATAGTGAGTTCTGAAGGTGGACTTAACCTTCTTTGGGCAGTGAGCCCTCGCTTTTGTTCTTGACTCCTAACAGGGTCTGTCCTCTAACAAGGACTATGTACTGTAATGATTCAATAAGCTCCTAACAGGGCTATATCTTCTAACAAGGATAAGTATACTTTCAATACATCATTTGTGGGTGCTAATTCCCACCGGGGTTTTTACCTTTAACAGGGTTTTCCCGAGACCAAAATATTGTGTTATTGTGTTGGCATTCATTATGTTCATTGGATCTAATATTGTGGTGCTTAAAGTTTAAAGTTTAATAATCTGTTATACAACTGATTCACCCCCCCATCTCAGTTGTATTGTGGACTGTTATTCCCAATAATTGGTATCAGAGATTGTGGTCCTTAGAGAGAAAGCTTAACAACTTGAGGTGATCTTGGAGATTGCATTCTATAGGAAGGATAGTCGAAAGTTTGATCCTGAAAACTTTGATAGTTGGAAGAACAAGATGCGAACTCACCTATTTTTTTTGGGGATCGACTATTGGTTGATTACAAGGAATAAGATAGCTATAAAGACCGAAGATGAATTGACAATTGCTATTGAGGACGAAAAGAAGATATTTTCACTAAATATGATTGCAAGAGAAGCACTGATCAGCGCACTCTTTGAAAGAGAGTTTACTGAAGTTAAAGACTTGGATTCATCTTTTCAAATTTGGGAAAGATTAGAGGCACTATATGAATGAGACAAGTATACCAAACAAGCGAAGTTACAAAACTGGAAGACAAAGATGGAGAAGTTGCAAATGAATGAGGATGAAAGCATTAGGGCCTATGTTCAAAGGGTTACAGAAGTTGTAGTTGGAATCAGAAATTGTGGAGGTACTTATAATGAAGAAGAAGTTATTGCGAAGATCCTTAGATCACTGACACCTGCTTACAAGTTCAAGGCTGTCTATTGAAGAAACTATACCTCTGACTCTGAACTTTAGCAAAGAGATGTTGATTGCAAAACTAACTACTTTTGAAGCTGTGGAATTAGGAGAAGTTGTACCTAAAGTTGAATCTGCATTTAAGGCATCCGCACACAAGAAATTATCTGCACTTCTGAGCACCAGCAAAGAAGACCTAAAAGAAGAGCTTGGTGAGTATGCTAAGGAATGGGAACAAATAATGACTGAAGAAAGAAAGATGGATGAACTTGTTGCACTGATTGCTAGAAGAGAAAAAAGAGGTAAGGGAAAGTTTGAAGGCAAGTTACCCTTAAAATGTTTTTCATACAACAAGGTAGGTCATTTTGCATTTAGATGTCCTACAAGAGTTTCTAAGTACAAACCTAATTATGAAAAGATTAAAAAGGAAAGAGAATGTTATTATGCTAGTGAAGGAATCTCTGATGATGATGATTTAGATTATGAAGAGATTGGATTTGTTGCTATTAGAGATGAACCGATACATGAAGAAAAAGCTTTAGTATCTCATGTTAACAAGAAAACTGAATGGATAATTGACAATGGCTGTTCTCATCATATGACTGGTGAGAAGAATAAGTTTTTTAAATTAGTAAAGTATGATGGAGGTGTTGTGAGGTTTGGGGACAATCTCCCTAAATCTATCATAGGAGTAGGATCCATTACTATGGATGGAAAGACTAACACAGGCAACGTACTGCTTGTTGAAGGACTGAAACATAATCTATTGTGTGTTGGACAGTTAATGAATAAAGAATTTCAATTAAGTTTTGTTAATGATAAATGTTTTATCAGAAGTAAGGAAGGAAAATTGATTGCTACCGGTTCAAAATCTAGAGGTAATGTATTTGAACTAAACACATCTGGAGCCTCTTGTTTTGTTGCGAAGGTACATGACAGTTGGTTATGGCATAGGAGATTTTATCATGTTAATTTTGATAACATTGTGAAGGAAAGTATGGCTAATGCTATAAGAGATCTTCCAAAGATTGTGAAGCCCTCTAACACTGTATGCAGAGAATGTGTTATGGGAAAGAAAACTAGAAGTAGTTACAAAAGCAAAGCATATACATCAAAAGGATAGTTGGATCTGGTACATACAAATCTGTGTGGATCTACAAGAACAAAGTCATACTATGGTGAAAGGTATTTTATACTCTTTGTTGATGAATTTTCTAGAATGACGTGGGTTACTTATTTAAGAGAGAAATCAAAAGCATTTGATAAATTCAAGTTGTTCAAAGAAAAAGTAGAGAATGAATCAGGTTTAAAGATCAAGTGCTTAAGGTCAGACAGAGGTGGAGAGTTCACTTCAGACTTATTCAATTCATACTGTGAAGAGCATGGGATAAAGAGACAAACATCTGCTCCTAGGACTCCACAATAGAATGGGATAGCAAAGCGAAGAAACATGACTATACTTGATGCTGCTAGGATAATTTTGATCGAAGGAAATGTATCTCATGTTTATTGGAGAGAGGCTGTTGGAACAACAGTGTATACATTGAACAAAATTCAAATAAGAGAAGGTACAAGTAAGACTCCCTATGAATTATGGTTTGATCATACTCCTACTGTAAAATATTTCAGAATATTTGGTAGTAAGTGTTATATCAAGAGAGATGATGAAATAGGGAAGTTTGATGCTAGAAGTGATGAAAGAATCTTCCTTGGTTACTCTATTAAAAGCAATGCTTACAAATGTTTCAATCTGAGATTGAGGAAGATGATTGAAATTAACAATGTAAGAATAGATGAGAAATTTCAGATACAAGAAAGAATGTATGATAGTAATCAGATTGTAGAGGTAAAAGAAACTACTACTGTTGCAGAAGGAGAAGAACTTGTTGAGGAAGAAAGTGAAAAAGAGGCTTGTGATGCTAGCACAAGTAAAGCTACCGAGACAACTAAAACACCAAGGTATGTAAAAAATAACCATCCTGAAAATCAAATTATTGGCAATACCAGTCAGGGAGTGCTAACTAGATCTAACGTTAGAGAAGAAATTTGTTTGATTTCTCAAGTTGAACCAAAAACTATAGATGAAGCATTTAAAGATGAATCTTGGATAAATGCTATGAAAGAAGAATTGGATCAAATAAAGAAGAATAATACTTGGGAACTGGTTCCTAGACCTAAAAATAAAAATGTAATAGGAACAAAATAGGTTTTTAGAAACAAAATGGATGAAGAAGGAACTGTTGTAAGAAACAAAGCAAGACTAGTGTGTAAGGGATGCTCACAGCAAGAAGGCGTAGACTTTCAAGAAATATTTTCTCCTTTTGCTAGAATAGAGGCAATAAGATTGTTATTATCTTATGTTGCACATAAAAACTTCAAAGTGTATCAGATGGATGTAAAATCTGCATTTCTAAATGGAGATCTTGAAGAAGAAGTCTATATAGAACAACCCAATGGATTTCCTCTATGCGAAGATAAAGACATGGTGTGCAAATTGAAGAAAGCTCTTTATGGGCTGAAGCAAGCTCCTAGGGCTTGGTATGCAAGGTTAGACAAGTATCTACTTGGGCTTGGATTCATAAAAGGTAATGCAGACAGTAATTTGTACTTAAGAACTAGTGAAGATGGAATTCTGATAATAGAGGTATTTGTAGATGACATTATCTTTAGAGGTAATGATGATTTATGTAAGAAATTTGCTAAAGAAATGGAAAGTGAATTTGAGATGTCCATGATAGGTGAAATGAAATTCTTTCTTGAATTGCAAATAACTCAGAATGAGAATGGTATTTTGATTTCTTAGACCAAGTATCTCAAATAATTGCTTAAGAAATTTGGAATGGAAGATTGTAAACCAGTAGGAACACCTACAGTGGTTGGTAACAAGATAACAATTGATGATTAAGAAAAGTGTGTTTTTCAAACTTTGTATAGATCAATGGTTGGAGGACTACAATATCTGACCCACACTAGACCAGATATTGCTAATGATGTTGGAATTGTGGCTAGATATCAAGCAAAACCCAAAGAAACACATCTAGTTGTTGTGAAAAGGATACTGAGGTATCTAAGAGGAACCATAGACTATGGCTTATGGTATTACATAAATGATAGCTTTGAACTTCATGCTTATACTGATGTTGATTGGGTAGGAAATATTGATGATAGAAAAAGTACTAGTGGTGGTGCATTTTTCCTTGGGAAAAAGTTGGTTTATTGGCTAAGTAAGAAACAAGATTGTATAGCACAATCTACTGTTGAATCAAAGTATGTTGCTGCTACTATAAATTGTACTCAGATTGTTTGGATGAAACAAATGCTAACAGACATTGGAATAACTTTTTATGAGCCCGTGGTTATCCATTATGATAACACCAATACAATGAATATGTCAAAGAATCTGGTGATGCACTCCAAAACTAAACACATTTGTATCAAGTATCACTTCTTGAGAGACAAGGTGGTAGAAAAGGAAATCAAACAAGAATATATCAATACAAAAGAGAAGATTGCAAACATCTTCACAAAGCCACTACCAAAAGATACCTTTGAATATCTCAAAGGTATGTTGGGGATTCAGGCCCCTCCTAGTTAGAATTAAATGATGCAGACATGCATCAGCCCAGGGGTTTTCAGAGCCTTATCATAATCTGGACTGGATGTAGGGATCTACTCCTCAGGGGGAGTGATCGTGGAAGAGAGATGTTGAAAATCAGATGATGACTCATGGCACCCTTTTCCATTATTGTCAAAGGGGGAGTGTTGCTATGAGAAAAATCCCTACTGTATGGGGAGATTGTTTGGTTGCAAGACCTTGGATTGATATAAACTTTGGGATAAGATTTTACCATATGTTGACATCAATGTCAAAGGGGGAGATTGTTAGATATTGCCAATGCATGGGGAGGTGATTGAGACATTTAATATTTTTAATCACTACGTTACTGAATGGGCACTCATACTGTTGTCATTTGTGTTTTGTCACTAATGTCAACATATGTTTCTGTGAGGGAATCAAACTGGTAATCACAGTGTACGGCTATTGTACGGATGTTTCAGATGCTGCGAAGACAGATGAGAATTCAGGAGGATGTTGTGATCTTATATCCAAGATCACATCATATAATGTTTTATATTGAATGAGTTACAATTTTTTTGGTGAAGACTGGTCACTGACTGTGATAGTGAGAAATGACAGAGTTAGTCTTTGAGTTTGTGTATAGCTTTCTGGTGATGTGGAATAAGTGCATGTGAACTTTAAGGATGAAAGATAGAGTATTGAGGAATGTTCTATGAACTGTGCAAGGTACAGAATGCATGATGACATCAGCTATGATGTACACTCTGGAAGGTGATCTATTTGGAAGCTAACTACAGAGATGTAGCGTGTATGATGGATGGCAAACTTGAATTAAGGATGTCAGTCCTTAATTGTTGTAATGTAATCATTGTAGACTTGTCCTAGATACCATGTGTATCTTAGCAAGGGTTTATGTAATTTTTTGTAATTAGGAAATCCTTATGGGCCGACCTATTTATAAGAATTGTAATAAGGTATAAATAAAAGGTTTTTTCTTTAGAAAAGAAATAAGAAAAGAAGATGATATAGAGAGGTTATGAAAGCTATGAGCTTGTATCTGTTGTATGTAGAGCAGAGCTTTATTGGTGGACTTCATTGGAACTGATCAAAAAAAGACAGTTGTTGCCAAATAGTTCAAAATATTGTGTATTTCTTCATATACACTTGTGTTGCGAACAGTGAGTTCCGAAGGTAGACTTAACCTTCTTTGGGTAGTGAGCCTTGGGCAGTGAGTCCTCCCTTTTGTTCTTGACTCCTAACATGGTCTGTCCTCTAACAAGCACTATGTATTGTAATGATTCAATAAGCTCCTAATAGGGCTATATCTTCTAACAAGGATAACTATACTCTCAGTACATCATTTGTGGGTGCTAATTCCCACTAGGGTTTTTACCTTTAACAGGGTTTCTCCGATACCAAAATATTGTGTTATTGTGTTGGCATTCATTGTGTTCATTGGATCTAATATTGTGGTGCTTAAAATTTAAAGTTTAATAATATGTTATACAATTGATTCACCCCCCCCCCCCTCTCAGTTATATTGTGGACTGTTATTCCCAACATCTATATATATATATATATAAGGTTTACAAATGAATATATAAGTTTTCAAAATAATGAAAGTGTTATGTCGAAGACAATGCCTCCACATGTATATATACTATCATAGTAACTAACATCTAACACTCATTCTTTATAAACAATACAAAAATTTTAGATATTGAACATATAAAGTCTATTTAGGTTACTAACTTTAGCGTTCTTTCATAGTAGCTATGGTGAGACCAAGGTTGAACTTTGAATCAGAGGAGGTAAGAAGAGAATATAAAAAACAATATAGAAGAGAGTGTCGTAGACGTCAACAAGAACAAATGATAGAAAGTCAAAGAGAACAACATAGAATAAGACACAATGAAGTTGATAGACAAAGGTCTGGTAGATGAAGGAAAAAAGTTAATATGGAACAATTGGAAAATGAAAATTGAGATGAAACAAATGTAGAAAGAAACAACTGACAACCTACTTTTGAACAAATCCTTCAAAATGAAGAAAGACTTGAAGGGAAACAAGGTGATCCCCAACCAAGTGACAAATATAACCATCCACCTAATGTAAACATTCAGTTGGATGTTGAAAATGAAAACTCTACATCCATAGAATGTGTTCTAGAAACACCACAACATGCAAATCAAATACAAATGAATGTTGATGTGGAAGGTACTGTGGAAAACATGCCAAACCAAAATGGTATGCTTCAATGTGAATTTAGAAGATTCTAAATGCAATTTATATATTAGATAGATAGTTTGAAGACTCCAAATATGTGTTATGTTTGTCATGTATCAATAATCAAAATCATATCATATTGTGATACCCATATTTTCATTAATTTAAACAAAAATAAGTTATGCACATTCACACATACTATTCCACACTAAGTAACAAATAAAGTTCCAAATGATCGATGCAACATAATTACCTCATTATTTATTATTTCTTATGGTTGTTAAAAAAAATTTGTTGACACTTCATCATAATAAGTTAACTCATATCTTATTTTAAGTGTCTTCACTAATTGTGTCCTAATATGTATTAGTAAACATTACTGATTCCAATTTTTTTCCACTAATCATCTATACTTTTCTTCTGATTATTTCTATATACTAATGTTTGTTTAAAAATTTACAACATAAGATTCAAGCTATGGATGCCTCTGATAGAGAGTCACAAATCATTGTTACGAGCCTAGCTGCTTATGTGACCTCAAATGATTTCTATGAAATTGATGTGGATAAATGTACATGAATAATTGTAGAGTCGTACACGAACATGCTCAAAGTTTTTGAGAATGCAACATATTCTCAGAATATATTGAAGAACTAGAAATATTGAAGATGGAAGATGTTGAAAAATTTGTGCACAAGACATCTGCAAAATTAGATTTTTATTTTCGTCAATGATGAAAGAAGTCTATCACAATCATTGTTCAAATAAAGGTCACAATACCCTATTGATCGTTGAAGATTATGTGATCTACTTACATCATTATGGAGAATTATTTTATATATAGTTATTTCTTATCTTGGATTTGATACTTCTTACTTTATCTGAATAGTTGTAATGAGACTTATATTTCCCCTTTCATCTATGTAATTTTAATTAACAACAAGAGAAAAATAAATTGTTTTGGATATTGAAGTGATGTCTACTACTATACTTGCAAGGGTTTGCAACATCTTTTATTGAGCTCTTTATTTGTAATATAATGGCTTTCAAAAAGTACAAACCTATGTCACACTTTTACAAAGGAAAATGTCAACAACACACAAATTGTTCAACTTTAACGACATAAATGTGGCATTTGTGTTTAGAATTTGAAGATGATGTAAACTGATGAAATGTGTAAAATTAGATAAAGTTTATGCCTTATGCCTATAATTTTTTTTAAAAAAATTGAACAAGAATTGACACAGTTTTTTAATTTTTGAAGTCTATTTTTCAGTTGTTGAAAAATGCTAAAAATCTAGGGTCTAGTTCCCACCAAACAAGTATATACAAATAATCTTTTTTTCCTTTGATTTAAAAATAAGTTATAGATGACATGTATAGCTAGTGCATAAAAGAAGAATGATTGGTTTTTGATGTATATTTTCTCTGATATAACTATTCAAAGTTGAACTTATCTTAAATCAACAGTTTTCATCTCCTATCAAATTTCCCCTATCAAATCTACACCATCCAGAAAAAAAAATTGCATATTCTTGAAGAGGACTCTCTCCTCTAGTGTTAAATAAATTTTAAATTTTTATGATATGATTTACTATTTTTTTTCTTTATTTGAAGCAACATCTTCTTGAATGTTAAAATATCTAATTGCAATATTTTGAAATTATAATATATTAGATCTAATCAAAATACTATAAAACTTATATGACAATAATCTTGACTCTGATCTCTACAAAAGAGTATTTTTATATTTTTTTAAATATCATTAAAAAGAGTAGGAGTTGTTGAAACATCACTTTTCTGAAATAAATTTATTTCTTTCGTAATTGGACCCAAATTAGTATAAAACATGCATTTAATAGATATTTCCAATTGGAAAATTTGAAGCACTTATCTAATGAATCTAGCTAGACCATATGTTTGAAAAAAAAAAATAGTTAAAAATACTCAAATTCAGCCATGCTGATAAGTTAGCCTAAAATGTGACACAACTTTGTGTTTTATTTTTACTAGCTTTTAATGAAAATGGACATGTCACAGATATGGGATGTACTCAATTTTCTCTCAAAGCCATATGCTAATTCTAACCATAATCCTAATCCTAACAATAATATTCATCATAAGAATGACCATTATTCTAATAACATTAACATAAATCCTAAATTTTAATTAAACCTAACTAACATTAGCTAATCCTAGATTATATCCTTCACAATAACCATAATAAGCATTATCTAAAACTCTAATTCTAGTTCCCTAACTGTAACCTTAACTGCATTACTAACTATGATCCTGATTCTAACTCTACTACCTACATCGCATCACTAACTCTAATCCTAACTGTAATACTAAATATGATACTGATCCTAACTCTAAACCCCGCATGCCATCTCTTATCACATCCCTATTGAAACCCTCATTCTCGCCCTAATCCTAACCCTAACTCTTAAACCTACAATTCATCGCTAACTATGTCCATAGTTTTACTCTCAAACTCACCCTATAATTAATTGTAATGCTAACACTACATATGATTTAACTGTTACTATTAATTGTACATCCTAACACTTCCCACAACCTTAAACTAACCCTAACCCTACATGTAACACTACCCTATCAGGAAGAGTCCAATATGAACCTGAACCGTAACTCTACATGTAACACTACCTATGATACTAATCCTAAGTCTAAAACCTACATCATAGCCATAACCAGACTATACACCTTAATGTAATGTTCTCTCTAATCCTGGCCATAACCTTATCCCTCACAATTTGTCTACCCTTAAAGATGTTTACATATTACTAAATTTGTAACTCTAAACATTACACCTTGACACCAAACCTAATTTGACCATTTACCATATTTGTCATACTTCCTTAACCCATATTCTAAAACCTAATACTAATATGAACTCAACCCTCTACGTCTCATCAATAATCTTACTATACCCCTTACTATAGTACTAACCCTAACCCTAACCCATTACCCTAATCTTTACCTTTAATGTTACACTAAATATGATACTAATCATAATTATAAATAGAACATCCTATCCTTAGCCACAACCTTAATCTCACCTTACCCGTAACTCTGACCCTGCACCCTAATCATAAGCCTAACCCTAAATCTAATTGTTGTTGTTAACATTATACTATCGTAAATTTAAACTATTCAAATTAACTATAACCATATCCCTACCATTGACCCTAAATTAAATGCTAAGGTTAAATGTGATACTAACCCTATTTCTAACTGTAACCCTAACAATACCTTTAAGCTTACCTGTAACTCTAACCCTAACTCTAAATCTAACAATAACTATTTTTCTACCCTTAACCATTAACATATTACTATTCATAACTCTAAATAATACACCCTAACACAAAAGCTAATTTGATCATTCACCCTATTCACCGTACTAACCTCAACCCATATTCTAAACCTTATACTAATACAAACTCTAATTGTAACCCTGACCATATTACTAACCCAAATTCTAATTGTAATCGTTAACATAATACTACTCCAAAGTTTAAACCATTCATCCTAATCATAACCATAACCATACCATTGACCCTAGGTGAAATGTTTAAGTTAACTATAATACTAACAATAATTGTAGCCATAACCACGTAATAATAACCTTAACACTAACCCTAATTACAATATTTAACCAAATTATTACCCTAACACTAACCTTAACCATAAAAATAGCACTAACCTTAACTGTAATAGGAGCACTAACCCTACCAATATCCTTAACCATAACAATACCACTAACCTTAACCGTAATAGTAGCACTAACCCTAATTTTATTGTTCACCCTATCTGTCGTACTAACCTTAGCCCATATTCTAAACCTTATACTAATCAAAACTCTAACTGTAACCATGACCATATTACTAACCTAAACTCTAATTTTAATTGTTAACATAATACTAATCCAAAGTTTAAACTATTCATCCCAATTGTAACCATAACCCTACCATTGAACCTAGATGAAATGCTAAAGTTAATTATTATATTAACAATAATTGTAGTCATAACCATAATAATAACCTTAACACTAACCCTAATTACAACATTTAGCCTAATGCTTACCCTAACACTAGCCTTAACTGTAACAATAGCATTAAACTTAACTGTAATAGGACCACTAACCCTAATAATAACCTTAATCGTAACAATATCACTAACCTTAACCGTAATAGTAGCACTAGCCCTAACTATAATGTTAAATGTAACCCAAACCCAAACACTAACCTTAATATTAATTGTAATTGTAATTGTAACTATTCACATAATAATACTCCTAAGGTTAAACCCTAACCCTAATCGTAACCATAACCATACCATTGACCCTAGGTAAAATGCTAAACATAACTCTTATACTAATCCTAAATGTAACCATAACTTTAACACAAACTTTGATTACAAGATTGAACATAATTGATACCCTAACTCTAACCTTGACCGTAGCCCTACCACCACTCCCAAGTTTAAACCAATCATCCTAATTGTAACAATTTAACCATACCATTGACCCTAGGTTTAACGCTAAAGTTAATTGTTATATTAACCCCAATTCTAGCCATAACTATAACACTAATCGTTAACACTAACCCTATTTACATTTATGAACCTAATTGTTATCGTAACACTAATTGTTACCATAACCCTACCATTAACTGTAAAGAATAAAAAAATGATTGGTTGGTGATTGGTTATTGTTCATGTGTTCACCAACATGTAAATAATATCCTTTACATATAGAAGAGTTTTGTGGAAGGTAAGATTCTCTTCTTAACCCCAAATTCTCAAAGGAAATATCCAGATTGATTAACCACAAGAAAATGGTCAATGCATAAATGAATCAATCGATTAGTAATAAGAAGAAAGAGGCAAACCTTACATTCCATTTTGGAAGAGAGTATTGAAATCTTAATCGAAATGAATTGAAGACAAATACTAACCTCAAAGTATAGCAGATCTAGAAATTGCTATTTTATGGTGTCTATACTAAGTTTCTAGAAATTTTGCAACCTTCCCTAGCCTGGAAACACAGAGACGAAGAAAACCCAGAAATATTTTTCTTTTCTGAGCCAAGTTGACCTTGACCCAAATACGGGGGTGCAATCGTGCCCCTTTTTATCGACCTTGACCTACACTTCTCCGATGGAAATTATGTTCGCAGATCCTGAAAGTTTGCTGAAAAGGGTATCTAAATCTAATCTATAATTTGTTGTTCTACACCTGCACCTGGAAGAAAAATGGTTTTGTTGTTTGGATGAGGGATTTGCCTTGGTCAAACCCTAATTTTGGAATTAACCTTGAAATAGAATTGAAATTGCAGTAATAAACAAAGTAAATAGAACAATTCACCTTGCTTATGTTGAAACCCTTGTGGAGGATTTGAATCCTTGAATCCACAGGTATGGATGCTCCAAAAGGATGTAGAATTGTAGGATGTAGGATGTCTCAAATTAGTTGCCTTTAGATCTTCAACACCAATCTTGAATGGATCTTGGAATAGGAAGAAGCTTGAATGGATATGGATAGAGAAATCTTCAACAAGAGGGCTCCATAGAGCTTGAATCCTTCAATGGCTACCAATGGATCTCCTTGATGAATTGAATCTTGAATGCTTCAACACTCACTTTGATAAATTATGCATAGATGATCCTTCCTTTTCTTTCCTTCTCTTTTCCTTTCCTTTTCCCCCCTAAAATGAGAGGAGAAGGCTTCCTTATATACTAGTCTAGGACACCAACTTCTAGAGAGGCCAACATATGAGAAATAAATTCCCATTAGGCTCATACCCTTAGAAGTGGACCTATATTAAATGTCTTTTAAGAGTCACCATTTCAAAGCCCGAAGCAGCTGACCTGGAAGCGGGAAAGAATTCTTTCCAAACCCCGAAATCTAGAAATCTTTGGAATTTTAAATTTAGACCATGGGTCAGGGTTGAGGTCGACCTTGGCCCAGAAGGTCGACCTTGACCTTGAGGTCAAGAACCTCAAAATATCAGAGCAAGATACCAGAAATAGGTAGGAAAGAAGTGGAAAATAGGGTAGGACATGGGAAAAATCAGATCCAAGTCAAAGACCCATTCAAGGTGTTTGACATGACCCCAAACCACTTACTCAGAGGGCTAAACCAGTCCTAAATGGAATTGCTTCCATTTTCTGATGATACGTTTAGCCCCCACTTTAGCAAGAGTATGGAATCGATGCAAACTCTTGGTAAAGGAGATCACAAAGAAAGAGAATATCTTATTGAAATCAAAGGGACAAAAACAATCCTCAAGCCCCCAGGGACTCAAGTCTTTTCAACCCCAAGATTACAATAAGAGAGACATCACTAGAAAAAAGAGAGAAGAGGGCGTGATTACCTCACCCAATGATAACCTATGTCCCATTGTGAATCACACAAGGAAACAATGCAACTGGAAAGATGGAGTTGAACTGCCTAGTGAATGTGGCTACTCACTAGTCAACCCATCAGGGATTCACCCTCGGGAATATTCTATTCCAAAATAGCAAAGCCAAAACAAGAGAGATCCAACCTTAAGGACACCTTCCGACCTTAAGGGATCAAAAATTTGTAAATTGAAACTGGAGGGATTAAGAGATCCTATAAGGTAAAAATCCATTCTTTAAGGATTAGCCTCTAATCCATAAAGGGAGAAAAAAAAAGTTTTTAAGTCTGAAAATATTTTGGAAGTGTGTGTGTGAAAAAAGTGACTAGAGCGTATGCCCCCACGTTAAAGTCACTGCTAACACTTTAACAGGAGAAATGGCTTGAACGGAAACATAAACAACTCCACTGATTACGTTTCCACTACGAGTTGCCCCCAAGCAAAGACAAATCAAGAGAAATACCACATAAACATACAAAGAACACATAATGGATCCACCTATCGTGGGGTCAATATGATCATAAGATAATATATATATGATATTATTGCAAATGAATTGACATCATTCTCCAAAGAAATTAGAACTACAATCACAATGGAGAAAAGAAAATGCAAGAGTTATGAAGAAGAGTCTTTTCGGACCACAACATGGAGACCAAAAAGAATCAGTGCTATCAAGTCACAAATCCAAGTGAACTACACAAGGAAAATATTTACGAACAATAGCACATGTACAACATAACATGAAAATAACATATAGAAGAATAGAGATACATATAGAGGAATACTACAACAAGTCTAGTTCCTTTATCACCTTGCACCAACAAAGTAACAAGGGTTGTATAAAAGAATTTAACAAATATTTAGCAAACACATTACGAGAGAAACACAATACAAGAGGAAAAAACATAAAAAGCTACCATGGAGGACCAGCCAATCAAGCACATCACCTACTCTCCCCATGTCGATCTATATCATTTAGGGAAGGTGGGAAACTCACAAGATGGACTATATCTAACACAGTAGGAATAATAGCTAGTTCCAAACAAGGATCCTCTTGAGAATCGTGATGTTCGATACTCGGTGTAATTATCAATTGTGTTGAAAGAATTTTAGGTAAATCAGTATCAATGTCAATAGTCTCATTAGCATCATTAGGATCATCAAGAGTATCTTCTTCATCAAGATTAATCGAAATAGAATCTAAGATGTGAATAGAATCATCATAATCATTCATCTTAACATCATTATTAACATTAACTTCTTCCAACACATCAGACATAGGTTGGTTAAAAGAAGGTAAAGAACTTTGAAGAATAGAGGCACGGGCCTTAGATTGAGCCCGATGCTTCTTACGAAATTCATTTGCAAATCAGTTACGTTTTGTCTTGTTTGAAAAATGTTGAGAACTAGGAGGAACAACAACCGGTCCTTCACACGTTCTATAGGAGGATTAGTAGGATTCTTAGTAGGCTGAAAAGAAACACTAGGAGCTTCATTAATAGAACTAGAAGCAATGGATAAAGGAGGTATGGAAGGCATAGGCAAAAGACCACTATTAAGATCCATCTGAGGCATGCTTAACTCAATAATCTTGTGATGTTTATAGGCTTGATATGAGAGAAAAGGTTATCAGGTCGAGAAGAACATGAATTAGGTAATGAAGGACAAAAGAATTCAAGGGTAGCACAATCCCTCGGCCTAGAAGGTTGATATAAACTATGATTAGTTGTCTTCACTTCTTCATCATGAATGAATTTAATACACTTATGGATAGGAGAAGCAACGACATGCATGAAATTCAACCAAGGCAAACCAAGATTAACTTGAAACTGATCAGAAGTAGGGACAACAACAAAGGTAGTGTCCACAACTTTATCACAAAGTTCAACAGGCAAGTTAATAGAGCCAAATGATGGATAGATAAAACCATTACAAGTTTGGATCCACACATTAGATGTATCATAACAATCATGTTGTAAGTTCTTCATAAAATGGTTTTCTTTAGTAATGACATTGACTAAGGATGTAGGATCAAAAAGACAACCACGCGTAGGTATCTTAGAAATCCTAGCATAAGGGTGACCCCACAATAGTGGGTCACACTTTTTTAGACATGCTATTTTTTGCTAAAATAACACATTTTTAATAAAATATGATGATTTAGGCCTTGAGAGGTTCTATTTGAAGGAATTAATTACAAATGGTTAGCTCAAAGCATCTTAGATTAAAAAAATATTGATATAACATCTATACTCATCATTCATACCTACAATGGAGTCTCCTTTGCACCTATTAAAATGCTGACAAAAATCACTTCGACTTTATGTTTTGGCAGATCAAACGAATCCATTTGAAAAACCTATCTATGTAGTATGATACTATTCGGAACAAGCTTTCTAATGAATATAATTTTAATACATATTGAGTTCATTATGACTTTTAAATATTACTTTAACTAAACATAGGTTGTTTGGTCATTCAACAACCTGTCTCTTCAAGAATTCAAGAAAAATAGTAAATTACAAAAAAAAAATTATGAAAAATATGTAGGAAAAGAGTATTTGTGTTACCTTTCTATAAAAAAAAAATGAATTTCGATATACACAAATCAAGTTAGAGCGATCCAAGTGACCTTATGCCTAAATTACAGTTAGTGTCACTTTAGAACTTAATAAACTATGAAATATTGACCCAAAATGAATGAAACCAATTGCATCCTTTAGATATTGAAGTTACAAATATAATCTCAAAAGAATTACATCGTTATCATATTTTTAGAAAAATTTATGCTGATCCAAGTGACAGTAACTTCTTAAAAACACTATTTTTTCATACAAACCACTTTTCGAAGGAGAAGGAAAAATGAATTTAAATGAATTTTAATTTAAAAATATATATATTTAGAAACTAGAAAGAAAATTCTAAAAGACTCTAGTTTACATCATCTTCAAATTCCTAATAGTTTTGCGGCTACAGGTGTTCGAAATTGAAGTTTTTCTCAGAATGTTGATCTCTATGTCAAAGTTGGCCAAAAAGTGGGACACACTATTGTGGGATCACCCATAAATATAGAGGGGACTATCAAGAGCTTTAATAGTCTCAGAATCATCAAAGGTGATCAAGAGTTCCCTAGGTATTTTATTCTTAGGTTGTTTTTGAGGTTTAGGATGAGGTTTTGATTTGGGTTTAGGTTGAGGTGGAACTTGAAGTTGAGGTTGAGATTGAGGCTGGGGTGGAGATACGGGTTGAGACAAAACAACATTCTCCACATGGTTAACAATATGATTGAGATCATCCATCTTTGAATCATAACAATATCCATAGAAGATGGCTAAACAATGGTATTAGTATCATGTGTAGGCAAAGGATTTGTATAGATTTGGAGGTTTTGATTAGGAGGAGAGACATATTTGTTCCCACTACCATCAAAATTATCAACAGATAAAGCATTAGAATCAATTAAGTCTTGAACCTTATGTTTTAGAGAATAACACTTCTCAGTATCATGTCCATTTTGACGATGGTATTGAAAAAAGTCTTTGGGATCAAAGGATTTGAATGCCATCGTAGTAAGTAAAATAGGTCGAATAGGAGGTAAAGTAATCATATTAGCATTCAACAATTTACTCATAATAGAATGTAAAGATTCAGAAAGAGGAGTAAACGTATGATTCAGATGAAAAATAGTGGATGTAGAAGTGGCATTATTGGATGCAACAACAACTCCATCAACAACTGCATTTTCTTGCTTATTTATCTTGACATAGTTGTTAGGTTTTTTAAACTTGGTGAGATTAGGAGCAGCATCACTCTTATCAACTAGAACAAGAGCCATTGGAGAGTAGCTCTCAAATTGACTCACTGTAATTGATAATGATGAAGCACTGCACATAGTTGTTGAAAAGAGGTAAATTCAGCAAGAAGATTCTTATCTTTAATATCCTTTTGTAAATTTGAAATAAACATATGCTGAATATCAATATCAAGAACAAGATAAGAAATTTGAGCATACAAATGCTTAAATCTACCAATAAATTCAGTCAATTTTTCTTTAGTATTTTGTTTACAATGCATCAAATCAGTTAAGGACACTTGCAGACCAATATTATTATGTAACTGTTGGATAAAGGCATTAGAAAGTTTTGGAAAATAATCAATAGAATAAGGAGGCAAGGAACTATACCATTGCAAGGCCTTATCATGAAAAGTTCTAGCAAACAACCTAGCTAAAATCCTATGGTCATGAGCATAGTCACTACAAAGGATTTGAAATATTTTAACATGAGTGACAGGGTCTCCCTTACCATTGTAATTCTCAAGATGAGGCATATCGGCTTGCAGAGGAACAGGAGCATGAATAATGTCTAGGGATAAAGGACTACTCATGTCCCATGTAGGAATACTAAACTTGGATTGAGTTAAGGACACAAGTTGTTGTTGTAAAGAGGACATAGTTTGAGCTAGACTAATGATTATGGAATCATTAGAAGAAATAGGAGGCATAGAAACATTAGAAACACTAGGGAGAGTGTAGGAAGCAATGGGAATGGAAGACACAATTGGTGGAACATTTGGAACCATAGTTGGAAGAGGGTTGGAATAGGTAAAAGGAACACTATGGTAAGAAGGTTGTGAGGTAGGTAGATACACCGGTGGAACACTCACAGGAAGAGATGGAAGAGATATAGTCACTAAAGGAGGAGTATAAGTAGGAATGCTAGGTAAAGGAATGGAAGAAGGTTCCACACTAGTGGTCCAGGAGGAGTGAATCCTAGATCTTGAGCTTCTTGAGCTAAAGGTTTGATATTTAATTGCACAATATGAGTGATACCATGCAAGAGATTAACACCTTGATCACTATCCCAAAAAACTTTCTTACGAGCCTCTATAGATTGAATAGAATCTTGATTATGGTTTTCTTGAATTTAAGCCAATTTCCCATTTTATCAAGTTCAATTGAAAGTTTTTGGACTTGTTCAAGAGGAACTCTTAAAACATCATCCTCATCATGAGATGAGTGAGTAGAGTTATGCTCCATAGTAGGATTGGAATCACGAGTGATCAAATTGTCATCTAGGATCCTAAGGAAAGGAGAGGAAGACTCAAGATCAAAGGAACCCATAAGTCTGTGACTTCTTCTAATTGGGATATTATAAGTAGGAATAGATGTAGTAAAGCTCATACACCAATACAATGTAAATGAACTGAATTAGGAAAACACAAGGCATGAACAAATAAATGTTTTTGTATTATTTTTTATATGATTTTTTTGTTTTATTTTTGAAATGTAAATGTAAGCACATAAAGGAAGGCTAATCTAATATACATGCAAGATCTAACTTGAAATATAAATCTAACACCGCAAAAGAAAGAGTTGTCATAAGTGGGTTCACCAAAATGTAAAGAATAAAAAAATGATTTATTTTTGGTTGGTTGTGTTGATGTGTTCACCAACATGTAAATAGTATCCTTTACATATAGAAGAGTTTTGGGGATGGTAAGATTCTCTTCTTAAGCCCAAATTCCCAAAGGAAGGATCCAAACTGATTAACCAAAAGAAAATGGTCAATGCATAAATGAATCAATCGATTAGTAATAAGAAGAAAGAGGAAAACCTTACATTCTATTTTGGAAGAGAGTATTAAAATCTTAATTGAAATGAATTGAAGACAAATACTAACCTCAAAGTATAGCAGATCTAGAAATTGCTATTTTCTGGTGTCTGTACTAAGTTTTTGTAAATTCTGCAACTTACCTTGGCCTGTAAACACAGAGACGGAGAAAACCCAGATTCTTTTTCTTTTTTGAGCCAGGTTGACCTTGTCCCAAATACGGGGATGCAATCATGCCCCTTTATGCCGACCTTGACCTGCACTACTCCGACGGAAATTCTGTTCACGGATCCTGAAATTTTTTTGAAAAGGGTATCCGAATCTGTTCTATAATTTGATGTTCCACACCTGCACCTAGAAGAAAAATGGTTTTGTTGTTTGGATGAGGGGTTTTCCTTGGTCAAACCTCATTTTTGGAATTAACCTTGAAATAGAATTGAAATTGCAGTAATAAACAAAGTAAATAGAACAATTCACCTTGCTTATGTTGAAACCCTTGTGGAGGATTCAAATCCTTGAATCCACAAGTATGGATGCTCCAAAAGGATATAGAATTGTAGGATGTAGGATGTCTCAAATCAATTGCCTTCAGATCTTCAACACCAATCTTGAATGGATCTTGGAATAGGAAGAAGCTTGAATGGATATGGATGGAGAAATTTTTAACAGAGGGCTCCATAGAGCTTGAATCCTTCAATGGCTACCAAAGGATCTCCTTGATGAATTGAATCTTGAATGCTTGAATACTTGAATACTTGAATGCTCAAATGCTCACTTTGATAAATTATGTATAGATGATCCTCCCTTTTCTTTCCTTCTCTTTTCCTTTCCTTTTCCCCCCTAAAATGAGAGCAGAAGGCTTCCTTATATACTAGTCTAGGACACCAACTTCTAGAGAGGCCGACATATGAGAAATAAATTCCCATTAGGCTCATACCCTTAGAAGTGGACCTATATTAAATGTCTTTTAAGAGTCACCATTTCGAAGCCCAAAGCAGCCGACCTGGAAGTGGAAAATAATTCTTTCCAAACCCTGACATGTAGAAATCTTTGGAATTTTAAATTTAGACCCTGGGTTAGGGTCGAAGTTGACCCTAACCTAGTTCAGGGTCGACCTTGACTCTGAGGTCAAGAACCTCAAAATCTCAGAGCAAGATACCAAAAATAGGTAGAAAAGATGTGGAAAATAGGACAGGACATGGGAAAAACCATATCCAAGTCAAAGACCCATTCAAGGCGTTTGACATGACCCCAAACCACTCACTCAGAGGGCTAAACCAATCCTAAATGGAAGTGCTTCCATTTTCCGATGATACACTAACCTTAAACATAATAGTAGAACTAACCATAAGAGTAACAGTAACCGTGATAGTAACCCTAACGTCATCTATTTAAAAAATAAAAATCATAAAATGTCTTCTATGTTGCTCCATGACTACTACTAGCGCTTATATATATATATATATATATATATATATATATATATATATATATAGATATAGATATACATATATATATATATATATATATATATATATATATATATATATATATATACATATATATATATACATATATATATATATATATATACATATATATATATATACATATATATATATATATATATACATATATATATATATATATATACATATATACATATATATATATATATATACATATATATGTATATATATATATATATATATATATATATATATATATATAACACATCGAGAGTAATCCTTCTCGAAGTGCCTATTTTCATCAACCTTAACCCACACACAAATTAATTCTAATATTTAAATCAAATTATCTAAATTTAATAAACTAAACAATTAATTAAACTCATTATCAAATTTAATAAACTAAACAATTTTCAAATATGGCGACATAGCCCTCCATATTTGATTTTTTTTCAAACATGACTACATAAATTATATTAATATATATATATATATATATATATATATATATATATATATATATATATATATATATATATATATATATATATATATATATATATATATATATATATATATATATATATATATATATATATATATATATATAATTCAAATATTTTAACAATAAATTTAATATGGTGGCATTTCCATCCATATAAATACATTATTAAACTGATTATCAAATTTAATAAACTAAATAATTAATTAATATGGTAGCATAGTCCTCCATATTTTAAAATTTTGTTCAAACATTTCTACATGCATTATAAATTAAAATCAATTTTTTTAAAAAAAATAACATACAAATAAAAGAATATTTTAACAATAAATCTAATATGGTGACATTGCCATCCATATAAATACATTATTAAACCTTACATCCTAACCCTTCACATGACGTTAAACTAACCCTAACTCTAACTCTACACGTAACCATTATAACAATACTGAAACTAAATCTAAATCGTGTTCCCCGATCCTAACTGCACTAGGTGTATACTAAAACTTTAATTGGAACCCTAGCCTTAGGTTAAATGCGATACTAACCCTCTTTCTAACTATAACCCTAACAATACCTTTAAGCTTACTCATAACTCTAATCCCAACTATAAATCTAACTGTAACCATGACCATATTACTAACCCAAACTCTAATTGTAATTTTTAATATAATATTAACATAAATACTACTTCAAAGTTTAAACCAGTCATCATACTTGTAACCATAACCCTACCATTGACCCTAGGTGAAATATTAAATTTAATTGTTATACTAGTAGCAAGTGTAGCCATAAGTGTAATAATAACCTTAACACTAACCCTAATTACAATATTTAACCTAACTGTTACCCTAACACTATCCTTAACCATAACAATAGCACTAACTTTAACCATAATAAAAACACTAACCCTAAAAATAACATTAATCATTCACATAATAGTACTCCTAATGTTAAACCCTAACCATGACCATACCATTGACCCTACATAAAATGCTAAATATAACTCTTATACTAACCCCAAATGTAACCATAACTATAGCACTAACCTTAACACAAACCCTAATTACAAGATTGAACATAATTGATACCCTAACTATAACCTTGACCGTAACCCTACCACTACTCCTAAGTTTAAATCAATCGGCCTAATCGTAACCATAACCATACCATTGACCCTAGGTTTAATGTTAAAGTTAATTGTTATATTAACCCCAATTCAAGCAATAAATGTGACACTAATTGTTAACACTAACCCTATTTACATTGATGAACCTAATTGTTACCGTAACACTAACCTTAACTATAATAGTAGAGCTAATTGTAATTTCCCTACAACCCGAACAAGTCCTGGTTATGTTCACTAGAAATTAGAAAGTGTTATGTGTGGTTTTGTAAGAGAATAATCCTTCTTGAGATGGTTGCTTCCTAGTCACTATAAATTCATATTTTAATAATATTGCATAAGTATGTTCCTTTATATCTCCCTATGTGTCAATGATAGTTTAGGACCTTAATGTCATGGATCACCTGATAGATCTATATGCTTCTTTGTGAAATACTCATTATTAATGTTTATGTTTATCTTAGGGTGATTGATTATAATCACTTAAAAGGTTAGATGTGTTACTTACTCTAATGATGTTACTTGTTATACTCATGATTAGACACAATTTCTATATTGAGGATTGTATGATTTGTTTATCTTGATTTGGTAATGAGACATTATGAGTACATGTCTGATGGTTAACCTAGGTTGTGAAATTAAATAAATGATTTACATTTACATGATTATGTTATGATGCAATATGGAAAAGAGATTATCCTGGTACTAATCACACTAATCCATTTATGCTTTGTTGATGTCATTGTCTGATGTGAGTGTAGGATGAGGGGAGGCAGTCAAAGTTACTCCTATAGGAGGTCCACATGATGTCACACTCTCCCTCATTGTTTGCCACTGTCTGTTTATATATATATATATATATATATATATATATATATATATATATATATATATATATATATATATATATATATATATATATATATATATATATATATATATATATATATATATATATATATATATATATATATATATATATATATATATATATATATATATATATATATATATATATGTCGGTTGGTGTTGGAGGATGTAGGTATCAGGCATCGACTCCACCTGGCTACACAGGTCTGAGCATGCCTTCAAAATCCTCGAACTGTTGTTGTGTGGAGATATTACCAGGATTACTCTCAAGATTACTCGTATACTTAGATTTATGTTTAGGAGGTTACCCTAGTTGGGGGATTTGAATGCAGTATGTCATGTGGTCTTGTGATTTGCGATTCGATGTTGTTCTGAGATTTATGTTGCGAGTTAGAATTGTCCTTATATATATCTATATTATTTATTTCATATCTATTATTTAATTGATTGTATGTTATATATGTATGTGTATATGTGGGTGCACACACACATACCCATGCTTATATAAATAATAATATTTGTATATTTTTATTGATTATGTAAATGGTATGTTATTTATAATAATTAAATAAAGTGAATTAAATAAAGTGTATTTAATGAAATGTATTAAATACAAGTAAAAATAATACTGATAAAAGGATAATGCTCCTTGTAGTAAAACTAGCTATCTAGGAGGGAGTTAAACTCGAGACCTCCTAGAAGTTAGGCTAGTTGGTTTTTGTGTGTGCTATGTGTTTTCCTTGAAATTTATTTGTTTGACTTTCTTGTTATAGTTTTCTTTGAAAGCTATTTTAATTAAATTTATTAAAACTTTGATTAAGTTTTTTACAGGAATTGTTTGTTTGGTCCTCCAACCAACTATGGAAGTTGGAGAAGTTGCTTCCCATAAAGAAACTCCTCCAACCACATAGCTGGAGGATAAATAATTGAATTTTTTGTGTGATTGGAGGAGGATAATTTTTGGAAGATTTGTGGGAGTTGTCTACAATTGATTTTTCCAGAAATTTATTTGAAGTTTCTATGAGTTTGAGAGTCTCTGTTTGGTGAAGACAAGTGTGTGAGGATTTCTGGAGTTTTATTTCCATAGGAAGCTTTTGAAGAGACTATCTATTCAAGGCTTGAAGATTTGCAAAGAGTCTCTAGCCAAGGGAAGAGGATTCTTCGTAGGACCCTAGGTAGGGTCTAAACTAGGAAGAAACTTCATTCTTCCTATGTGTGTATGAATTTTTTTGTGTATGATATGATATTATATTATCATATCATTGTTTACTATGTATTAAAAAGGAAATGTAAATGTCTTAGCTTTTGTGTTTTTCTATTGTGTTTCTGGGATGTAAATTATGTATGTTTATATAGTTTTGGTATTATGAAATCTTCCTGGGAAGTTAGGAATGCTTATGATCATGTGGGAGGGTGTGTTTCATTGTTATTGTTTGAAATAGGGAAGTTAGGAAGATGTAGGAAGGGTTAGGAAGGTTTAGGAAAGTTTACAGTCAGTTTTTCCCTTTCCTTGCTTCTGTAGGCTTCCACTGTGAATTGATGTTTTTAATTTGATTTAATCTTGTCTAAGACTTAGGTAGTGTTGAGGATTTTTTTGGATGTGGTACTGAGGTCCTTGCATCAGGTTGACCTCAGGGAACCTTTCCCAAGCACTCTCCATGCCTTAAAAAGTCAGTTTTTGGCCTTTTCAGATGATTTTAAATTAAGTTTTGAAAAAGTATCCCGCAGGGTCGTAAAACATTATACACTTACCCATACAACACTTGGTAAAGTGTCATACGACCCTCACTGGAATGTCGTATGGGTGGTTATGTATTGTCGTATGGGGTTTATTAGGGTTTTAGGGGCTCAAAATTTATAGAATTTGGGTTTAGAACCTCTATAACTCATTCCTTAGGATTGGGTTGTAATTTGTGTCACCTATGTTTGTCCTTCAATTGTTTTTTTTATGTTATTATGTGTTACTTATGGTGTTTCAGTACTTGGCTTGTACCTAAGTTCATTTATGAGGCCAGAACTCATTTTGGTGGTAGGATTTATACAAATATAACATTTAAGTATAAGTCTGATACATTTAATTTATTATACTTTAAGTTATATTTGTATAAATACCTTTCAGGATGTTTGTGATAGGTTTCATGATGATGAAGAAAATGGCTCTACAACTTTTTTCCATGATTACTGATGACGTTGGCCTCTATCCTTGTTTTGCGTGATCTTTATGTGTCATTTTATGTGCCCTGTGTTGTGTTTTGTTTTCATTCGTTTCCTTTTCTCTCTCTTACGTGCAGTTTTTTCTATAAGGTAGGGTATGTTGATTTTGTGATTCTTTTGCCCTTGTGTGTTTTCGGTTTAATCTTCTCCTGACCTAGTTCACACATGTGATGGGAGAGCCAAACCATAATGGTGATGAAGGAGATATTATTATGGGTGACACTACTGAACGTGCTTCTAAGGAGGTTATTAATAAGCCAGAAGAAGGTAATGTCGACAAAATAGAGGGAAAATTGTCCTACAAATAGGTGGTGGCCGAAAGTACACCAATTTTTTCAGCCACTACAAAATTCAATGGAGTTTTCCACAGAAAGTCTGTGGAACCAATGTAGGGAGGATTGGAAGGAGGATGAGCCTCAACCGATGGAGGTGGACTCACCATTGGAGGAGATGTCAGCACTAGTGGTAGCAAAGGAGAAAATGGTAAGTGCCCTTCTCTGGGGTCGTAGACCCTCTCTCTTTCTCCCAATGAAGACATGGTGAATGCTATTAAATTTGAACAAACTAGGCTTAAAAGTATTGCTATTTTATTTGTTTTCCTTGATAAAGATACAATGTCTGCTCAAATTTTTTTTGATGATTGGCTTCCTGCAGTTCGGGGTAAGAAACTTGGTATCTATGTTATGTATTTTAGAATGATTCAAAAAGGGCTTTTTGTTGTCTTTTTGAAATATCACAATATGCAGGAGAGAGTGTTGAAAAAATGGTTTTGGAATGTTGGATGTTCTATGTTCAGAGTTTATCCTTGGTCCCCTAAAGGTAATTTTGAAAAGGTTGTGGCCCATTTGACTCCCAATTGGGTTGAAATTAAAAATTCAAATGTGGAATTTTGGCCTTTCATCTCCCAAATCTTGAAACCCTTGGGCTCGGTACTTCAGATTGAGTAGTATAGAGTCACCCTTCCACATTTAAATGCTAGAGTGCTTGTTGCCCTTGTTCCAGAAGTCGACTTTCTTGACTGCATTTCCCTAGAATTTGATGGTGAACTCTTCTATTGGGATATCTCCCTTTTAGGCAACCTAAATGCTTGCTTCCACTATAGATGCAATGATCATACTAAGAAAGATTGCCCGGCTCTCAAACATGTGCAGAAAGAAAAATTTAATGTGGTTAACAATAATGGTAAAAAAGGAGTTAATGATAATGACAAGATTAATCCTATTGAGGACAAAAGAAAAATTAAGATGGCCTCTAACCCTAGTAAGGAGGCATCTTTATATATTTCCTTAGTCTTAGAGAAGGCTCCAGTCTCAGAGCATAATGTATCTAAGTCCCCAGACCTCCCAACCAATAATAGTTTTATCACTCTTTCGAATTCTCTCTTTGATGATGAGTTTGAAATTGTCCATGCCCAAAAGGATGTTTTAGATCTTATCCCCACTCCCCTAACTACCCACCAGCCAAGAGTGATTTCTCTAGAGACCCCTACTGATAGCTCCACCCCTCATGTTTTGAATGCTCAACAATTAGCCATCATTTCAATAAATGAAAGGGTCGGTAAACTTAAACAGGATAGCAGAGAGCTACTCCCCCTGCCCTTGGTTACAACTGTCCCACCTAGATCTCTTTCTATTGTTGCCCCTAACTTAGAGGTTCAGTTAAGATAAGTAGTCAGGAAGAAAAGGAAAACTACTGACAAGAACTCCCTATCTAATGGGGGTAGAGGGAGAAAGAACCTCCCAGACTGCTTTAATAGATTGTGAAAAAGCACAAAAACCCCCCTATGTAAGTATGATGTTGCACATTCACAATTGGAATGTTCATGGGTTAGAGATGTTACATAGGAAATAATTAGTTAGGAGATGGTGTAATCAACTGAATTCTAAAGATTTTATTTGTTTACAAGAAATCAAGGTTGTAGGATTTCAAGCCCATTCGACCTTGAAATTCCTTTGGGATAGAGCAGTTGGTTTTCATTCGAATCATGAGAGAGGGAAAGGAGGAGTAACCATCCTCATTCATCCTAGATGGGAGAATCAAATTGAAAATCATGGATGTTCAACATGCCAGAGAGTTATTTGGGTGACAGTCAAACATGGTGAGAAGGTGTTTGGGATTTGTAATGTGTATGCTCCTAATAGTTATAGAAAAAGAGCAGGACTCTGGGGATGGTGTTGCATGCACCTTCCAAAAGTACCATGGATTTTGTAGGGGACTTCAACATGGTTGAGCACATAGCAGATAAGTTAGGAGGGTTGGCACACTCATGGGAAGGCAATGAGATTTACTTTTGGCACAAATTCAAAAGGAAATTTAACCTCCTTGACCCTATGGAAGATATGCATGGAAAGTTCCTAGACATATGGTATACTTGGTGTAATAATCAAAAAGGCAAACAAAGAGTCTATTTTAGACTGGATAGATTCTATGGAGATGTCTCCACCTTTTCCTTCATCCCTAAGATTAATCATGCTCCTGTCAAAGTCTGCCCTGCCTCTTTATCAGACCATTCTCCTATTCAAACCTGTTTCAAGATTTTGATAATAATATGAACACTAATGGTGATCATAATAGAGTTAATTCTTTTAAACTCAATACCTCACTTCTTGAGGATCCTAATAACCTAGATGCTATTCTAATGGTCACCGAACTTACCAAACTTGGTAACCCTCTCACAGAAGCTATCCCACTTTGGAATCTGATGGTGGAAGCTTGGAAAACTATTTTTCAAGTGATTGGAAAAATGTTGGCAATGGATAGGAATAAAGAAGAATCCTTTTGGTAGAATAGGTTGAACATCCTAGAAAAAGATCTTCAGAACAAATGGAATAATGTTGGGCTAGAAGCCCAATTAGCTAACATGAAACACAACTTGAGTATCATCCAGAGATATAAGATTCAAGGGTAGAAAATTAGAGCCAAGATGAATTGGATTAATGAGGGAGATAAAGGGTTTGGGTATTTCTTCAATATTATAAGAGCCAAATAGAAAAGAGAAATGATCAATGAAATCTAGTTTGAGGGCAAGCCTACCAGTGATCTAGAAGATATTAAAAATGCTTTCCATAGATTCTACAGTGACTTTTTCTCTTCAGAAGTTTCTGAAGATAGTCAAATAGCCATGGACGATTGTCTCAAGCTCATGCTGCAAAAACTTTCAGTATCAGATCAAAGCAATCTCAACAAGGCTCTCTCCCTTGAAGAAATTTCTATAGCCATTGATTCCTTTGCAAATGGGAAATCCCCAGGAATGGATGGCCTCCCTGCTGAATTTTATAAGAAAAATAAAAGTTGGGTAAGTCCTGAACTTCTGAATGTGTATGAAGAAGCATTCATTAAAGGATCTTTAGGAGACTCTATCAATAAGGGGGTTTTTAAACTACCAAAAATAGGAGATAGGTCTCTAGTTAAGAATTGGAGGCCGATTACTTTGTTGAACCTGTCCTGTAAAATCCTAGCTAAAGCCCTTGCTAGGAGGATAGCCCCTCTTCTGAACAGATTTATTTCACATACACAAACAGGCTTTATCCAAGGTAGATACATTCTAGAAAACTTAATCACAAGCTAGGAGGCCATGCAGTGGGCTAATATAGAGGGGCAGGATGTTGCGATGGTTTTGTTAGACTTTGAAAAATCTTATTACATGATAGAATGGGGTTTTGTTCTTGGTATGCTAAAAGCCTTTGGTTTTCCAGATCTCTATTACAAATGGATAAGTATTCTATTTAAAGATGCAACTACATTCATTGATGTTAATGGTTCCATATCCGAATCTATAATGCTCCAAAGGTCCATCAGGCAGGGGTGCCCTATAGCCCCTTTTCTATTTGTCATTGTTGCATATGCTATGTTCTATACTTTAAGGGCTCAAACATTGGGACCTCCATTAAAAGGCATTTCTCTCCCTAATAATGAAGAACTACTAAATGTTCAATTTGCAAATGATACCTCACTTTTTCTAGGTCTATTAGAGATAACTTTGAAAATGTCATAGAAAGGATAAACCTCTTTTGTAAGGCTTTAGGTTCAAAAATCTCCCCCCTCAAATCCACTGTGCTGGGTTGGTCAAATGATCCACCTGACTGGCTTACTAATAAGGGGTGGAAATGGGTAGGACCCAATCAGATTGTTAGGTATCTTGGCATTCCTTTTTCAGTAGAACCTAATCTTCGTAATATGTGGGAATGGGTCTATGAAAAGATCAATAAGAAACACATTAAATGGAAGACACAGTCCTTATCCATTGCTGGTAGGTTCCAAGTTGTGTAAAAAGTTCACTTAGCTCATTACATCTACTATGCTTTGGCTTGGATGTTTCCAAGTTCTCAGGTGAATATGATTGAGAAGATCCTTAGAGATTTCTTATGGTCAGATGGGAAAGGTAATAGGAAGAGGCACTGTGTTAAATAGGCATGGTGTTGTCAAGGAAAAAGCCAAGGAGGGTTGGGGTTGAAAGACCTCGAGGCACATGGCTCAGTCCTTGCATCCAAATGGGTGCATAAATCTCTATGGGGTAATGAGCCGTGGAATATCCTTATAAGAAACAATATTGAGAAGTCAGTTATCACAAAAAGGTAAGCAATGGAAGAATGTGCTAGTTTATGATATAGTCTTTGGGGATTTTAAAATGAAAATGTTTGGTTCAAAAAAATTTCAAGCTTTTTAGAAAGCTTGGGTCCAGGTGAGGCAGTTTATTCTGGAGAAGGGGGATGTAGGTGGCCCTCCATATTTTCTTGTTAAGGATAGATCTATTTGGTGGGGGTTGTATTACAATGGTAAACCTTTGGCTCTCACTCAGAGTTGTTCTGCAAAACTCTGGAATTTCAAAGGGATCTTGTTGATTCAAGATATCTTAGATGGTGGGCATTTAGGGGCATGGGAGAGTATCAAAACCAAATTTAACATTCTTGGATCTCAGAAGAAAACCTATACCCTTATTAAGAAAGAAATCAATGGTAACACCAAAAGAGAAATTATTGATAATGCAGCATTCCTTAATAATACTAAATGGTCTAATGGCAATTTAATCTCAGAAACTACCACTAAACAACTTTACCATAATATGAAGAAAGATTCCTCTCTAATCACACAGGTGTCCCAGTGTTGGGGGTAGATTAATCCTTTTTCTAATTGGCTTTTCTTTTTTGAGTATTTTTGGAAAGGTAAAGCTAAACCTAAAAAGATTTGTTTTAAGTGGCTTATGTTGATTAAAAAACTTGTTGTTGGTCAGGTATTGTCCTCCATTGGTCTTTCTCTTATTTAATGTAGTTTGTGTAACCCCGTTGAGTCTTTGAGAGTTTATTTTTTCAGGGTATTTATGCATGTAAGATTTGGTCTATTTTTCTTGGCTCCCCTTGTCTTTGGAACTGTAAGTCTGTTATTTCTTGGAGTGAAATCCTTTCTGGCTATGTGGAAAATTTTGATTCTAAACTTAATAATCTATGGTTTACATTAACAATTGAAATTCTATGGACTCTTTGGAAGGATAGGAATGGAGAGGTTTTTAAGGCAGAAAAAAGGAAGCTTACCAAGTTTAATCTTAAACTATCACATTTTAATATCATGACATAGGTTTATTTGGTTCTCCACATCACGAAGAGTGAATTCATGAAGCTGGTACAAGAGGGCAATCTGGTTATCAACAAAGATAAGGTATAGCCAGTGAAATACATTTCTGATTACCAAAGCTTCCTTGTCCCCACAGAGGTGGAGGATTTAAGCAACATGATAAGAGCTTGGCACATAGTTAATAGTGATCAATGGGAAGTTTCTACTTCTCCCAATCTGGGGGGAACACAGATAGGATGGGAACCAATTTACAACCAAGAGAAAGACCATGCACAAAATGAGACTCCAGGGGCTCCGTCTAGTACAGCTAGTCACAATGATGGCTGGGAGTAGCTAACGGCTGAACCTTAAAAGTTTCTTACTTTTTTTAATATCTAAAACATATCGTATCATGCATAGCTAAATGTTCTAAGTCTAGTAGCATAATTTTCTAGTTTTAATTCTCACTCCCCCAATTTTGTAACTGTATATGTAACAGGGGCTGTGAATAGTGTTGTATTTCCTCATACTCTGGACTATGTTCCTTACTTGTAAGTATTGTTCTACTATCTTAATAGAGATGTTTGAGATAGGTTCCATCTTCATAGGAGTTAAGATGCAGATTCTAGATTTTGTGGATTTCTAAAACAAAATCAGACTTAGCCAAATTTCAGGCACAGGAGGATTCCCTAGACCTATAAATAAGCTGTGAAAAGTTGTATTTATGCATGTGGAAAGTTCTATGCTATGATTTAAGGTGTCTTGTGATAGATGCTCTTCCAACAGTTCCTGTTATGTATATGGATAAGGTTAGGACTCGCTCTGAGGGCTTCAATGCACAGGGGAGTTTCCTCAACCTATGGATCGGGACATGGAAGTGTTATCTTGTATCTTTGGATTGTGATGGGGTAAGGGACTAGTAACTCTAGTTGAGTGGCTCACCATAGGTGATGGAACCCTAAAGTGGTTGCCATCGAATACTATGGGTGGGTTTGTAAAAAGTGATAACCTTAAAAATTAACTTGGGAAGGGGGGATTCAAAAGATAATGAAAGAAAATATAATAAGGCCACATAGGCCTTATTGGAGTACCGGGACTAGGGATAACTACCAAGGTGGATCCCTATTCATAAAGGGGGGACCAAGGTTACATGGTTACCAAGGTGGATCCCAATACAAAAGTTGTGTGATGACACTCACTTAGGTGATATCTTAGAACCTTGACATCGGTGTTATAGTATGATGATATTTTATGTGCTTTGTTCTTATTCTTTTGAGTTTTGGATTTATTAGTTTTTGAGACTTAGATTGCCTTAAGGTCTTGAGAGTATCTTGGTTCTATCTCCTAGCATGGGGAGTGGAACTTTACCAGTTTCACATGGTTGGGTGGCAAATCTCTTTCGAGGTATTGTTCATGGTTCATGTCGTGGCTTGGATTCTGAGTTGTTCAGTGGTGGATTTTTTGTTCTTGCATCATGTATCTCTATCTTTTGTAATGAAGACATAAAGATGTATTGTAAGCCTTTGGGCAACTTGATGTAACTATATCTTTGTATGCCTTCAGGCCATGTATACATAACTATAATTCTAATTATGTTGAAAATGGAAATTGTAAGAAAAAAGATATGTATACGAAAAGGGTAGAATTAGGAATCTAAAAAGGGGATTGAATATTGGTTAATCAGTTATGGGTTATAATTAAGTAACTTTCCTACCATCTCTGCTTGGCCAAATAATGGTATTAGAAACCCATGGCAATGGACTACCTATTTCAAGATTGGACACCTTAAATGACTGCTAAATGGATTATTTAGTCTCATTTAATTATCGACCAGGGACGTAAACTTGGAATCGAATTCGTAAAGTATATGCTTCAAACTCACTCAATCTTATGACTATTCTATGAAATTCAACTACTTTGAGCTTCAGGAAAACTATGCTAAAACTAGTAAATGCGCTACTCTAGCAAAGAAAGTAATCATAGGTAGTAGTTACGCTAACCGCCTATGCTGCAAGAACAGTCTACTAGTTCTGTTACCAGTGGCTATAGGAACAGCAGAGTTCTACTTCACTTCTAAACAAGCATGAAAATGAATTATACTCTAACAAAGCAATTCACTCACCAAGTGGGCCCCCTTGGATGAGTGAATGGAAAATACAATCAAGATAAAATATTTAAACTCAAATTGTGCATTCTATTCATTCATGGAAAATGAGTACACTTGATTGAAATTAAAACAGTATCACTGTGACAATAGTTCTATTCTAAAAATTGACTAACTCCCAAAGAGTTACAACAATCATTTATTTGAAGGAAAAATACAACTACCTCCTAAATCTAAGATCCCTCCATAAATGAGGATCGTTACATATTCATAAAGTTTTAGAACATAAATAGCATTAATCAAGAATAAATCTTCCCAAAATATAGCACGTTGAGGGTACTAAATCCATGTGTTGCATGCAACAGGAAACAGTGTTGGACTTCCCCCACTTACGAAGATCTTGCAACAATGGTTGGCTTTGACTATTCTAGCACCATAATGTCGATCCTTGAATGTCCATGATAAATACCTACAAAATAATTAATGCACACACAAACTTCCATCCATATATATCCTCATCATTAATATGAGGAACAAAGTGTAAAGTTCTTAATTAATACTCTTGCAAGACCTATGGCTACATGAAGGAAACTACCCAAAAGCATAGCATAGGAAAGGGAACATTCATTAGCATATATAACTACTGCATTATACCATTCCTATCCATTTATTCAAGTAAATATATCATGTCTTTAAACCATCCACATTTCTACTTCATGTCTTCACAAGTATAAAACATATATATAAAAACCATAAGTTCATGTCTACTTGAAAATAAAATTCTTAAAAAGAACTTAGAAAGATGGCCTTTTTAGAGGCTCATCATTCCCCCCAACTGCTCTATTGCTGGTCCCCAACAACCATGAAGTTTTGGATTTTGGCTTGCAATCTCAAATCATTGGTTGTCTTCTCTCTAGGCTCATCATCAACATAATTGAAATACCCATGATTTCCCCTGAGCCTTTCCCATAGATGAAATTTTGTAGCCATATCATGATCTGTAGCACTATCATTCATTGCCAGCGGTTGTTGCAAGAGTACAGGAGGTTGAAATCACAATGGAAACTAGTTATTGAGAATAATCCTGCCCAACATGATATACCATGGGACTCTTCTAGTAGTAAGGGTTAGATTATGTGGAGAGTGGGATTCCCTACCCTTCAAATCATGTGACATTTTGATCCATTGTTTCCTAGAAGAATTGATTACTGCTGCAATATCATGAGATGAATGCTAATCCTAATCTACATAAGCTTGCTCTCTTACTAGATAAAGTTTATTAGCTCCACTCAGGTTTACTGTAACAAAAAGCCAGTGAAGAAATATTCACCTGGAATGCTGAACCTCAGGCCTCATGAGCAAGGGATTTGTGATCTCATTATTCCTATAAGGTGAAGCTTGGTGCTCCCTGCTTATCTCATTCTGCATCCAGGACATAACTGCTCTTAATTTCACATCTCGTGCATAAAGGACTAAATTCCAATCACTGTCATCTGACACAACCAAGTTATGTAAATATAATTCACACAATAAGTTCTTTAGAGACATTGGAGTTAACTAAAATGCATCATAAAACTCATGAGACATTGAGACAGAGGGATTGAGCCCTTCCACAATTCTTGTCAATTTAAAATTAATGAACTGTTCCTTAAGGAACAGAGCTGGTGTTTGCATGCCATGAGTTCTGGAATCAGCTTTGTTATTTGATCAATCCTTCTCTTTAAAACCTTGACCTAATCAAATTTCTATTCTAATTGGTGGCCTTGTTCATCAATAGTACATTTTAGTTTTTCCTTTTCTATTTTCCACTGTGCTCTCTCCCACAACAACCGTTGATATAAATTTAACCCTATAGTCAGGGGTGTAGACAAGTCAGGAGGTGGCAAGGGTTCCTGATTGAGTATATCAGTCCATCCAGATGCCAGGTGAGGGGTTTTCACTATGTTTTCTAATGTATAGGATTCTCCTCTCCACACAACAAGGGTTGTTATTGCATTACCCTTCTCACTAGATTCATTTGCTGCCCTAGCCAGTGTATCTAATCCATCTTGATTAAGTTGCTCTCACACTTCTTCAACAATATATTTACCAAATTTAGGGTATTCCTTAGAAGGAGAACCTTATGAGTCATCAGGAACATCTAGCCTAGTAGAGTTATCAACAAACTCCTCGGCCTCCTTAGAATCTTCATCAATATCAATAAATATTTAGTCAACACTAGGGTTAACTTCTTCTTCTAGATTCTGGTTGTTGAACTCAATATCACTGACTGCATTTTCTTGAAACATTTCGTTAGAAGAGGATTTCTCCATAGATTCGGAGGATTCTAGGTTAACAGTTGGAATGGGAGACTCAGCATCCCTATTATTTACAAAAATTCATGCACTTCTTCTTATGGGAGTTGTAGAAGAGCATGGAGGATTCTTACGTTTCCTCTTGCCAGTGGACATTTCCTCTATAGCTTCTACAGGAGGTTCTTCTAGGTTTTCTTACTCATGCAAGGGAAAGGTTTCATCAGCTTCATCATTGTCATTCTCATTACTAGGTTGTTACTCTAGAATTCCCTCTTCTGCCTCTAGGGTTTTTCCCTTATCTTCTTTAGAGGTAGACCTTGCCTTTATAGATGGAGGGGTTTTAGGGACATCAGTAGTTTCCTTAGTTTTATTTCTCTTTCTTCTGGAAGTGGAAGCATCAACATTACAAGTTCTCTTCCTTGATGGTTTAGGAGTGGAAGGGGAAGCTTCAAGAACATTTTCTATCCTTTGGATTACTTTACAAACCCCAGTGGTTGTATTTTCTCTTCTACCAATGCCCTGGCCTCTAGGGCTGACCATTCTAGGTTATATTTCATTCATTTGTATAAATTCATCCCAAGTCCCAATCAATTGCTTATTTAATTCCCTTTCTACAACTAATTTTATCAAGAAATGATGTGAAATAGATTGATCTTTTCCTGACTGTACTAAGGAAGCTTTCTTTTTCACAATATTAAACAGGAAGTTGGGTAAATTTACTGGTCTATTATCGTGTCGAAGATGGCTCCAGATTTTGAAATGCAAACCATGTAGAGACTTGTAGCGCCCTTCACAGGTAAAGTACTGAATGATGAATGTAGCTGGCTAGATAAAATCCAAAGGTAATGACACCATAGAAGTACCTTGCTTCTTATCAATGTCTAACCTGGGGTCACCATGCAAGGTGAACTAAGCCCTAGCCGAACACAAGTCAAGGTCCTTAGTCCACTTCTCACCTTCCTATGGCAAACCGGTCACTTCCATAATATCATCTATAAATTCAATTCTTAATCCTTTGACAACCACAAACCCATCCTTCAAAGTGCTTAGAAACTACAGAGAAACTTCTTCATCAAAATATTTGAGACTTAAGCAGTAGTCCAACCAACCTTTACTTCTGAACATCTCACAATTGGATGCATCACCCAACAAAATTATATGATCAACTAGCTCATGCCTTTGGAGATCTCCCCCCATTGTTATGAATAGAAAAGTTTTGCAGAAGTTTGTTGTTTTCACAGAAGCACAAAAATGGCAAATCAAGATTCAAAGTGTTACAAACTCAGGATGTTGCAAGCGAAAAGGCAACGTACAAAATGCTATTCACTTCAAGTAATTAAAAGTGTTTAATGCATGAAATCTAATAATATTTTCACTTGTTTTAATGCATCAAATCTCATAATATTTTTGCTCGTGTCAAGGCTTGCCACCATGAACACGTCGTGAAAATATCATTAGAAGTTAAACTTCAGCTTTTAATATCTTTAATTCCTTGCAAGCATGATGATCAATCATGGAATGACAGATTGATTAACACATGATGACAGTTATCTCAAAAAGACAAGAAATTCATCTTTACATGCTAATTTGAAGTTTGAAAAATAGAATATTTCCCTCCCCCCAACTAAGTTAAAGGCATGGGTCCCACCAGGTGAGGACATGCAAGAGTAAAAATTAAAATGACACAATTTCCTAATAAATAATGAATAAAATAATATCTACGAAGGTATGTGGCATGAACCTGGGAAGTGTTGCAGGAAGAGTCTTCTGAAAAGGTGACCTGCATTGATGGAGTGATGCGATGGTACCAAAAAGTGGTTGAGAGAGAAGGTGAGATGGAATTTATTATGGATAAATAATTTCATGCAATGTGAAATGTTTATTATGGAGTCCTTGATGGGAATCAAGGATTTTTGGAAATCTCAGTAGGAAACCCAGATGCTTATGTTGCAAGAGTGAGTGTGTCATCGATGTGCTAGAACTGCTACAGGAAGTCCTCGCGACTAAATGGTTTGTTGTAGAGCTTGAGTCTATGTCCATTGACAAGTAGTTTGAACCACACAGGATCAATGGTAGATAGATGAACTACTCCATTATCAAACACTGAGACTATCTCATAGGGCCTGAGCCACCATGTGTAAAATTTTCTTGGTGTGTGTTGTTATCTTGAGTCATATAACAGTGCCCAATCAATGACTGTAAATTTCTTTTCGTTGATGAATTTTTTGTGCCACTTTTTTCACTATTGTTGGATCAATTCAGTGTTGTGGAGTGCATATTTCATGTATTCATCCAACCCATTCAATTGTAATAACCACTCCTCTTATGCTCTGGTAAGGTCAATGTGCAGTTCCAAGGCTGTTTTGAGAGTCTTATGCTTGAACTCAATATGCATAGATGTAGATTTTCCATAGACTAGCTCAAAAGGGGTAAATCCAGTTGTGGTTTTCCACATTGTACGATAAGTCCAAATGGCTTCAGGAAGGTGGGTAGCCTAGTCTTTCTTGTGAACAAAAACTATCTTCGTTAGAATGACTTCTATCTCCCGGTTGGTTATCTCTTCTTGGCCATTGGCCTGAGGATGATATGGTGAATGTTTACCATGTCTCACCATGTATTAATGCATCAATTTTGAAATGAGATTGGAGGTAAATTGTGCACCTTGATCCATGACTATCTCCCAAGGTACTCCAAATTTGGTGAAGATATATTCATAGAGAAATTTAGCTACGTTGTGATCCCTGGCATGCCTCATGGATTTAGCTTCGACCCATTTTGTGGCATAGTCAGTACATACTAAGATATACAAGATTCCATGAGAAGATGGCTAATGGCTCCCACAAAATTAATACCCCATTTGTCAAATGGTGTCACCACCACCTGAGGCTGCAAGGGCATTTCATCTGAATTTGTTGGGTGCCCCATGCACTGGCATCTCTCATAGTGCCTTGTATGTTTTTCTACATCCTTATGTAAAGTAGGCCAATAGTATCCTATTGTCATAATTTTGTATGATGTCCTCTTTGCTACAAAATGGCCTCCACATGACAAATCATGACATACTCTTAGAATGTCATAACTCTCATCCTCTCAAACACATCTTCTGGTGACCTGGTCAGGACTTGTGTAGAACATCAAGCCTAAGATCCATGAGAAGTTAAAACTTTTCTCAACCAGAAGTCGTCATTCTTTAGGCAAGAAATGAGGTGGTGTCCTTTCTATAGAAAGGTAGTTTGTTATGTCTGCATACCATGGATTGAAAGAATCAATAGAAAAAAGGTGCTCATCAGGGAAGTTGTCATCGATTGTTGCATGATCATTTGGTACTTGCAATCTAGATAAGAAATCAGCCACCACATTTGCCTTTCCTATTTTATCAATGATCTTCACATCAAATGCATGCATAAGGAGTAACCATCATGCTAATCTGCCAATGATAGAAGGCTTGTTCATCAAGTATTTGATGTTTGAATGATCAGTATATACAAATACTTCATAACTAGTGATGTAGTGCCTAAATTTGTTAAGAGCATAGATGACTGCCAGCAATTCTTTCTCAGTGACAGTATAGTTTAGTTCAATAGTACCTTGCAAGTTTTTACTAATATAATAAATATCATGCTCAACTATACCTTCCTTTTGTCCTAAGACTTCTCCAATGACATAGTCATATGCATTAGTGTGAATTTGAAATGGAAGCTTCCAATCAGGTCCTCTGAGAATAGATGTTTTTGTCAAAACATCTTTCAACTGCTGAAATGACACTTCACAGTCATCTGTCCATTCAAAATTTTCTTCCTTCTTCAACATGTTGTAAAAAGGTGTTGTAATTTGGCGAAAGTCTTTGATGAATCTCCTATAGTAACCAACATGGACAAAAAAACTCCTGACATCCTTTTGCTTGACTAGCGTTGGAAGTGTGCTAATGACTGCAATTTTTATAGGGTCAACCTAGATACCAAAGGATGAAAGGTAGTGTCCTAAGACAACTCCCTCCTCCATCATCATGTAACACTTCTCCCTATTAAGGGAGAGATTTTATTCTTGGCATCTCTTGAGAACCTTCTCCAAGTTATCTTGCGCTTCCTCAAATGTAGATCCATATGTAGTGAATTCATCCATATATATTTCAACATAGTCAGCAGAAATGTCAGAAAAGATTCCAAGTACTGCTCTTTGGAAAGTAGCAGGTGCATTGCACAATCCAAATGGCAAGACTGAATAAGAAAATGTTCCCCAAGGACACGTGAACGTTGTCTTATCCTACTCTTCTGGTGATATTTAGATCTGGTTATATCCACTAAAGCCATCTAGAAATGAAAAATTATTTTTACTAGCAAGATTATCAAGTACTTGGTCAATGAAAGGTAATGGAAAGTGATCCTTTTTAGTGGCTTTATTGAACTCCCTATAGTCTACACAAACTCTCCATTTCCCCCCTTTATTTGGGACAATCACTAGAGGAGAAACCCACTAGCTATCAGAAATAGGATATATGAAACTGACACTAAGGATTTTTTGCAACTCTGTCTTCACTATATCTCTCAAAGCAGGATTAATTCTTCTTCAAGCTTATCTAATTGGCTTGCACTTAGGGCTTATGTAGATTCTATGGGTACAAAGTTTAGGGTCTAACCCCTTCATATAAGTATAGTCCCATGCAAAGTCTTGTTGACTTTCTTGCAAAATTTTGAGAAGACTGGACATCTAAGGTGTAGTGAGATTCTTATTGACATTCAACTCCTTACCTTTAAGGCAATTTCAACTCTTTTTACTTTATCTAGCATCATAATTTTTTTTAATGATGGTGACTTTAACTCATGAGGTAACAAGGTATGGAGATAATCAAATGCTGTAGGAGACTGAGGTGATGTCTTCTTGGGCAGTACGGTTTGGAGGGAATAGTTAGGGACAACACAAGAAGATGCTTCAAAGCCATATTGGTTAGTGAGAATTACTTCTAGTATGTCATCTTCTTCCTGTGACAACATAAATGGATCTCTTTCAATAACCATGAGCTGTTACACTGAATTTTCTTCAAGGGAAGCATCACCTAAATCTGGACAGATAACTTGGTCAAGCTCTACTTGAGATTTTTTTGGGGAATACAGAGTTAGTTTCTTTGTATTTATCCCATCTGATATGGTCACTTCCCCGAGTGACATGCAATGCAAGCATCAATTGTGGCTAGCCAAGGTTATCCTAAGATTAATGGATATCCTCCTAGAGTGGGTTTAGGGGACATGACTATGAAATCTAAAGGGTATTCCAAGGAATCCAGTGTTACAATAATATTTTCTACCATGCCATCTAGTTAAATAGTAGAATTATCAGCTAACTAGAGTATTTTAGGTGTATCCCTTAAACCAATAATGCTAAGCCTCAACAAAACTTCCTTAGTCATGACATTGATGGATGCTCCTAGGTCAATCAACACATTTTATATTTGTATACCATTAATATGAATAGTGACCACTAGGCTTCCTAGATCAAAGTACTTAGGCATTAAAACTTTTCTTAACATGAGATCAAAAAGTTGCCCAAGAACATGGACAGTGTCAGGGTCTTTCCTCTTCCTTCTCGGTTGCTTAATACAGACTTCTTTGATTGCCTTATTATAAATGCGAACTTCTTTAAGGGCATCCAACAATGGAATGTGAACTGTCATTTTCTAAAGTCGATCAATTAAATCAGCTGCTATAGGATTTTCTTTTGGAGGTGCTGACTGGGCCAATCTTTGTGGATAAGGGGGATTTTTCAATGCTAGTGCAGTTTGAGGAATAGGTGGAACATCAGTAGTTTGGTTCATAGGTATATCCTTAGTATCAGCAACTTCATTTATTATAGGCTCCTTAGGTGCAGGAAATTTAGTTCCTAATCTGAGATGAATATCATTTACTTGCAGGGACTAAGCTTGCTGCTTGTTGTTAGGATTTGGAGTTGGTTGTGCAGGAAGTTGTGTTAGCTTTTGAGGGATATTATTGGCTACATGAAGTGGAGGCATAATATCTTGCTACTAAGGTGGAGGCATGAGAGCTTGATGTTGATTAGGCTAATTGGGTCTCCAATGAGGTTGTTGTTGTCAGTTACCATGTGGTTGCCATTGGTTATTATGGTGTGGCTACTAATATGGGTTGAATTGCTATTAGTATGGGTTAAATGGAGGTTATTTTTGATAGGCTTGGTTATATTGTGGCTATTGGTTAGACTAGTTATAATTCCAATTCTATCCTTGAGGGGCAAAATTTTGAGGGGCATGGTTTGGCCATTGAATACTATTATTATTATCATAACCAAAATTATTCAAGGGGTCCGAAGGCATACCTTGTCTTTGAGCCCATGGTCGCCTTTGAGAAACATAGAAAAATTCTCCATTCTCCTCATCTATAGCTTTGAACTCAGTCAGCATTGAGTTAGTATCCACATATGCAACTATTTTGCACCTATAATTTCTCTTATTTTCTCTGTAGTGAGAGAAAAATTCAGCCAGCATGGCATCTACCTCCTCCTTCTTTCTTCTTGCTTGCATGTTGTCTAACTAAGTGGCAACATCATTGATGATTTCTTTCTTGAAGTCAGACAAAATATTGGACAACTCTATATTAGATACCCCCGAACCATTAGACTTATGTGGTAGGTCTCTTAGTCCCCTACCTTTCTTCACAGTAGCCCTTGAATAGTTTAGACATATGTTCTTTATGTCAGCCCAGTTCTTCTAAGTAATGTCTCCTCCTCCCATAAGGTCTAGGGCCTCAATACTTCCATCATTCACACCTTTTAAGAAAAGATGTTTTTGTGAATCCTCATTCAACTGATGTTGTGTGTTGCACTGCAAATTGAACATAAACCTTGAGACATAGTCCTCTAAGGTCTCATCTTCCTTTTGTGACATTTTAAAAACATGTCATCCCCTTTCATGTCACATCCCCTACAATATTCCTTATACTTAGAAAGAAACAAATTGCTCATTGCATCCCAATCTGCTACAGCATTGGCACCCAGCCCCATGAACCATCTTAGAGAAGCCTCCTTGAGATTAGATGGGAACAACTTCAGCTTATGGGCATCAGTTGTGTAATCATAACTCCTACAAAATATTTTAAATTCAAAGAGGAAGGTTTCAAGGTCCTCAGTAATAAGGCCATAAAATTTAGGAAGTGCAGAGGAAGGTATGTTCTTCAGATTATGATTACCATGTTGAGTGGGGATAGGGAAAGGAAATGTAGGCTGAGCCATTCTTGGAGGAGGACCTAGTTTTGGTGGCTGATAGATAACAAGGGAAAATGGGTTGTGTTGATATTCAAGTTCAACAAAAAGGTTATTCAAATGCAGTGATCCTTTAGAGGATGATGGTGAAGATATTTATTCTTGAGCATCAGTAAATGGGTTTTCAAAGGGTTCTTCTTCTTCGTTCTCATCTTGGGGTTCCTCAGGTTCAGGATTAAAAATATCAAATGGCTCAACCTAGTTATTACGAGGAAGGAATCTCCCAAGGTGGTCTCTTCTTCTATGCATAAAATGCTTACTTACAACTAAGGTCTAGATTATGAAAACTAGGAAAATAAACACTAGGATAAGTTTGAATTAACACCATCCCCGGTAACGGCGCCAAAAATGCTTGGCCAAATAATGGTATTAGAAACCCATGGCAATGGACTACCTATTTTAGGATTGGACACCCTAAATGTTTGCTAAATGGATTATTAACTCTCATTTAATTATCAACCAGGGACGTAAACTTGGAATGGCATTCGCAAAGTATATGCTTCAAACTCACTCAATCTTATGACTATTCTATGAAATTTAAGTTCTTTGAGCTTCAGGAAAACTATGCTAAAAGTAGTAAATGAGCTACTCTAGCAAAGCAAGTAATCACGGGTACGAGTTACTCTAACCGCCTATGTTGCATGATTAGTCTACTAGTTCTGTTACTAGTGGTTGCAGGAACAACAAAGTTCTACTTCACTTCTAAACAAGCATGAAAATGAATTCTACTCTAACAGAGCAATTCACTCACCAAGTGGGCCCCCTTGGATGAGTTAATGGAAAATACAATCAAGATAAAAGATTTAAACTCAAAATGTGCATTCTATTCATTCATGGAAAATGAGTACACTTAATTGAAAGTAAAACAGTATCACCGTGACAATAGTTCTATTCTGAAAATTGACTAACACCAAAAGAGTTACAATAGTCGTTTAATTGAAGGAAAACTACAACTATCCCCTAAATCTAAGATCACTCCATAAATGAGGATCATTACAGATTCATAAAGTTTCAGAACAGAAATAGTATTAATCAGGAATAAATCTTCCTAGAATATAGCACGTTGAGGGTACTAAATTAGTGCGCTGCATGCAATAGGAAATGGTATTTGACTTGCCCCGCTTGCGAAGATCTTGCAACAATGGTTGGCTTTGACTATTCCAGCACCACAATGTCGATCCTTGAATGCCCGTGATAAATACCTATAAAATAATTAATACACACACAAACTTCCATACATATATATCCTCATCATTAATATTAGGAAGAAAGTGTAAAGTTCTTAATTAATACTCTTGCAAGACCTATGGCTACAGGAAGGAAACTACCCAAAAGCATAGCATAGGCAAGGGAACATTCATTAGCATATATAACTACTGCATTATACCATTCCTGTCCATTAATTCAAGAAAATATATCATGTCTTTAAACCATCCACATTTCTACTTCATTTCTTCACATATATAAAATATATATATAAAAACCATAAGTTCATGTCTGCTTGAAAATAAAATTCTTAAAAAAAACTTAGAAAGATGGCCTTTTTAGAAGTCCATCAATCCCCCCAACTGCTCTATTGCTGGTCCCCAGCAACCATGAAGTTCTGGAATCTGGCTCGCAATCTCCAACAATTATATGTATATGTATATGTATATGTATATATATATATATACATACATACATATATAAATACATACATACATACATATATACATACATATGTACATACACACACACACACACACATATATATATACATATATATACATATACATATACATATACATATATACATATATATATGTATACATTTATGTATATATATATATGTATATATGTATATATACATATGTATATGTATATATGTATATATATATATATATATATATATATATATATATATATATATATATATATATATATATATATATATATATATGTATATATACATATATGTGTGTGTGTGTGTATGTATATATACATATATGTATATACATGTATATATATATATATATGTATATGTATATATACATATATGTATACATATATATATATATATATATATATATATATATATATATATATATATATATATATATATATATATATATATATATATATATGGGTAAAAGTACAAACTTGTGTCACACATAAAGGAAAAGGAAGACAACATTCAAATTGTTCAACTTTAACGACATAAAAGTGGTATTTGTGTTTAGAATTTGAAGATGATGTAAACTAATGAAATGTGTAAAATTTGATGAAGTTTACGCTTACAATTGTTTTAAAAAAATTTGAACAAAAATTGACATAGTTTTTAAATTTTTGAAGTCTATTTTTTTATTGCTGAAATATGCTGAAAATCTAGGGTCTAGTTCGCGTTAAAAAACTATATGCAAATAATATTTTTTCTTCTGATTCCATAATATGTTTTAGATGACATGTATAGCTAATGCATAAACAAACAAAGATTAGATTTTGTTATATATTTTGTCTGTTATAACTATCCAAAGTCGGTGTTACCTGAAATCAATAGTTTTTAGTTCATGTGCAATTTTCCCTATCAAATCTACACCATTAAAAAAAAAATTGCATATTCTTGAAAAGGACTCTCACCTCTAGTGTTAAATATAAAGTTTTAATTTTTTTGACATGATTTTTTATTTTTAATATTTTTCGAACGAGCGTGTTCTTAAATGTTAAAATACCTACTTGAAGTATTTTCAACTTATAATATATTTTATGAAATCAAAACATAAAAAAAATTACATGACCATAATCTTGACTACGAGCTCTACAAAAGGGTATTTTTAGATTTTACAGAAAGCTAAATTTTGACAGAGAATTCAGGTCCAGAACGGAGAACTTGAGAGAGCAACTCTTTTTTGCTAACTTGGCTGCCAAATAGGATTCCACATGGGTTCGGTCAAAAGGGGTCCGGCTGGACCCATGTCTGACCAGACTGGGTATGGCCGGACCCATTAGGTGACCAAACACGGTCTCATGCATGGCCAGCCCCTAAAATCTGAATTTTCACAATTCGCTTGATTTTTTAAATAAAATCAATTTTTTTAAAGATTTTTAATAGTTTTATAAAATTTATAAATTATTTTAATTTTATTTGTAAGAGTTAAGTGGTTTTTATCTTGAATTAAGTTATTTTTAATAGTTTTTTGAATTTATTAATTATTTTAATTTTATTTTTTGGTATTGCATGTCAAGTTTTGATTTAGTGTTTTCAAGTTAACTAATTCTTTTTCTATTTTTCACAGGGCAGTTTACCTGTTTATAGTGTTTCATGTATTGGAAACTTTATTCGGTTTACTTTATTAAGAGAATTTTGGCTAGTATTCGATATACAGGTTTATAGCTTTTGGCTCTGAGATTGAATTTGAGGATTGTGAAAGCTTTGGGAAATTTCAGGATTGTTGGATTGTTCTTTGCATGGTTTCTGTCGAGTGGTGATTTAAGGTAGGGTTTGAATTTTTTTTTACTATTATTATGTGGAAAATATTGTCTTCATTGTGTTTCCAAGATAGGTTGATGATTTTGGAGTAATTATATTTTTTTCATTGTCCTTGAGAAATTTTGCAAGATTAGATATTGTTATGATTTTGTGAATGATAAATATGTATATATTTTGTTTGCTTATGAGCGTAAGCTTTTATAGAAATGTGTGTGTTTTTCCAGTTAAGTGATTCTTTTATATTTTTCAATCTGAACAGTTTTTGCAATGGGGAATAAAAGGAATAGATTAAGAAAATATGATCGAACAAAGGATGACAAAAAATATTAGACAAAACATAATCAAGATCAACCCGTTGAAGTTCAGGAAGAACCTATTGATATTCAGGAAGATGCAATTCAAGTAGGGGAACAAATTGGTAGTTCTAGAGCTGAAAATAGATCTTTTGGCATGGGCAATTTGATGGAGATAATGATGATTCATTTTTTAGTCAAATTCCATCTAAGGAAATGTTATTTGAAAGTACAATTAAAACTCATTGCAAAAATCTTTGGGATGAATATTTTGAAAATAAAAGTGTGGTTGCAAGAGCTCAATTATTTGTTAGGTTATTCAGAAAAAAACAAATGACTCTTGTTTTGGAGTTGTTGGGTGTTGACAACAAGAAAAACTCAGGAGAAAATGTAAATCGAACAATAGTTCAAAATTTGCAAGATGCATTGAACAACATTAATAACTCAAGTCGAGGAGCTGATTTAAGTGCTGCACGTAGAGCAATTATGACTACTTTATCTAGTAAGAGGTTGACACAGAGAAAATAAGTGCATGCAATTTCTGATTTACAGAATGTATTTACAAGAACTATTCAAAGATATATCAGGAAGAGAAATATGTTAGATGAAAACATTGAAAAAAATTGGGTAAATATTTGTAGGCTTCCTCAAAAAGACAGAATTTCTGAACATGCAAAAAAATAGGTCATTGAATATTGGACCGCTCACTCTCGTGTTTCTTCTAATAGAAGGGATACAATACAGATGAAAGATGAAGAGACTGGTATGAAAACTGCACATCCAAAATATTTTATAGATACAACACAAAGTGAATTATTTGAAGCATTCAAGAAAGAATTTTCAAATGTGAAAATACGTCAAAGAATGTTTGAGAGGTTGCGCCCTTGCTTTATACGCATAAATAAGGTTCGTGAAACTTGTTGTTGTCGAAATCATGTTGAGTTTCATCTATATTTGCAATCATATAAAAAAATTATGGCAATTCTTGATTCAAATATGGTCATCCCTGAAAGTACAACATAATTTGTGAAGTCTATTTTATGTGATAAATTAGAAGATTCAGATGAGTTCAAAGTACAGTGTATAAAGAATGCATGCAGTGATTGTGGAGATTTGCATAAATTTCTATTACAAATTGAGAATATTAATGTTTCAACACCAGTTTTGTGGAAAAGATTTGAATATGAGACATATCGAACAAAGAGTGGAGATGAATCCAAAAAAATTGTATTGAAGGAGAGTGAATTGCCCTACCTTGAGTTTATGACCAGATTTCATACTCTAGTTTATCCACATATCCAGCATTGTCATGGTGCACGATGGCAAGCTAAACAGTTTTGTGATTCCAAAGATTGTTTTCCACCTGGTTGTATTCTTTCAATTGTAGATTTCTCTAAGAACTATACATTTTCCCCTCAAAAAGAGCTTCAAGCTCAATATGATCATTTTTATCAGGTTGCAATATTTGTGCAAGTGACCTATAGACATGCACAATATAATTTGGATGGGGTAGAAAGTCCCAATCCAAATGAACGTATTATCATCAAGGAGGTTCATTTCTATATTAGTGATGATAAGGTTCATGATAGAAGCTATGTGGCTCATTGTTTTGCAATGTTTTTTGAAGATATTACGAATCGTGGGAAAAATGTCTCACAACACTGGATTTGGTCTGATGGTTGTGCAAGTATACATGTATAGATACTTCAATTTATTTTCATTGTCTTTTAATTATTTGTTAAATTATTAAAAGATGACATGTATGTATGTATGTACAACTTAATTTTTCAGGACAATTTAAATCTACAAAAGCCTTTAATTGGCTAGCCATACAACATGCTAGACGCAATGTTAAGTTTTTGTGAAACTTCTTTGAAAGTGGACATGGAAAAGGAGAGCACGATGGAGCAGGAGCATGTGTGAAGTGTGCACTTCACCAACATGAACTTGCAGGTACAAATGGTGTTCAATAGTTAAATATATATATGTATATATAAATTTTAAATAATATAATTTTATCTTAGATCTCCATTTTCTTTAAACTAATAATTTAGAAATGTACAGGTAACATGATAGAGAATTCAAAGAAAATTGTTGAATGGTGTCAAAGTCATTTTGCTCCTCGGGACACCATATACAACAAACGCTATTTTTGGGAAGTGAAAGGTAATTTATATTTTGTTGTAAAATTTTAAATTAAATTTTGATTTCATGTTCATGTTTATCTTTTTATAATTGTTGATCTAAACATGTGCAACTTTCATTTCATATTTGCAACAGATATAGATCAATCTAATCCTTACAATTGTCAAACAATTGTTGGTATTAGAAGTTTACATCAATTGATCACTACAAGACAACACAAACCTGTTTTGATTCAAGTAAGAGAAAAATCATGTTTTTGTGCTCACTACATTGAGGACAATCCATTGAGTCAATGTGAGAATATTGCAAATGGATATGTTTCACGATGGGATATGAAGGAGTTAATCAGAATGCCTCCTTATGAAGATGATGACATTGACATAAACATTCATGATCCTATATATTCAGCTGATTATGAGCATGTTTCTGATTTAGTTGTTACAGGTATGTGCACATACATGTTATTTTATTTTATTTTAATTTATCATATAAGTGATGTTTAATTTTAATAAAATCTATTTGTATCTAGGTGATATTTTTGTTTTAGTTGCAAATTCTGACAATATAGAAAATGTAGATTATTATCTACTAAGATGCACGAAAGAAAAATACAAGTTGACAAAACAAACTGTAGATGGTGATGGACAGAAATATCCAATTGGTTCAGTTGTTATTGAAGGAACCTATTATCAGCAAATAAAGGTCGACAGAAATGGTGTTCAATTTATTGAATACCAGTCTGGCCAAAAAGTTCTACATTACAGTCACTTGGTTATAGCAACAAAGTTTTCAACAACATGCCTATTTGGGTAAGGCTTCCCAATCTTCCTCTTCATCTTTGGCAAGGTGTTGTCCTGGAAGAGGTGGGGGAGGCTCTGGGGGATTTTCTAACTATTGATGATGATTGCGCTAACATGTTCCACTAAACCTATGCCCGCATCCTGGTAGATATTGATATCTCTCAGGGTCTTCCCGCTGAGATTAAAATTGAGTCTTCTAAAGGTGCATGGGTGCAATAGTTGGATTATGAAGGTATCCCCTTTAGATGTAGAAAATGCCTCAAAACAGGTCATCATGCTTCAAAATGCAGTTCTGACTTCAAATCGAAGAAAGTCCCTCATACTTGGTGGAAGGATGTCTCCACCAAACATTATACAGTTCTCAAAAGCTCTCCCGAGCCTTCAAAGGAATCGTCTATTCCTAGTTCTTCTACTGGTGGTTCTATGGCTGGTGTTCCGGCTAGCCCTGCTTGGATGGTTGTGGAAAATTCTATTTCTGGCTCTCTTGCTGGGAGTATTTCTTGCCCTATCTCTGTTGTGGTTCCTGCCAGCTCTACTTCGCAAGGACCTTCCTCTTCTTTGCTGACAGTTCCTAGTATTTCTGCTGGTGGTTCTATGGACATTTTTTCTGCCAGCCCTACTGATAAGCTTAATGTTGTGGGTTTTGGTGCTTCTAATCATCCTGGAAGTATTGAAATCCCTGTTTCTAAGGTTTCTTTTCCTGCCAGCTCTGCTGGTTTGTTGACAGCAGTAGGAAATGATGTTGCTCCTCTTGCTGGGGGTTGTTCAGATCCGATGCTAGGGGTTGTCTCCTTGAATTTGGTGTGTTGGTAGAAGGAGGCAACGAAAGTTGAAGATGGATGGATAACTATAAAAGGGAAACATTCAAAGAAGTTCTCCTCTTCGTTTGATATGACTCTCCGTTCTCATAAAAAGGGGACATAGCCTTGTTGCTTTCCTCTTTGGATTGCGGTTCTCATTGAATATTCTTATGCAGTGGTTTGGGTGTCCTTCCATTCCTTGGATAGACTAATTTTTGGAGGTGTCTGGGCCTAGTTTTTGGCTGGACAGTTGTACTTTTAGAACTTCAAAGTCTTATCCTTAGTTCTAGTGTTGTAAAGGGTTTTGGGGCCCCTTCAAAACCTATTTTTACCGTTAAAAAAAAAAAAGTTACAATTCGAGACATTGCCAAAAAGAAAAAATGTCAATCAGAAGTGGAGGTTGTCTATTGAAGAACATGAAAAACTTTTGGAGATAATAAAAGATAGAGAGGATCCAAACTATATGTATGACGAGCTTTAGAACTCTATAAACTTCATAATAAACTTCTTTTTGTAGCTCTTGTACTTTCATATATTTGAACTCTATAGTTTGAATTTTCATGTTTGAACTCATAGATATATATTGTATGTTTTTATGTATGTATGTTAGTTAATTAATTGTATGCTTTGATTAATTAGTTAGTTAATTAAATGTATGCTTTGATTAATGATGTTAGTTACTTAATTATGTTAGTTACCTAATTATTTTAGTTACAAATTTACTTAATTATGTTAGCTACTTAATTATACTTAATTATGTTAGTTAGATTGCTTAATTATGTTAGTTAGATTACTTAATTATATTAGTTAATTTACTTAATTATGTTAGTTAGATTACTTAATTAAATGTATGCTTTGATTAATTACATCACCTTAACATAATGTATACATAACACATGTATAAAACTAAGTCTAAAAGATGAAATAACACACGAACATATAACATGTAACATGTATAAAATATCTAACATGTAACGTCTAAAATATGTAATGTGAAGTATAAAATATGAAATAACACACAACCATATAACATGTAATGTATAAAATAAGAAATAATACACAACCATATACCATGTACATATATGAAATGACTAAAATATCTACATGTATAAAATGTCTAAAATGACTACATGTATAAAATGTATAAAATGTCTACATGTATAAAATGTCTAAAATGTCTACATGTATAAAATGTCTACATGTATAAAATGAAATATCTATGAAATGTTATAGCATGTATATATGAAATGTCACATGAAATATCTAAAATAACATGGTCGCTCAAGTAGGGCCATGTCCTGATCCGTGACCTAATGTTGGTGCACCTCCTCCTGATGTCGGTGCACCTCCTCCTAATGCTAGTGCACCTCCTCCTGATGCTTGTGTACAATAAACAAAATATGTCACGTATACATACATGTATAATAAATTTTAAATAAGTATTATCATAGAAAAATTAATTTTGTGAACAAACATCTCAATGTACCTATGTATCACGATGAATAGGATCGCGTGGAGTCTCTAAATCTCCATATGGTGCAGCATCGTACATAACCTCCTAGAGTACACATATATATAACATATATTAATCAAATTTTAAATATATGTGTAATTTTTTTAAATAAATAAAAATTTAATTTAATTATAAATATACCAAAGTGGTCTCTAATGCTCTCCTGAAAGTGCTCAAACCGGACGAGTCTAATGATATAACACAGGATCAATTTGGTCATCTGTAAGCAATGTAGTAAAAAGTTGACGACCTGGACATGATGAAGTGGCCTGCATGGTCTGATGATCAGCTATATGTGGTGTCATCTACGGAGGAGCTGTCAATGGTGGTGTAGTCACCTAAGGACCTGTCGGCGATGCAATCTACTGTGGAGGAGCTGTCGATGGTGCAATCTGCTACAGAGGAGCTGTCAGTGGTGCAGTTTGCTGCAAAGGAGCTATCGGTGGTGCAGTTTTCTACAGAGGAGCTGTCGGTGGTGCAGTCTGCTACGGAGGAGCTATTGGTGGTGGTGTAGTCATCTACTGCGGACCTATCGATGGTGCAATCTGCTGAGAAATGATATAGGACCTCAAAAATGATGGAACCTCCCTAAGTGAAATCCGACTGAGCATCTGTATGGTCTGATAAGTAGAAAGAAGATCACTGGATAATAATGCACTCATAGATCGCAAACGGTCTATATTAATATAGCTACAACCTCCAGGGGAGATGGTATGTTGACTATATCATATAAATCAAGTGCACTAGAAGATGCATCCTGTATAGGTGAAGGAATGCTGGAACAAGACCGTAACATATATCTCCCCACATGATCAAAGGATATCTCATGAACTTGTGTGGCAATAGTTGCTATACTAGAAAAAACATCCATCCTCACCATGTCATCTAGAACACTCGCTCCTGCCACTTCCAAACCTTTTGGTACGACCAAAAGGTTTGGACCCACCCTTGCTCGCTTATTAGCGGGCACAGGGGCATTAGGTGTTCTGAACCTGTCAAATAATCTCCCTTTCCCTTGCCCAACATAAGCAAGGAAATCTGTATAATCAACATCAAGGTGCAAATGAAATTCTGCAAATAATTGTTTGCATAAATATAATGGCAACTCATCCTTCTAGGGCCACATATGGTGAGCAGCCAACCAGCAAGGATATATAAATGGTCCTACCAAGTCATCCTCACATCTCGTAGGCATGTACCCTCTGACCTTCTTCAGGTCTCGATAATGGGGAAACATCTCCTTCACCATAGGAGTGGAAACAACTGTATCGACCTCACTGTACTTCACAGTGCCAGTAACACTGCGAGACAAAGAAGCATAGAATCTATCAATACTCATAGTCTCATATGGGTTGTATGATTGAACTATGTCAATCATACGCACCAACTCATCTCTAATAGTGTTCACCCTTTCCCTATTGGGAATGTTGGTGGGTGAAGCTAATGTTTGATCAAGAACAAGTAATGCTCATGTCAATCTCTCAATAGTGTCTACAAATAGCTTCTCTCTAGCCTATGTTGTATCAGCTGATCTATGAGAGGAGCAAGTACTAGTACCACTACCACTACGAGATCCCCCCCCCCCCCTGAACACTAGGCTCTCCTAAATCAATTGAACCTCTACCCGATGCCATGTGTAATAGATAAACAAGAAAATATATATAGATCTCTGCACATGTACATACTTGAATTTAAGAAACATACATGTGTTACAAATTTAAGAAACATACATGTACATACAAATTTAAGAAACATACATGTTACGTGCATAGATGTTACAAATTTAAACATGCATACATGGTAAACTACAAATTTAAACATACATACATTACAAATTTAAGATCATCTAGTTTAAAAATGAAATCTATATATACATGTACATACAAATTTAATAAACATATTAATCCTATTAAGTCTTAAGGGGTCGTATTAATCGTCACATGTTACTTGTATTTAATGAGACTTAATTGGTCAATTAATAGGTCTTAATTGGTCAAGTATTAGTCACATGTTAGGTCTTAATTGGCAGGACGATAAGGTCTTAATAGGTCATATTCGACCTAATTGGTCAAGTATAGGCCCTATTAGTTCTTAAGGGTGGACTATTAGGTCTTATTAGTAGGTATTAGGTCTTATTAGGTAATTTTAATCAATTTAGGTATTATTAGTCCTATTAATCACATGTTAAGTCTTAATTGGTCAATTAATAGGTCTTAATTGGTTAAATATTAGTCACTAGTTAGGTCTTAATTGGTTAGGTATTAGGTCTTAATTGGTTTACACTGGAATTTTTGTTTATGTTAGTTTCTAGTGTTACAGTTTAATAGGTCTTAATTGGTTTCTAGAATTTTTGTTTATATTGTTTATGTGGTATTAATCCTATTAAATCTTAAGAGGTCTTATTAATCGTCACATGTTACTTGTATTAATGAGACTTAATTGGTCAATTAATAGGTCTTAATTGGTCAAGTATTAGTCACATGTTAGGTCTTAATTGGCAGGACTATAAGGTCTTAATAGGTCATATTCGACCTAATTGGTCAAGTATAGGCCCTATTAGTTCTTAAGGGTGGACTATTAGGTCTTATTAGTAGGTATTAGGTCTTATTAGGTAATTTTAATCAATTTAGGTATTATTAGTCCTATTAATCACATGTTAAGTCTTAATTGGTCAATTAATAGGTCTTAATTGGTTAAATATTAGTCACTAGTTAGGTCTTAATTGGTTAGGTATTAGGTCTTAATTGGTTTACACTAGAATTTTTGTTTATGTTAGTTTCTAGTGTTACAGTTTAATAGGTCTTAATTGGTTTCTAGAATTTTTGTTTATATTGTTTATGTGGTATTAATCCTATTAAGTCTTAAGGGGTCGTATTAATCGTGCTAGGTCTGTCTTAATTGGTCATATTAGTCACATGTTAGAAATTTAAGAAACATACATGTTACGTGCATAGATGAACTAGAAATTTAAGAAACATACATGTTACAAATTTAAACGTGCATACATGAACTACAAATTTAAACATACATGTTAAGTATAGGTCCTATTAGTTCTTAAGGGTGGACTATTAGTTCTTATTAAAATAGGTATTAGGTCTTATTAGGTCGTATTAATCAATTTAGGTGTTATTAGTCATATTAGTCACATGTTAAGTTTTAACTCCAGTTAATTAATAGGTCTTAATTGGTTAAATATTAGTCACTTGTTAGGTCTTAATTGGTTTAGATGAAATTTTTGTTTATGTTAGTTTCTAGTGTTAGAGTTTAATAAGTCTTAATTGATTTTTAGAATTTTTGTTTATGTTGTTTATGTGGTATTAATCCTATTAAGTCTTAAGGGGTCGTATTAATCATGTTATGTGTGTCTTAATTGGTCATATCAGTCACATGTTAGAAATTTAAGAAAATACATGTTACATGCATAGATGAACTAGAAATTATTAGTCATATTATATTATTTTATTTCTACAATTTAAAAAAAAAAAATTAAATAAACAAGAATAACTATTAAATTAAAATATTTCTGTTTGAATTACAACTATTTTTTATTAAATAAACAAAAGATAACTATTAAATAAAGATTTTTAATTAAAATACAACTATTTAATACTAAATAAAAAAAACATTAAAATTAAAAAATAAAAAAAGTATCTACCTCTTCCGGCTGGAACTCCCCTGTAGCTCTCCTCACAAGCTTGAAGCCGCTGAATGAAAATATCTGCGCAAGCCACTTTTTTTTCTTATATAGACTTTTGGGGGTCCGACAAGACCCCTTCTGGTCGGAGCCCCCTAGTATGTCCTGTAGTGCGACACACTATTGTACTTTTACCCATATATATATATATATATATTGCCAAGAGTAATCCTTCTCGAGGTGCCTATTTTCATCAACCCTAACCCACACACAAACCTTACAATTTTATGTAAATAGGCACCTCAAGAAGGATTACTCTTGGCGTATTATTTATATATATATATATATATATATATATATATATATATATATATATATATATATATATATATATATATATAGGCATATATAAGTTAGTTTTAATATTTCTCTTATATTTGTTATCTATTAATTTTGCCCATTTTATAAAGTATATAATATAAAATAATAAATATTATTTACATTATATCTGATATTATTTAATGATTTATAAATTATATTTATTTTAATTATATTTTTAATTTGTATTTTAATTACAAATATTGTTAATATTTCAATTTTAACAAATATTTAAAATGTATGATATGTTTATTGATTTCATAAGTTGATAAATATGTAAGGTAAATTTATTTAAAATAAACCACATATAATGATTAGGGTTTACATGATGGTTAGTACCATGGTTAGAGTTGGGATTTTGATTAAGGTTAGTGTTTAGGGTTAGGGTTAGGATTATGTTTTAGGGTTTAGAATTAGGATTATAGTTAGGATCATGGTTAAGGTTTCAATCATCGTTATTGTTATCATTAGAGTTAGGATCAAGGTTTGGGATTATGATTCTTATTAGGTTTAAGTTTTATATCATGGTTGTAAAATTTTGGTTAGGGTTAGGGTTAGGGTTAGACTAAGGTTAATATTTAGGGTTAGGGTTAGGATAATAGTTTAGGTTTACGTCATGGTTAGGGTTAGGATTGAGTTTAAACTTATGGTTATGATCTTGTTTAGGATCAGGGTTTCATGTTTAGGTTAGAGTTAGGGTTGGGGTTGGGGTTATAGTTGTCAATAGGATTTAGGGTTATAATAATGGTTAGGGTAAGGGGTTACATCATGGTTAGTATTATGGTTAAGGTTACAATTTTGATTAGGGTTAGGGTTAAGATTAGGATTAAGGTTAAATTTAGGAATATGGTTAAAGTTGGGGTTGTATTTATAGTTTAGGTTATGATCTTGTTTAGAATTACATGTTTATAGTTAGGATTACAATTTAATATTTAGATAAGGTTTAAGCTTAAGGTTTATGGCAATAGATCATGATTATCTTCTTAAGTGAGTGGTTTTTTTAATTTATTTTTGTATCTATTAGTTCCTTATTCAAACCTATCTTGTGCAAACATCAATGGCTAAATAGTTTTCCAACTGACTTTATTAGTTGCACAAATGTATGCAAAAAAAAAGACCAAATTTATTTTCTAATTGACCTTCAATATCTCTTGGACATACCCATTGCACCCTAAGATGTGATTGCTAGTTTATATTATAATTAAAATATATAAATATAATACAATTTCTTTTATAATTGTATTTTATAATATTACATAAAAATATCTTCTTCTATTTTTACAAATTTACATTATATTTAAAAATTATATGATATTTATTAATTGTATATTATGATCTAATAAGATAAAATGTATAATAAAAAATATAAATTATATAATTAAATAAAGAAAGCACTAGTTTAATTTATTTTAAATACAAAAAAATAAAAATAAAAATAAACACCCTTTAACTTTTTTGAAACAAGAGTCGTGTTACAACAGGAGTCCACCCTAATAGGAAAGAAAATCACGATTAAGAAAAAAATTAAAAGACAAATTGACCAATTGTAAGATAGAGTTACTTGACAAGAGGCATATTTATAGCTTAACACCTACAATAAAATAGTTTGTGTAATCAGACAAAATGTTGCTAAATTATGTGGCTAGTTCGAACTGCAAATTCAAATATTACTTTCCACTTATTACTAAATCTTTCAATACAATTCTTTGATACTTATTGTTTACAATGCAAATAACTTATTATAATTTGATCTACTTAATCCTATTACTCTATTGTCTTTGAGGTTGAAAGTATCTATTGAAATAATGTTTATCTCAATGGCTGCACTGCAGATTTTCTATTTCAAGAATCCATTGGATACATGAGACAAATTTAATACTCAATTCATGAGTTAAGGATCCAACGTCACATATTATAATTTCTCAAAAATCAAATTCATGGTTACATGCTTGATTTCTATTTATTTTAGAATAATTAAGGCCTAGTCATTTAATGAAGTTTTCTTTCTTTTGGCATGTGCACAATTGTGGCAGGTATAGTCTAGACTAGTATAACGGAATCTGCGATAACAAATATGTCAAAATTAGAATCATTAACTCGAGATGAACAAATTTCATGTTGTCCTTGATATTTAGCTCTTGATGAACAAATTCCTGAAATGGTCGAAGCCTATGAATTCACTTAGCACTCAATATCTAGAGAAAGAGATAAAGATGGGCATTGTATACAAAGAGGAAGAAGAACACACCTTTGCATGTAGTCAAAATTTGTTTTGACACATGGAAAAACATTACTAGGAAGACATTTGGGTGTATTAGTCCATGCCAAAACAATGCGAGAAACAAACAAAATTAGGTGGCATTTTCAAATAGTAAACGCCTTTAGTGTAATAAGTGAAAAATTTCAAACTATATTTGTTTTAAAAAATCTAATATTTATATTTGATAAGTGAATATTTATTACTAATATTTATTTCTCATGATCATTTAACTAGACAATTATTTGTATAGAATTTAAAACTTCTTTCCTTAAAGAAAAAAGAAGATTTTATGTAGGAACACTCTCTATCTCCTATAACTAATAATATTATTTCTAATCTATTAATATAATACACATTTAAAATATAACTATAAACATAATTTATTTTATAATATTTTCAATAATATTCAATAAATAAATATTAATATGATATTATATTTCATAATATAAATGAAAAATCTTAAATTTAAATAATAAAGAAAGATAAATTATTTTGATATTTTAAGATTACATTATTATTTTTAAAAGATTTTATATATGTATTTATATAGAATTAATTAAAATTATTTATAATTTTGTATATATAAAAAAATTTAATGACAAATTCAATAATTATAATAATATAATTCTGATTATAATATTATACTGTATTTTTGGTAATATGATAATTTTTATTAATAGAATAAAAGATGATATGTTTCAAGTATGGCCAAATTATCACCAATATCCATGGTGAGCCCAATGACCCACACCAACCTTGGTCATTCCTAGGATGACCGTCATACAACCACACCACTTTGGCCTCGCACATTCTTTCATTGCCCGCAACACCTCCTCTTTGGAACCGAGTTCCAAACCCCAAGCCATGAAGGTCAAAGCAATGTCAATGTTGGAACAGTAACGATGCTTTGACTTCAAAATTTTCTCACCCAAGATCAAGTCGATTATTTGGCAAAACAGGGGTTCGTTTAGTTTGAAACTTCGCAGAGGCACTTCTTCATAATTCTGCCACAGAAGCATTGTTGATGTGCCTCAACATAACAAGTGTAAAGTTTGCTTATAATATTATACTTTTAAAAAAATTATATTTTTATACTATATTATTTTTATTTTATTATTATACATTTATTATTTTATAATTATTTAATAATATAATAATTAAGATAGAAATACAGTTATAAATCATTTATATTATTATAAATTTAAATTATATTTTATTCTATTCTATTACAATATTTATAATTTTAATAACAATTATAATAATAAAGTTACAATAATCATAGAATTAAAAATATTATATTATTATTTAATTATTATTAATAAATGATATTTTTAAAATTATTTTAATCTTATATTTTATTTCTATTTGAAATTAAGTATTAATAAGTTAAGAATTTTTTGTCAATCTATTGCAGCCCCGATGTGATGCCTTCTCCTGGTGTGTGCCCGTTTGCTATGCTCAGGGATTCCTCTTCCTCTGGCGGCAGCCCTTTTGCAATGGGCACAGGAGTGTCTTTTTCTCTCTCGGCTCATGCTCAACCTGGCTCTACTATTGCGTCAACGCTCTCCAGTTCAGGTGGGTTGTGGTCTGTTGTTGCGGGGGTGGGGTCTGTCCTTGGGCCGCCTGCCTTTGGATCCACTATTTCTTCTACTCCTCTGGTCGTCCTTGCTCGAAGCTCAAAACTGCCTCCGTTCGTGGGTTTGGGTGTGGGTAAACAGGGGTTTCTTGTTTCCCGTCCAGGTAAATTTAAAAAGCATGTGAAGGGGAGTGTTGGCTCAGTGCATGATGTGCCTGCGAGGGGGCTTGCTTCTGAGGGTGCTTCCTCTGGTCTGTCTTTTCTTTCTTCTGTTAACAACTCAAATGCTTCTATTGATGTTGTTGTTCATGTTGGAGTGGATTCCGGTCGTGGTGTTTCTGGGAACTCTTATGCTAATGCTGCCTCAAAGGAAATGCTCAGGGCAATGGGCTCTTCTAATGGGGTGCCTTCTTCCATTCTGATTTCTGCCAATGGCCCTCTCTCTGGGAAGTTCTCTGTTGCTGTTAAAGGGGAGCTGGAAACTTGCTTTGAAACCCTTAGAGTTCAAGTTGTGATCTGTCACTTTCGAGGGTTCTGGCTGACTCTGCCCCAACTTCATGACTGGATTTCCTGAAAATGGGAACCAATAATCTCAGATAATGTCTATATCTTTCCCTTAGCAAAAGGTTTCTTTGTTACTAAATTTGATAGATATAAGGATAGAACTAAGATATTGTGTGAAAATTTCTTTGGCTGGGAGGATGATAAATTTTTGCTTATGGTAAAACCCCGGCACCTGGATTTTGACCCTTCCTCTGAAGTTTTCAATAATATGCCTATTTGGGTAAGACTCCCCAATCTCCCTCTCCATCTCTGGGAAGGTGTTGTCCTAGAGGAGGTAGGTGAGGCTTTGGGGGAGTTTATTCTTATTGATGATAATTCTTCTAATATGTTTCATTCTACCTTTGCCCGTATTCTGGTAGATATTGACATTTCGCAGGGTCTTCCTTTCGAAATTAAAATTGAATCATCTAAAGGCTGTTGGATACAACCATTGGATTATGAGGATATCCCTTTTAGGTGTAGACAATGCTTTAAAATAGGTCATCATGCTTCTCTCTGTAGTGTTGATTTCATTAAGAAGAAATCTTCTCCTACATGGTGGAAGGATGCCTCTTCCAAGAATTATACAGTTATGAAAAGTTCTTCTCAAGATTTGAAGGATTTTGTTCTTTTTGTTCCTATCTCGGGCTCTCAGAAGCCTAATATTGTAAATGATTTGAATCTTGTTTTGCCTCCAGTAGATCCTCTAAGGATGTTCTTGAGGCTGATCTTAATTGCTCTGCTGTGCTGGCGATTTTGAGGTTGCTTCTCCTACCAGCCCTGCTGGTGGGATTTTTGTTGTGAAACCTGTGTTGGATCCTAGGATTTCTGCTGGTGGTTTAGTGGATTTTATTTCTGCCAGTACTGCTAGTCTTATTATTATTGTGGCTTTTGATTATTCTATCTCTCTTGTTGGAAGCTTTGCAAGCCCTGTTTCTGAGGTCACTTTTCCTACCAGATTTTATGCTGATGGAAATGGTGTCACTGTCCCTCTTGCTAGGAGTTTTTCAGATTCTATGCTGGGAGCTGTTTCCTTGGATTCGGTCTACTGGCAGAAGAAGGCAGCGAAAGTCGAAGATGGTTGGATAATTGTTAAAGGGAAACATTCTAAGAAATCCTCCTCATCGTTTGACACGACCCTCCCTTCTCATAAAAAGGAGATTTCTGGTTAGCCTTGTTGCTATCCTCTTTGGACTGCGGATTTTGATGTTTATTTTTATTTAGTGTTCTCGCTTTGTTGTTTATGTGTCCTAGCTTTTCTTGGTTGGACTGTTGTAATCTTGGAACTCCTATAGTTCTGTCTTAAGTTCTAGCAATTTAAAGGGTTTTGGGGTTCCTTCAAAACCCATTGTTACCTTAATAAAAAACAAGTTAAGAATTTTTAATGTCTTAATATTAGTTAATAAAATAGATATTATAAACAAAAATAAATATCCAATTTGAAATTCAATTTGTATGTAAAATTAAGTAAGTAATAAATTAGAATTAATTAATATTATTTATTTTATAAAATAATAATTTTTTTAATTATATACAAAATAATTAATATAAATAATACTAAATCAACTTAAATAATTAATAGAGAAAATTGACAAAATCTAATTCTAGTCAAATTTTAGAAATAAAAAATGTAAATCAATTACTACAAAATAATATGAAATTGATACTAATTAACATTGTAATATTTTATAATTATTTAAGTAAGTTAGATTTTTCATAAGAAAATTAGAGAGTGAATCTTGAAAAAAATTATGCCCTTAATTAATATATATATATATATATATATATATATATATATATATATATATATATATATATATGGTTTCATTGATTCATACTTTTAGTTTTCAGTAATGTAATAAATCATATGAAAAGTTAGTTATACGATGCTTATAAAGTAATTTGTTGGTGTTAAAATAAATTTATTTAATGTAAAAGTTATGTGTAATTCATTTAAGAAAAAGGTATATTAATGATAAGTTAAACAAGTGCTAGTAATATGAGAATGTTGTCTTGTTTATTGATTTCTTGTTTTTTAGAATTAAGTTGAAAATTTTTGTAGAGTGGACATTTTAAGATGGTATGGAATAGTTGAATGAAATTTGTATGGTAATATAAAGATGGGGTTTTTAAATGTAAATAGACATGTAGGTTACATTATAGTGAAAAATGAGTAGATAATATACAAATTTTAATATAGCATATATGTGGTTAAAAATGTATTTAAAGATGTAGCATTTATACATGCTTATTGATTGACCAAGTTGTAAGATACTTATTATTGAGTTATTAGCATAATATTTATTATATTTATTTATAATGTTTTAAATAATTTTAATAGCAACTAAGGAACTTAGTAAAATGAATAAATAGATTGTGTTATTGTTTGAATATGGTAATTTAGATAAAATTTAGAATTTGAGTAGGTTAAGTACTTTAGTGAAATCTAGTTAGCCAAAATAGTTTTTTAGGTAAATTAGTAATTCAATTAAGTCATAAATGTAATTCTATTCTTAGATATTTTAAAGAATCGTTGAAAAAGTAAATATTTTCAAAAATTAAAATGCACTCAAATCTAGGCAAAAATATTTTCAAAAATTAAAATGCACTCAAAGAGGAAGCAATTAGTGCATGGGAAGAAAGTGTCTTTAAAACATAAATTTGTGTAAATCAATCATATTTCAAATAAATAATTTTGTCATTGGAAAAAATTCAAAAATATAAATTGAAACTTTATAAAAACTATGACTATTTTCAAAACAAAAAAATAAAATATTTTAAAAATAAAGTTAATGTAATGATATTTCCTACAACAAATACAATAACAAATTAAAAAACTTATACTAAAATAATATATCATAAACATAAGTGAAAAATAAAAAATTTGCTTCAACAAACTTCTCAAAGGGTATGGTATAAAATTCTATAGTTTCACTTAATATTTTTAAAATGTAATTTAACTATTTAAAATTATATGAATTTGGAATGCATATAATAAAAGGGAGGCCGCAAACTACGTAGTCGAATGCACCATGGATTTCCGTGTTTCACGCCGCTTAGTTGACAAATGAGTTCACCCTAACCCTAATATATTTAGTTGCAATAGTTTTGCCAACAGTAAAATATATTTACAGATATATTGCAGGCCTTTAGGATGCTATGAACCGTTGATTTACAAAATCAGGGTGGCATTTTCAAACAGTAAACGCCTTGGTGTAATAAGTGTGAAATTTCAAACTATATTAAATTTTTGAATGGAAAATCTACTAGTTTAGATGGTACGCAAATAGTGGACATATAATGCCTACTTTAATAGACTAAGCTTTGTCTATATTCTATTAAATCATCTATATATATATATTAGATTTATTTTTTTATTTTTTTTATATATATTTAAAAATCTAATATTTATATTTGATAAGTGAATATTTATTTTTAATATTTATTTCTCATGATTTTTTAACTAGACAATTATTTGTATAGAATTTAACACTTATTTTCTTAAAGGAAAAAATAGATTGTATGTGGAACATTCTTTATCTCTTATAAAGTTAATAATATTATTTCTAATCTATTATCATAATACACATTTGACTTAAAATATAACTATAAATATAATTTATTTTATAATATTTTCAATAATATTCAATAAAAATAAATATTAATATAACATTATATTTCATAATATAAATGAGAAATCTTAAATTTAAACAATAAATAAAGATAAATCAAAATCATCGCATATAATTTGAAAAGAAACAAAAGTAGTACATCAACTCTCTTGATTCATTTGACAAATTTTTCTAAAGGGACATAAGGAAGGCACATGGATGATGTGGAATTCTTTCAAATTTAGAAGAGCTGAAAATGTAATATGTTAATAGGATTCAATTCTTAGAAATTATTATAGTAATATATTTTTATAGTTAATATAATAATATTATTTTAAATTATTTTGATATTTTAATATTATATTATTATTTTAAAAGATTTTATATATGTATTTATATAGAATTAATTAAAATTATTTATAATTTTATATATATAAAATTAATGACAAATTTAATAATTATAATAATATAATTATGATTATAATATAATATATTTTTTTGTAATGTGATAATTTTTATTAATAGAATAAAAGATGTTATGTTTCAAGTATGAGTTTATCAATAAATAGTAAACCATCTAATTAGAAATCTTACTACCTTGACTGAGATCACCGCCATTACCATTACGAAGGCACGAATGTAGAAAGTCGAAGGACCATGAACAATCATAGGCAAGAAACCATTAAAAATAGTGCCCAAACAACCAACTAGCCCTACAGAATTACATCATTGTGTACAAAATGAGCCAACCCTAGCTCCGTGATTCCAACTTCTAACACAAAACCATACCCAGAATCATCAACCATTGAACTAAAAGGGAGACAAAAATACCCTAGAAAGATACACCAGTTATGTCTTTCTTTTTTTCCCTATTGAGTCATTAATCTAGTGGTTCTTGGGATCGAGCTTCACCTTTTTACCACATTCTTTAAGTCTCACTCTAGTTGTTCCTTTTCTGTTGAACCTTTGGTAATTTGGTCTTTTTTTTTTGTCATTGATGTCAATAAGACATGTCAAATCTCTCAGTCAGTTATGGTGGTACACAAGGTAAAGTTCTAATAATGGTATACAAGATGGAAATTTTTTGATCTTAAGGAAATTGATTAAAGTGATCAAGAGGTGGTTGACATCATGTTATTAATGTACCAATACATTTATTATATCATTTTTGAGGTGGTTGATAAAATATTAAGTATATAACACTTAATGTTGATTATGAGTGTTAAATCAGTTATAATTTCATAACTACCCAGTTTCGATCTAAATGAATTTGAACATATTAAGTGTTAAAAAATACCTCAACTATTATACTTTTTTAGAAAGGTAACAGAAAAGTATAAAATGGTTCATTTCTAGTTTTGGATTTGAACATGTATGTACAGGTCATATATGCTTTCCATCAAGGCAGTTTTTGTGATGTCCCCATTTTGAAATAGAAATTAATATTTTATAAAATAATAAAAGAAAATTTAATAAATAAAATGATATAATATAATCTATTATTAAAATAATAAAATAATATATAAGCATACTAATATATTATTAATATAAAAAATTATTAAAATAATAATAAAAATATGATATATAAATATAATATATAATATAATATATTGATGAATCAATATAATAATATTGATAAATTATTAAATATAATAAATAATAAATAAGCAATCACACCATGAGTATGATCTATTATTATTTATAATATATTAATCATATAGTAAATATAAATAAACAAAATAACATAATATAATCCAAAAGACATGACTTTTGGAAAAAAAAGGTATAAGAAAACAATCACGGAAAAAAAAAAACAAAAAAAAGGCACACGAAATAATATGCAAAGCTTGGGAGAAAATAATATAGGAGAAAATTAAGGAGAAAAGCTAGGAGAAAATGAAGGAGAAAAGATAGGAGAAAATAAAGGAGGAAATGTAGGAGAAACTCAAGGGAGAAAAAAATAATATAAAGGAGAGTGTAAGATAAAAGATTTTCAATGAAAATTCAATATTGTGGTATGTCATTTAAAATGCAAATTAATTATTTATTTATTGAATATTATATATATCTATATATGAACATATTTTCAAGTTATATGGTATATATATATATATATATATATATATATATATATATATATATATATATATATATTTTAATTATATATATACTTTGGTAACATTTCTAATTTATGTTAATGAATATACTATTTTGACATTCCTTATGTAGATAATGGAATCGATGTTATACAATTGTTGATAATTAATTTTATATTCATTTTCCATCTAGTAGTCATACATATCTTATATTCGTCCCCAGCTACATAAAGATCAAAGTAATGGCAATTCAAGGTTGGTATAGCCCCGTTGCCTATTTGTAATTGTAGAATTTGAGCAATACAAATCCACAAAACTCGAAGATCACCTGCATACAAAAACCTGTTACAAGGAAGTAGAGACAAGAAGAGGGAAAGAGTTTGACTCAGAATATGAAGAAGAAAATATCTTCAATATAATGAATGAATTGAATGTACAATGGATCATCCTTATAAAAGAGATCGAAAGCCTTGAAAGGCAAAGTCTAGTACATGTAATAATCAGTTTAACTATTACATGACTAATGCATGAGTTTAGAACAACTAGTGCATGTGCTTTTAACTAAAGCAAAAGGAAGTTGACATCTTAAGAAGGGAGTAAAGATTAATTAACATAATTAATACTTTACTCTAACACCCCCCCTTAAGATGAGCAACGATGCATCTGCAAACAATGCAAGAAGAAAGCAAATGGGTCTCGGCAACAAAGGCCTGATCAGGTACCCAAGTACAAAAGAGAGTCCTGAAAAGCGGAGAAATAGAGAAAACCACGTGGGAAAAACTCTACTCCAAAAAGAGACCAAGAATGTTCCAGAAAATAGGAACAAAGATGAACATGTACAACATCACTGAAGCATGAAATTGCAAACTCTGTCAAGAAGAACTGATGATCTGAAGCTCCTCCACAGAAATATGACCAGGTAAAGAAGACTGTAATCTACATGAGTGCTCTCAAATAACACTACTCAAATCAGGAGGAAAACTAAGGCAAACACTTAAACTCGAAGATACAGATGGCATAAACACCAAAAGCCTGAAGAGCTGATCAATCAAAGCTGGAAGAGTGCATCCAAAAATAGGAAAGAAAAGAGTGTCCATATGGTAAATGATCCATCTCACCAGAATGCATAGGTACCTAGCCACTACAACCGCCTAGTACATAGGATCAAATACTAAATACATGGCTCACACAATCGAACCAAGGAAGAAGTAGAACCAATAGTAGAAGCCCCCCCATACTACTGACAAGGGAGTAATGACAGGTACACTAAGAAGATCGTCCAATATGGACTGCATGATGAAGAAGAATCTGGAACATCGAATGTGCAGAGAGAGTACAAACACATATAGAGATACATGAGGCTAATGTCATGGAAGGAACACTCACTTGACAAAGGTAGATGGAAAACAAAGGAAAACATCAAACCCCCCTGGCACTTTATAATGGAGTGCGAGTACAAATAGCACGAACATGTGCAAGATCCCATCAAAGTAATAGAATGTCACTTTATCTCAGTGTGTGTGCATAAAAGAATGCTACAAAAGTGAAGTATACACTAATCAAAGAAGATCAAAGGCTGCTAAAACAAAAGAACAACCTAAGACGAGCCATCCCTCAAAGGGAAGAGATCCCAGGACCTGAAACAACCAAGATATCCACCAAACTGCAAAAAAGCAAAAATCTGAATAAAATGAACTTGGAGTAGAATCTAGAAAAATGACTCATAGCACTGCAAATCTCTCTGAACAAGCTTTCCAACAATAGATTGCTTTCTAAAAACGGAGTCCAGATGTGCAAGATAGAGCTCACGGAGTGCAGAACTAAAGATCTGGCTTTGATAGAGAAAAACACCATCAGAAAAATAAAACCAGAAAAAATAACCTCCAGATCTAGAAAGAACTCAAAATCAACTTTTTGACGATATCTCATTTGCGAAATTTTGACACCGTATGCTCAAGATATGAGCAAAAAACCAACAGCTGCACTGGAGGGCCCATAGAAGGTGTCTGCAAGGATCTGAGGATGGGTGACATCAGAAAAAGGACAAAAAACCACATTAAACCATCAGATCTAGAAAAAGCTCAGAAAGAGCTTTCTGGCAATATCTCGTTTGTCAAAAACGGAGCCTGGATGCAAGAGAAACGGATCCCAGAAGGCAGGAGGTTTTGAAACGCCACGATCATAGAGAACATCTGACTTTGATAGAAAAAAAAGAGCATCAAAATGGAAAAATCACAAAACCATACCAAAAAATTTAGATCAGGCTTGGAACCAGCTTTCTGACGATATATCGCACGCCCAATTACGATCCCAGATGCTCGAGATATCGCAAAAAAAGGCCCAAGTACCCTTAAAAAACCAAAAAATGGGAAAAAGCTACTGACGTCAACAAACTACAACCCTGAATTTGATGTCCAAATGGCCTTCATGGCTCAATTCCTCAGGGGCTAAAATAAAAGACCCCGGTCACGTGGGTGACCACGAGGCTAAGGGTCCAGCGCCGACGGGCGGAGCGGAGGGAGGCGGCAGTGGCGGCAACGACGGGGTCGTGGTCGGTGGAGGACTCTAAGCGTGAGTGGTGGCAGACTCCGGTGGTGGCGGTGGTGGCTCTGGGTGCGGGCGGTGGGCGGAGTGGCTGATGCGCTAGGCAAAGCGGAGAGGCCGAGGCGCTTGGGAAGCTAAGGCGGAGCGCGGCGGGGAAGCTGAGGTCGGGCAGCTCGCAGGTGGCCACTGGGCGGCTCTCGGGTGGCCACCCATTAAAACAAACTTTTTTTTTTAAAATATCATCGTACCTTCCTTGAAGTGTGTGCCAAGGCCGTATGGCCTTGGTACGCAAAAACTTTTTGCCTCAGAGGCCAACTTGTCAGAATTCGATAAGGCTTATATGGATTTTGAATATCTCGGGCCTTCCAGACGCAACCGTGAGGTCTGTTTGAGCCAGAAGTGCTCCAAAAAATATTGATCACCTCAGGATTTGTGCTGAGGCCGATTGCAAAAAAAATTTCTCATAGATTCCAACTGTGTCCAAATTAGACAAATTTTATATGGATCTTAGGGTTCTTGGAAGCTCTGAATGCAATTGTGAGGTCTATTTGAAGCCAAGATGACTAGAAAAATAGGTCCCCCCAGATTTGACAGGAAACCCTCTCTCTAAAAAGTGCTAAAAAAAAGAAAAATTATTTTTTGCAAGCAAAAAAGAAACAAAAAATAACATCTTACAGAGAATACCAAAACCTCTCAAATCAGAAAAAAAATCCCTAATTTGAATCCTTCAAATGTGAACAAGCTGTAGCAGATTAGGCTCTGATACCATGTAGGATTTGAGCAATACAAATCCAAAAAATCCGAAGATCACCTGCATACAAAAACCTGTTACAAGGAAGTAGAGACAAGAAGAGGGAAAGAGTTTGACTCAGAATATGAAGAAGAAAATATCCTCAATATAATGAATGAATTGAATGTATAATGGATCATCCTTATAAAGGAGATCGAAAGCCTTGAAAGGCAAAGTCTAGTGCATGTAATAATCAATTTAACTATTACATGACTAATGCATGAGTTTAGAACAACTAGTGCATGTACTTTTAACTAAAGCAAAAGGAAGTTGACATCTTAAGAAGGGAGTAGAGATTAATTAACATAATTAATAATTTACTCTAACAGTAATTAATGGCAATTTGAGGTTGGTATAGCCCCACTACCTATTTGTAATTAATGGCAATTCGAGGTTGGTATAGCCCCGTTGCCAATTTGTGATTAATGGCAATTCAAGGTTGGTATAGCCCCGTTGCCTATTTGTGATTAATGGCAATTCGAGGTTGGTATAGCCCCGTTGCCTATTTGAGATGGATGGAAATTCGAGGTTGATATAACCCTGTTGCCAATCTATAATTGATGGCAATTCGAGATTGGTATAGTCCCGTTGCCAAAGCTGAGATTGTTATAATCTCATAGGCAGTATATATATTGATACCAGTCATATGCATATGCGTAGGCTTGGAATGCATTTATTGCTTCCAAGAGGTACGTATGGGCAGTGCTCTATGGGATGATGTGTCGATAGCCCGATTGTTTAGAGTGGATCTTATATCCCTCAAGCTGAGAATCAGAAATTCTATGAAGCTCGACCTAGAGGAAGCCAAGCACCAAATTCCCCCTTTACTAACTTAATGTAGAGTATGAGTCATATAAATATTGTATAATAAGATCTTTTACTAATATTGGTTTTGCAGGAAATTATAAGGAGAATAAGAAGGAACATTACATAACCAATATTATTCATTAAGGCTATATGTTAATTGGTTGTTTAATACCATATAAAATATTAAAGATAAATAATAATCAAAATATAATATATCATTAAATAATAATAGCTTATTAATTAAATATGATATATCAAGATATAAATTAGCAAAAAAAATAATTATAAATAAACATATCTATTATTGATAAAATATGAATATTTCATCTATGATTAAGAAAAGAGATACAGAAAATTAGTTTGCCTAAAAGCTTAAATGAGAAATTTGCGTAAGGTCTCGACTAGGGACATTACAGTGGTATTAGAGCATGATCTTGCCATCCTATAGGGTAAAAGTAATAAGGTAGAGTTATAATTAAACAACCATACAATTTGGTATTGATTTGCAATATGGATAGTACTATGGAAATATGAATTCTATCTTCATAAATGATGATATCCAAGCTATGCTCAGTAGTGAGATAATCTCCATAGTATGAGAGATTGATATAATCTCCATAAGAATGACTTGACTAATATTGATATAATCACCATAATGCCAGAATATTCTGATGAATCAACTTATGCATATGCAAAAAACCTTGGGTAGAGGATATCTCTCCCAAGATGAGATCCCTGGATAGAGGATATCTCTTCCAAGATGAAACCTTGGGGTATGTGCTCCAGAGAAGATAGTAAAATAATCGAGGATGGTTCTAGAATCGATCTTATATCATTTGGAGATCCTCAAGAGGGTTAGGGAGCTCGATCTGGTAGACTTCCCCTAAGAATTTGATAGAATTAGGAAGATAGGTTTAAATTATCCATGAGGATTTATCAATGACATTCTTGGTGAGTGTCAAGACTTGATAAAGGACATTCTTGGAGTTGAGAAACATCTATTAGAGGGGAAGGAAAGTGCTTCAACAAATCAAGTTCAGGGTCATTGGATGGGATATAGACATAGAAAGACATCACTCATAGCAATGGTTCGAATTGCTTGAGGACAAGCAATTTTGAGAAGGGTGGACTGTGATGTCCCCATTTTGAAATATAAATTAATATTTTATAAAATAATGAAAGAAAATTTAATAAATAGAATGATATAATATAATCTATTATAATAATAATAAAATAATATATAAGCATACTAATATATTATTAATATAAAACATTATTAAAATAATAATAAAAATATGATATATAAATATAATATATAATATAATAATATTGATAAATTATTAAATATAATAAATAATAAATAAGCAATCACACTATGAGTATGATCTATTATTATTTATAATATATTATTCATATAGTAAATATAAATAAATAAAATAACATAATATAATCCAAAAGACATGACTTTTGGAAAAAAAAGGTATAAGAAAACAATCACGGAAAAAAAAAGAAAGGCACACGAAATAATAGGCAAAGCTTGGGAGAAAATAATATAGGAGAAAATTAAGGAGAAAAGATAGGAGAAAATTAAGGAGAAAAGATAGGAGAAAATAAAGGAGGAAATGTAGGAGGAACTAAGGGAGGAAAAAATAATATAAAGGAGAGTGAAAGATAAAAGATTTTCAATGAAAATTCAATATTGTGGTATGTCATTTAAAATGCAAATTAATTATTTATTTATTGAATATTATATATATCTATATATGAACATATTTTCAAGTTATATGGTATTAGATATATAGATTTTTTTTTTTTTAATTATATATATATAATGGTAACATTTCTAATTTATGTTAATGAATATACTATTTTGGCATTCTTTATGTAGATAATGGAATCGATGTTATACAATTGTTGATAATTAATTTTATATCCATTTTCCATCTAGTAGTCATACATATGAATCTTATATTCATCCCCAGCTACATAGAGATCAAAGTAATGGTAATTCGAGCCCTGTTGCCTATTTGTAATTAATGGCAATTCGAGGTTGGTATAGCCTCGTTGTCTATTTGTAATTAATGGCAATTCAAGGTTGGTATAGCCCCGCTGCCTATTTGTGATTAATGGCAATTTGAGGTTGGTATAGCCCCATTGCCAATTTGTGATTAATGGTAATTCGAGGTTGGTATAGCCCCATTGCCTATTTGTGATTAATGGCAATTCGAGGTTGGTATAGCTCCGTTGCCTATTTGAGATGGATGACAATTCGAGGTTGATATAACCCCATTGCCAATCTATAATTGATGGCAATTTGAGATTGGTATAGTCCCGTTGCCAAAGCTGAGATTGTTATAATCTCATAGGCAGTATATATATTTATACCAGTCATATGCATATGCGTAGGCTTGGAATGCATTTATTTCTTCCAAGAGGTACGTATGGGCAGTGCTCTATGGGATGATGTGTTGACATCCCAGTTGTTTAGAGTGGATCTTATATCCCTCAAGTTGAGAATCAAGCATTCTATGAAGCCCGACCTAGAGGAAGCCAAGCACCAAATTCCCCCCTTACTAACTTAATGTAGAGTATGAATCATATAAATATTGTATAATATCTTTTACTAATATTGGTTTTGTAGGAAATTATAAGGAGAATAAGAAGGAACATTACATAACCAATATTATTCATTAAGGTTATATATTAATTGGTTGTTTAATACCATATAAAATATTAAAGATAAATAATAATCAAAATATAATATATCATTAAATAATAATAGCTTATTAATTAAATATGATATATCAAGATATAAATTAGCAAAAAAAAAAAAATTATAAATAAACATATCTATTATTGATAAAATATGAATATTTCATCTATGATTAAGAAAAGAGATACAGAAAATTAGTTTGCCTAAAAGCTTAAATGAGAAATTTACGTAAGGTCTCGACTAGGGACATTATAGTTTCAAACAGTTTTGATAGTTATAACCAGTTTTGGTCTAAAGGGGTTTTGGGCAATTTAATGTGTTGTTGGATAATGAAAAAGGACATTTATAAGTAGGGTATTCATTCCTCTAAATATTAGTATAGGTTTTCTTTCATCTTTTTGAATGATTTGGAAGATATTCAAATTAGGCCAGAAGGATTATATGTAGTCTACAAGACAACAAATTGAATGGTATAAACATTTCTTTCAAATTTGATATTTATGATTGAATAATGGTTGAATGAGTATATCAGAGGTTGACAAGGGTATAATCACTGATATTTTAATTGTTTACATCAGCCTTTAATCAGATGTTTTTATGACACATGAATATGCATTTAGATCTTTAATGTTTTGAAGGGAAACATGTTATTTATCTCTCAAGTATAGCATTTTGAAGACCATTGATTAAAATCATCCTATTGCATTCATATGTATTGATTTAAGTATGATTACACAATTCATGATCTGATAAATTCATTTTGAGAAGGCTTGTATAATTTGGTGATGTAAAAGAATCAGTATGAGAGATAAGAAAAGAAGTGAATCCTACTTAATGTTTTCAACTTGAAGTTGAAATATTATTTCATGATTTGTATTGTAAAAGAGATTATCCTTTGATTTTGTATTTCATTAATTCATTTTAGAAGTTGGTGCTTCTTGTATTCTTGAATTTGGTGCTTCAGGTGTAAGGAATTGGCGTTCCTTGAGATTGGTGTCTCTAAAACAAGGTGTTGGTGCTTCCCAGAATCGTAGCTCTAAAAGATTTGCCCAAGAGGCAAATAAAGTTTCAGTTTCAAAGTGGCTTTTTACCCTAAGGGGTTTTCCACTATAAATATTGTGTACTTTGTTCTTTATACATATCTTGTTCATATTTCATAAGTATATGTTATAATTGTAAAAAATGAAAAGAACAAGTTTTTAAGTAACCACTAATTCACCCCCCCTCTCTCAGTGGTGTTTGTATTCCAACATTTTCATGTTCAAGATCCTTGGAATCATGAAATTCCTTCAATGAGCTTCAACCAGTTTGGGCTTTCTCTTGACGTTTGTCTCTATTGCCAAAAATGCTCCAAATCAAATACAACTGCACCAGAGCCTTCACATAGCCAAATTATCGCCAATATCCATGGTGAGCCCGAAGACCCACACCAACCTCAGTCATTCCTAGGATGATCGTCATACAACCACACCACTCTGACCTCACACATTCTCTCATTGACTGCAACACCTCCTCTTTGGAACCCAGTTCCAAACCCTAGGCCATGAAGGTCAAAACAATGTCAATGTTGAAACACTAACAATGCGCTGACTCAAAAAATTTCTCACCCAAGATCGAGTTGACTATTTGGCAAAATAGGGGCTTGTTTAGTTTAAAAACTTCATGGAGGCACTTCTCTATAATTCTACCATAGAAGCATTATTGATGCGCCTCAACATAACAAGTGTAAAGTTCACTTCCATGATGCTCATTGCTTATAATATTATACTTTCAAAAATATTGTATATTTATACTATATTTTATTATAATAATATTTTTAATTTTATTATTCTATATTTATTATTTTATAATTACCTAATTATCCAATTTCCTTTGAAGGATTATGATCAGTTATTTATAGGATTGGTAATCTAACTACATGAAACAAAGAGATGTATACATAAATCTGCAATGTAATCAATGTAACTTTATAAACCTCAATAAGTATCGAGTAGTGGGTATGCCTACAGAGAGTATGTATGTATTTGACAAATCTCGATAGATATCAAGTCATGGGAATGCCCACGAAAATTATGTATTAGTATCAGGACTTAAAGTCTCGGGCACGGCTGGAGGTTTTCTCAACCCCGCTCTTTCCTATTAGCGCCTGCACTGAGCGGGGTTTTTTGTTAAAACTTTTAATTTAAATATAAATAAAATTTAGGGCTTCGGCCTTTTACCAATCAAATATATATATATATAATAATTAAGGTAGAAATACAGTTATAAATCATATTATATTATTATAATTTTAAATTATATTTTATTCTATTCTATTACAATATTTATAATTTTAGTAATAACTATAATAATAATGTTACAATTAAGAATTGAAAATATCATATTATTATTCAATTATTATTAATAAATGGTATTTTTAAATAAAAAAATATTTTAATCTTAAATTTTATTTCTATTTAAAATTAAGTATTAACAAGTTAGGAATTTATAATGTCTTAATATTAGTTAATAAATTCCTACTAATGATAAATATTATAAATATAAATAAATATCTAAATTGGAATTCAATTTATATGCAAAATTAAGTAATTACTAAATTACAACTAATTAATATTATTTATTTTATAAAATAATAATTTTTTAATTATATGCAAAATAAGTAACATAAATGATGCTAAATCAACTTAAATAATTAATAGAGAAAATTCACAAAATCTAACTCTAATCAAATTTTAGAATTAAAAATGTAAATCAATTACTACAAAATAATATGAAATTGATTTGTAACAAGTGTCACGTAGTGGTAGTACTTTTGCATACTAATTAACATTGTAATATTTTATAATTATTTATGTAGGTTAGTTTTTCAGTAGGAAAATTAGAGAGTGAGCCTTGAGAATCATATACTTATTGCAACCTTCCTTTCAAATTAGATGTCACACAAATTTTGTAGCCCAAGCACCAAACTAGTTGACAGTTTTTATATATTTTTAACTTATTTGCTTCTATTAATTCATACTTTTAGTTTCCAACAATGTAATAAACCATATGAAAAGTTAGTTAGATGGTGCTAATAAAGTAATTTATTGGTATTAAAATAAATTTATTTAATGTAAAAGTTATGTGTCATATTCATTTAAGAAAAAAGTATATTAATTATAAGTTAGATAATATGAGAATGTTGTCTTGTTTATTGATTTGTTATTTTTTAGAATTAAGTTAGAAAATTTTGTAGAGTGGGCATTTTAGGATGGTAGTTATCTTTATGATATGGAGTAGTTGAATGAAATTTGTATGGTAATATAAATATGATGTTTCTAAATGTAAATCTAGATGTTGTATTTAAAAATAATTTGAAAAGGCTCATTATTTAACAAATGGACTAGACATGTAGGTTACATTATAGTGAAAAATGAGTATATAAGATGTAAATTTTAATATAGTATATATGTGTGGTTAAAAATGTAGTTAAAGATGTATCATTTATACATGATTATTGATTGACTAAGTTGTAAGATATTTATTTGATAGGGAGGTTGGTTCTGCTTATCACACCTTCACAGTTAGGTCTCTCTCAAGGACCTTTTAGGGTTCTTCCCACAACCTCTAACCTATAGAATCTTTACCATGGTCTTGATCCCCTGGTCTACAAACCAACCTATCTATCAAGGAATGCTTCACCAAAACAATGAAGTTCTTGGTGCTAAACTACCTTGCCAAAACACTAGCTCTTAATCAACTTTAAAAACATTCCACCAAAAATGATCACAAATTCACTTGTAGAGATGTGGAGGTGCTCATATAATTCCCAAATAGCTCAATTATATTCTTTGGAATATTCTCCATGCTTATCTTCCTTACCGATTTCTTCAATTGGTCTGAAAATAGACCTACTAGAAAAGAGCCCCTAGTAGGTCTCCTACTCTAAGAAAATAGGTATTCTCACCACAACCTTGTATGATGACCCTAAAATTTTCTTTGGGTTTTTGACTTCATTTAACATCATATCAAATATTTTTGGGGTTCTAGGGCTTCATCTAGTCGTACATTACCCTAACCAAGTTTTGGTGATTTAATGAGGGTTTTGTGAAGAACCAGGGATGGTCTTGTTCTTGGGCTTGATGGATCTATTAGAGATTAATCCAGACCTTTTAATCACACAAATATCATTTCAAGACCTTTTATTATAACCTCCAATTCTTGGTTTTGTGCTTGGGAACCACCTCTCCAAGTTATATTCTCTACAACTTAGTCTTCCCTAACCGAGATCTACATGGACCCGCCTAGGGAAAGACTTTAGAAATAGATGCCATACTTTCCAAGGGCCCTCCTTTGACCTGCATTATTTACAATGACCCTACTCATCAATTCCAAAATTTCATACAAAGACTATGGTGGAAATATGAGTTAGGGCCTCATTCGCAATAACAGTCTATACAACCAGTAAACTGGCAAAAGACCAAAATATATACACAGATCTATGTAATGAAAAAGAATGTACAAAAACACTATGAAATAAATACTAAAAAAATCCAAATAAACTATTCACAATGGAAAAATAATGGATTCAATCCATGCACACTATGTAGGTGCTCTGCAACCACTAATTACAAAGGAAAAGCTACTATTTTATTCACCAGTATATTGAAATCTGTACACACTGACATCCAACCTTGTAAATTAGGTCTAAAAAGCCTTAAATAGATAAGGTCCATACCTTGTGATGTATTTAGGGCATCTCATCACCATTTTAGGACTTATAAAGCATTTTGGACATAGTTGTCCAAGCAACTTTTAAAAGTTGCAAAAGTTGTTGAAGCAAATTTGGCAACTTTTCAAAAATGTTGCTTTGTTCATATTTTTGGCTTCTCCTAAACCCTATACTAGGTTCTAGCCTATCCCAAGGCTATCCTAGACCTAGTGACATCATGATGATGTCATCTAGAGTCCTTGAACCAGTCTAAAGGCTTATGATCACTTAAGCCTTCTCTACAACATACCTAGGACTATAGACTCAATTTGACCCTAACTCCTTAAAAGACTCACACACAATGGTCTACATGACCTTATATATATACATTTCCCTTCAAGGGTCTTTCACAACCAAAATGGAAAGGGTGGAACTAACCATCCCTAAGGTACTCCTGCACCAATCTCCCCCTCTACATAAGAACAAGCTAAGGAACAATAGGTGACAAAAGAGAGAGGTCAATGCCTAGCTTAGGAAAACTGCTCTCCTCCACCCATGTAACTTTAGATTCTGGATGGTGTTGCCACTGGACAAGATGTTCCATATATGTTATGTTCCTGGTCCTTTTTTTCACTCTTTATTCTAAGATTTTCTCTTCTTGAAGCTTGGCTTTAGGAGGTAAAGATACCTCATGTAACACTGCCTCAAAACTTGGTTCCTTTGTTGCAACAATAGGTCCTTTATAAGGCACCAAATATTGTTCATTAAACACTGGTGAAATGTTGAAGTTTGTCGATAAGTCAACCTTATAAGAATTAGCTCCATATTTAGCTAGGACTTTACATGGTCCTAATCTCTTCATTTGTAGTTTGGTAGGGACACCTTTTTGCAGTATAGATTTATTCAAATGCACCATGAAAAGGTCACCTACCTCAAACTGTACATCCTTTCTCCTCTCATCCACTTTTGTTTTCAACTTTTGGGTAGCCTCAGTTAGAGTCTTCTTGACTTGCTCATGTATCTCCTACATGGTTTTAGATAAATCTCCAGCATGGCCACTCCTTTACTCCATTTGTCCCAAGTCTCTTAACTCATAAATTTCTATAGGATGCAAGCCATAGACTATCTCAAATGGACTTCATCCAATAGTCCTATTGACATTGTCATTGTAGGTAAAATCTTCCTATGGAAATACTTGATCTCAGGTCATCCCATACTCCTTGGTCAAGAATCTAAGTAGGCTTCCTAACACCCTATTGATCACTTCAGTTTGACCATTAGTTTGTGGATGGTAAGATGATCCAAAAGAAAAATTTGTTTTCATTCTACTCCATAATGTTTTCTGAAAATATCCCATGAATTTGGGATCCCTATTTGAAACAATGCTTAGGGGAAGACCATGCATCCTCACAACCTCCTTCAAGAAGAGTTGAGCTATATGGCTAGCATCATGTGTGTTCTTGCAAGGGATGAAATGGCTCATCTTGCTAAATCTATCAACTACCATATATATACTATCCAACCCTATTTTGGTCTTGGGAAGTCTCACTATGAATTCCATGCTAATGCACTCCCATGGCCTATTGGGAATGGGTAAATTCTGGTATAATCCCACATTTCTAGCTCCTCCTTTAGCCTTTTGACATATCACACATTGTTCCACATACCTTCTTACATCTCTAGGTTGCTTAGGCCAATAGTAAAACATTTGTACTAGTTCCAATGTCTTGTTTAGGCCAAAATGCCCACTAAGACTATCATTGTGCTTCTCCTAAATGAGGTTTTCCCTCATGGATCCCTTAGGTATGCATAATTGGTTCCCCTTAAAAAAAATACCACTTTGTAATGTATATTCTACAAATTCACTATGGAAATGATTCTGAAAATTAGAACATGCCTTGTAAGCTTTAGAGAAATCCTTAGCATCCTTGTAGAGGTCTTTAAAACTTTCTATGCAAATTCTTTGGAGCCGAACTTCTTGGACTGTAAATAATATCCTTCTTAAAGCATCTTCCACATTATTTATTTTCCCTTTCTTATGATTTATGGGGAATGTGAAATCTTGTAGATATTCCATCCACATCAAATGCCTATTACTCAACTTGTCTTGTGTGTTGATGTAGCTTAAAGCTTGGTTGTCTATGAAAACAACAAATTCCTTAGGTAGGAGATAATGTCTCCACTTCCTAAGTGGTTAAACCAATGCATACAATTCTAAATCATAGGCTAAGTATTTCTTCTTAGCTTCATTCAACTTCTCACTAAAGAAAGCTATAGGCTTATCCTCCTAACTCAACACTCCACCTATTGTTATCCCACTTGCATCACACTCCAAGGTAAATAACTTGTCAAAACATGGCAATAAGAGAATAGGTTGGGTGGATACATGTTGCTTCAACTTTTCCAATGCTTGGCCTACCTCATGATTCCATATAAACTTGGCCTTAAACCCACCTTTGATAGTGTCCAATACTGGTGCACAAATCCCACTGAAGTTCCTCATAAATTTCCTATAAAATAGGGTCAATCCATGGAAGCTTCTTACCTATGTTCCTATGGTTGGTGTAGGTCAATTTAGTATAGTTTCAACCTTGCTTGGGTCCATCTTTAGAGTTCCTTGAGACACCACAAATCCTAGATAAACCAGCTCTTGCTTGAGGAACTCACATTTTTCTAAATTTATTGTCAATTTTTCTTCATGTAGATTTCTTAATACTATCTCCAAGTGTGCTAAGTGTTCAACTTTTGTCTTGCTAAAGATGAGTATATCATCTAGATATACCACTACAAATTTTCCTATATAATCCTTTAGCACTTCATTCATCAACCTCATGAAGGTGTTAGGGGCATTAGTAAGCCCAAATGGCATAACAAGCCACTCATACAACCCCTCAATGGTTTTGAAGGTTTTTTTCCACTCATCTGCATCCTTGATTCTAATTTGATGGTATCCACTCTTGAGGTCCAATTTTGTAAAGTAGTGTGCTCCTCCAAGGCAATCCATTAGATCCTCTATCGTAGGTATAGGGAATCTATATCTAATGGTGATTCTATTAATTGCTCAAGAATCAGTGCAAAGCCTCCATTTACCTCCTTTTTTTTATGCCAAGACCATGGGTATTACACATGGAATAATACTTTTCCTTATCAATCCTTGGTCAAGTAACTCTTGTACTTGCCTAGCCACTTCTTGGTTTTTTTCAGGTGTTACCTTATGGGCTGCCTTGTTTGGCAAAGAAGCACCAAGTATGAAGTCAATATGATGACTTGTGGCTCTTTTAGGATGCAAATTTGCAGGTGTATCATCACTAACTATGTCTCTAAAATTCTCCAACAATTGTTGTACTTCTACTGGTATAGCTTCTTTCTTAGGCTTGTCCTTCTCCGTAGGCTCCACCTCTATGGCATACCCCACACTATCCTTCTCTTGAAGTATGTTAAGGAACTCTTTCCCACTACTAAGTAACAAACTAGGACTCTAATTAGTGTGAAATTCATCTTCTTCTAACAAAGAGTGGATCTTAAACTTTGCTCCATCCTTCATAAATGAAATAGTGTTCTCCTATCCATCATGTATAGCCTTCCTATCATACTGCTAGGGTCTACCCAAAAGAAGATCGCAAGCATTCATGGGAAACACATCACAAATTATTTTGTCCTTATACCCTCCAATGGAGAACTCTGCCCATTTATGTTCATTCACCAAGACACTTTTCCCTTTGTTCAACCATGTGACCTTGTAGGGACTACCATGTTGCATCTTCACTAGAATAAGATTTTTTACTGCCTCCTCTGAGATGATTTTATATGTGGAACTGGAGTCCATAATCACCTTACACACCTTGCCAAGTATCTTGCACCTAACCCTATATAAGGCTCTCCTTTGTTTGGGTTCCTCTTGCACTGGTTGTCTTATCAAAACTCTCCTAAACATCAAATTCTCACCCATCTTTGACTCTATATGGTTCACCTCTGGGGACTTGACACTTGATGTGTCCTCTTGTGCATAAGCCACTCTTTTCTCTATATTTGAAGAGGAGGCCTTCTCTGGACACCTATAAGCAAGGTGTCCTAGCTGCACATAGTTATAGAACTTTGTGGTTGCAAAATAGGAGCTACTCCTACCTCCACTACCACCTCTTCCTCTGTTAGACCCTGCATGGAGATCCTCTACCTCTAAAACCTCTTCTAGAGCTTGCTTCACTATCGTGTTCCACAAGCTTGGACTCCCCATGGCTCCTTTGATCATTTCCTCTTCCTTGATAACCACCTCTATGACCCCTTTGGTCTCTACCTCATCCTCTATTTCTTGAAATTGAATCTTGCTTACTTCTACCCTTTCCTTCTATCTTTAGTGTCAATTGGTACCATGGGTATATTATCTTGGGACTTAAGAGGCTCATTTCCTCTTGAATTGACCACTTCAAATTGGTGAGATATCTAAAAACTTTTATACTTCCTCTTCCACCACCTTAGATCTCATGCAAAGCTTATGGAACTCTTCAGTGTAGGTATTGACGTCAAGGTCTTTTTGCATCAAACTTTGTCTCTTTTTGTGCAATTGGATTTCATAATCCTCTGGCATGTAGGTCTCTTTAATTTTGGCAGCCATGCCCTTCCAAGTAGAAATTGGGTTTTTACGTTCCTTCTCTCTCTTTGTTTGGGTGAACTTGCACCATGTCAATGCAAAACCTCTAAGCCTAAACTTTTCCACTCTTACCTTTTGTGCTTCAATGACCCCATCACACTCAAAGTGGTTCTCAGTGCCTTCTATCCAATCCATTACCAAATCTGGTTCTATTTTCCAATTGAAAAGAGGTACCCCCTCCAAATAGTTTCCACTCATGGCCTTGAGTGACTTGAGGAAGGGTTCTTCTTGCAATACTGGGTCAGGCTCTGGGATTTCATCTTCTATGGCCACTTACTTGTCTCTGTTTTCTTGTTCACCAATATTTTCACTAACTTCCTCTGTCTTTACCTGAACTTTACCCAATTTTTTGTCCAATTGGGCCAACCTTTCTCTCAATAATCTATTATCCTCTTCTTGGTCCTCTACTTTCTCAGCAAGTTCTTCATTAGTCACCATTGTGGATGATCCTGTAGATTCACACTCTAACATGCAATCACTCCAATCCCAAATATTTTTGGGGCTCTGATACCAATCTGATAGGGAGGTTTGTTCTTCTTGTCACACCTTCACAATTAGGTCTCTCTCAAGGACCTTTTAGGGTTCTTCTTCCCACGCCCTTTGACCTATAGGATGTTTACCATGGTCTTGATCCCCTGGTCTACAAACCAACCTAGCTATCAAGGAATGCTTCACCAAAACAATGAAGTTCTTGGTGCTCAACTACCTTACCAAAATACTAGCCCTTAATCATCTTTAAGGACATTCCACCACCAATGTTCACAAATTCACTTATAGAGGTGTGGAGGTGCTCATATGCTTCCCAAATAGTTCAATCAGATGCTTTAGAAGATTCTCCATGCTTATCTTCCTTACTGATATGTTAGAGATTAATCCAGACCTTTTCCTCATGCAAAGATCATTGCAAGACCTTTGACTACAACCTCCAATGCTTGGGTTCATTCTTGGGAACCACCAAGTTATATTCTCTACAACTTAGTCTTCCCTAACTAAGATCTACATGGACCCACCTAGGGAAATACTTTAGAAATAGTTTTCATGCTTTCCAAGGGCCCTCCTTTGACTTGCATTATGTAAAATGACCCTACTCATCAATTCCAAGAGGTCTTACAAATACTATGATGGAAAGATGAGTTAGGGCCTCATTTGCAAGAACATACTATACAACCAGTAAACTGGCAAAAGACCAAAATATATATACAGATTTATCTAATGAACAAGAATGTACAAAAACACTATGAAAGAAACACTAAAACAATCCAAATAAACTACTCACAATGGAAAAATCATGGATTCAATCCATGCACACCATGTAGGTGCTCTGCAACCACTAATTACAAAGGAAAAGCTACTGTTAACATTTTTGGCTTCTCATAAACCCTATACTAGGTTCTAGCCTATTCCAAGCCTATCCTAAACCTAGTGACATCATGTTGATGTCATCTAGAGTCCTTGAACTAGTCTAAAGGCTTCTGATCACTTAAGCCTTCTTTGCAACATACCTAGGACAATATACCCAATTTGACCCGGACTCCTTAAAAGAATCACGCACAATGGTATACATGACCTTATATGTATACATTTCCCTATGAGGGTCTTTCACAACCAAAATGGAAAAGGTGGAACTAACCAACCCTAAGGTGCTCCTGCACCATTATTATTGAGTCATTAGCATAATAATTATTATATTTATTTATAATATTTTAAATAATTTTAATAGAAATTTAGGAGATTAGTAAAATGAATAAATAGATTGTGTTATTATTTGAATATGGTAATTTAGATAAAATTTAGAATTTGAGTAGGTTAAGTACTTTAGTGAAATCTAGTTAGTTTTTTTATTGAGGAAAAAACAAGTTTTGAAGGGACCTAAAACCCTTTACAATGCAATTACATTAGATATAACAATAAAGCTTCCCAAAGACAAAACACTACTATATGACCAACAGACCAATAAAAACTAGCAAAAAACCAGCACACAAAAACCACCAGCAAAAACCAGAACACAGGGACAACTGACAAGACCAGCACACCGAAACCAGAGCAAACATAGACAAAAATAGGAACATTATCACACTAGGAAAGATCCTTCAGAGTAGCTACAACCTTTTCCTTTGGGGAAATCATATTTTTCACAATAGCCTTCAGATCCTCAATGTCCTTGGGAGAAGCCACCACTTTTTTCTTGAGGCTCGTCTAGTTATATTTATCAAACCCTCATTATGAACCACTACCTCCTTAGTATCATCTAGCTTCATAGTATCCTTCTCCAATAGGGGGTTCTCCAACTTAGCCAGAAAGGTTTTAAGATTATTACCAGAAACCTTCAAACGCCCATGCGTATTTTGAAGAATTATCTTTATGGCATCGTCAGTCTTCACCCATTTTGTAGTAAGCTCCAACAACTTTCTTTCTATAGTGACGATCCTATTGTTATCCCATGAAAAGTATCCCAACACCTTATTCTTCTCTTACATAGTCCACTAGCCCTCTAAGTTCTGGGTATCCATACCCTATTGAAGATTCTCTATCTTAGCATTAAGATCCTTGTACTTGAGGCTAAGCTCTTTAATTTCATGAAATGTCCATTTATCTAGCCCAAATGAGTAAACCGACTTAGCTTTGGTAGTTTGAAGCACACCCAGGGTAAAATTTCTCTTATCTTATAGATTATTAAGAAACATTTGAATATCTATGCCTCTTTATGCCCAATAAAAATCCCTTGGAATTGAAACCAGAATCCTTATAATTAGGAGGCAAAATCTCCTTATCATGTTCCATAGAATTAGTGTAGTCCACAAGAATTAGGACTTTCTCTAGTTCCTTCTTCTTACTGCCCTCCTCAAAACCCTTCTGAGAGATCTTCTTCTTCTTTGAAACCACAGTGTTCTTATGGTCCACAATACCAATACCACTGTTCACTAGACTGGTAGGATAATTAATTGCAACATTGATAGCACCAACCTCCTCATCATTATCTTTCATCTCTATGCCCTCCTTATCATGAAATCCCTTAGCCTCATTACCACCCATTAAAGAACCCTCACTGTCATCTTTTGTTTCCATCCCTTCCCCTTCCTCAAACTTGGGAACAAACTTTTGAGACATAAGAGTAGCCATCGAGGTAACATCCCCCTCAACCTCAAACTCATGATTACCCCCAGAATGCGACACCATTTTGCTTTTCTTTTTTTTTTCACAGGGGTCGGGTTCTTGATCTTAGTACTCCCTTAGACCCTTCCACCTATCTTTTTCCCCTATCATCTTTCTCTTGAATAGGTTTAGAGACATACCCTTGATTTTTCTCCCTACAATGCTCATGTATAAGAAAGATGAGACCTTCATGTAGTACGAGATTTTTAGGGTTTTTCCTACTCTCCTTCACACTATGATTAAGAGACTCAAGATGAAAATGCAGGAAGGAAACAAGGATCTTATGCCTGAAATGATTTAGCAAAATAAAATAATAGCTATGAACCATAGTGAAACAACCATCCAGAGTAAAATACTTCATTGTAACCTTTAAAACCATACCCCAAATTGGTTTAATTTGACTGATATCATAGAACCCCTAGTCTTAACTAAAATCTTCCTTTCCTTATCAAATTTTGGAAATTGTTTAACAACTTTATTAGAATTTTTTTTACCTTTAAATAATTTCATACCTGTCAAAGGTAAACCAGTGATTCCCCAATTAATTGCTTATTATGAGAAACCATCACACCACACAATGACATAGTGCCATTCTTCCAATTCTCAGCGAAGAGATTCATGATTTTCTTGTCATAGCCTCGCAACCACTCCAAATATGGTGTAACCATTCCCTTCTTGAGATTATTCCATATAACTTATTCCTTTCTCCAATACTCACAAGTCATAGGTTCCTCTCTTTTAAGCTCTCCTCCAATGGTGTTAATAGAAGACTTGGAGATAAACATAGAATAGTAATCATAAATTGAAATGCATCTCCACATAGCTAAAAACCCCCATAAAACATTTTTTTTATAAATGGCTTTTTTGATTCTATTCCCATTAGGATGATGATGCATGCAAGCTATCCTATCAATTCTCATATGTGTCCTTTTCATCATTAACTTTGATAAATCCAACCTTACAAATACTCTTTTCAAGTTGAATGAGGGATAGTAATTCCTCATTAAGGTAACTCTCACCTTTCCAAGTCACCATGACTTTAGAATTAACACTTAGATTAGCTAAGATATCAACTGCCTTATTAACTTCGTGAAAGGCATGTGAAATATGGTACCCTTAGAAATTTTGAATAATATTTTTATCCTCCTTAATAATATTCTCTATGGCCCATGAATGGCTATACTCTCCTTCAATACATTTGATAATGTTATCAGAATCACCTTCAAGCTATATTTTTTGGCATTTGATATCCCTAGTCAGTGTAAGAGATTAATGAGAACCCATAGATTCATCCATGTGGTTGGTTTGGATTCCCAAAGGAATAGATATGGCCCCTATACAATTACCATATTGATCACTTATGACACCACCACATCCCTCCTTGCCACGATTTCCTTTCGCTACACCATTGAAGTTAATTTTGATCCATCCATGCAAAGGAGAATGCCAAAACATTTCTTCCCTTCTCTTATTCTTATTATTCCTTTCAAAATCAAAATTCCACAAAGAAACATTTAAATTCAAATCCTATATTGAAGATGTTTCTTGAAGAATATGGAAAAATTCTTAGCCAACCCCCTAATAATTTTTTCAAAAACCACCCAAGAATTAGAAGCCTTCTCTCTGAAAATCCTATTATTCTACTCTGTCCGTATATTAAAAATATCATGAGGAGTAGTGAGATCCCAAAGATTCTTAGCAGCCTCATTAGGAATCAGACATGTCCACTAATAGAAAAAAACTCTACAAACTACCAAGGAAAATCCAACAAATATTCCACTTCTAAAGTAAGCGGGCCCAAACATATTTGAAAAAATGACAATGTAAGAGAAGATGAGAGATTGAATCTTCATCAAAGTAAATATAACATCGGCTTGGAATATGGAAGCCCCTCTTACATAAGCTGTTCGTAGTCAACACCTTATTCTGTAGAAAAAGCTAGTAGAAAATAATTATTTTTAGAATAAGAGGTCTCAACCAAGCATGAACCTAGAAAGGTGGAGGCTCTGACTCATCCAAAAGAAGGGAGATGATAGAAGAGACAAATTATTTTCCATTAGAATTACCTACCCAAACCAATGAGTCAACAAAGTTCTATCTGATAAAAAAGGCCTAAAGCGTAGAATTGATAGGAGCCAGGGATGTGTTAATAGGAGAAACAATAACCCAGGAACCATTCCTCCAATAGTCTTTGACAAGAATGCTAAATTTATCCCTGCATCTATCAAAAATTTGATAAAAAATAGGGTAATCCATAAGAGGTTTATCCAACAACCAACAATCTTCCTAGAATCTGATTTTACATCCATTTCCCAATTTCTATTTTTTTCCTTTAGAAAAAAATTCCTTAACTTTTTGAACAAAATTCCACATGAAGGATCCATTAATAATGATAATAGAATTAAAAAACTCATTAATAGAATTAGAAGCAATGAGGTACTTACTCTTCCAAATTTGACACCATTCCTTGTCCTCTTTAAACACTCTCTAGATCTGTTTAGCCAACAAAGCCTTGTTGATAGCTTTAATAGTTCTAATCCCTAGACCACCCATTTTCTTAGGTTTACAAATACTGTCCCAAGCCACAAGATAGAAGCATTTCTTTCCTCAACTCCTAACCTTAGAAATATCTTTTAGATCTTTTCAATAATATCAAAAAAATTTGTTGGCATTTTGAACAAACTCATTGCATAAATGGGAAAAATTTGGAGGGAGACTTTTAACAACTGGACTTTGTCTGCCTGAATGATAAGAGACCCTTTCCATCCAACAAACCTTATATTAAATATATCTATCAAATAATTCCAAAATGAGTCAGGTAGCTTAAGGCCCAAAGCCAGACCTAGATAGGTAGTAGACAAGAACTCCTCAATAGAACATCCAAGGATGTTAGCTATTTTGTGTTGCCCTTTCTCTGAGATATTAATGAAGAATAGAGAATTTTTTTTCTATTTAATTAGATTCCCAGTAGCCTTGGTGTAACTATTAAAAGAAAAATTCAAATTCATGGCTTCCTTGACAAAGGAGGTGCCCATCATAATTGTATCATCCACAAACTATTCATGAGAGAAAATAATCTCAGATTAGGAAGGCTTTAGACATTGGATACTACCTTCAAGAACCAAAGACCTCATATATCTTCCTAAAATTTCTTCCATGGTAGAAAAGAGAATAGGGGACAAAGGAACACCCTATCTTAACCCCCTTGAAGGTCTAAAGAAGTGAGATGAGGAACCATTCACCATAACAGTAGCCGATGAAGTAGTAATGAGTTGCATAATCAAGTGGATCACTCGTTCCCCAAAAATAAAAGTTTTGAGAACTCTTCCAAGAAATATCCAATCAACCATGTCATAAGCCTTATATAAATCCATCTTCATGAGGAAACCTTGTTTCTTGGAGCATTCCAAAGAATGAATATTTTCATGAACAACTACAATGGAATCAAGGGTCTGCCTTCTAGGAATAAAACCATTTTGTTGAGGGGAAATAATAGAAGGCAAAAGGGATAAAATTCTGGTAGTCAACACTTTGGAAATGATTTTATAAAAGGAATTGCAGAGACTAATGGGTCTAAAACCATCCATCATATCAACTCATGGCTTCTTAGGGATTAGCACCAGAAAAGTAGCATTGATTTCCTTAAGAAAATATTTGGAGCCAAAGAGCTCTTTCACAACATTAGAAACATCAGATTCCACAATGTGCCAAAATTTCTTAAAGAAAAACATAGGAAACCCATTTGGGCTAGGAGACTTTTCCCCCTCAAAAGAGAAAACTACTTGTTTAATTTCATTAAGAGAGGGGATAATGGAGATAAATTTATTTTGATTGTCTCTCAATATAGAAGGAATAGAAGAAAGAAGAGACTCCTGGTCAGAGACATCAAGATCTTTATCAATAGAGAGAAGAGAGGAAAAGTACTTGACCATTTTATCTCTAATTTCCTCCTCTTTATCAAAATTTCTTTGATCACCCTTGATGATAGAAATGAGGTCGGAAGAATGATGCTTAAGAGTGGTCCTGTGAAAGAACCTAGTATTTTTGTCACCGGCCTGCAACCAAAGAGTCCTAGAGCATTGCTTTTAGAAAGCTTCCTCTCTTGAAATTATGTTATGATAATTAACAAGGATATTATTTTATTTATCCTTTAACTAAGGGGAATAGCCTTCCTATTGGATTTTATCTTGTGCTTCTTTAAGGTCCAACTGAATAGCAGTCTTACACTCATAAGTGTCCCCAAAAACTTCTTTATTCTAGATCCTAACTTTTCCTTTTATATGTCTGATCATTTTCACAACCTTGAACATAGTAGTGCCTTCCACTTTGATATTCCACCAATCTTTTAGTCTATCTTCGAAGGAGGGATGGGATAGCCACATTTTCTCAAATTTAAACAGATATTTTCTCTTACCTTTAATAGGCTCAACCATAAGGGAAATAGGATAATGATCTGATCCCACCCAGGGAATGGAGTTAAGAGTACAAAAATATTTGGTTAACCAGTTATTAGTAATAAGAGCCCAATCCAGCCAAACTTGAATAAGCTCATTACCAATCCTCCTCTTTGTCCAATTATAGTTTAAGCCTTAAAGATCCATATCAATTAGATCCTCTTGATTAATAAATTCATTAAGATCCATTCTGCCATCCATTTGAATATGTCAACCTCCATCTTTTTCATTGTCTTTAAGAGGAGTATTGAATTCTCCCATAACAAGCCAACTAGCATTCAAAAACAACTTCCTATTTCCATCCAGGTTCCTCAAGTACTTGGCCCTACTAGATTTGGAGTTAGGAGCATATACATTAGTCAAGACCTAACTGAAGTCATCCCTGATATGGTGAAATTTCATATATAGGATATTTCCATCACATGACACAGGCTCGCAATTAATAAAATTATGATTCCAAAATATAGACAACCCCCCTGATGCCCCATCAGAACTACATCCAGAAATCCCATAGTTCTTAAAGACCTTTATTTTCTCAACCTTCTCTTTAATCATTTTAGTCTCCCAAATAAGAATAATATCCAGTTTATGGTCCCTAACTATATTTCTTAAAATAAATTTCTTATGAAAGCCATTTATCCCTCTAATGTTCCTTGATATAATCTTCATTTCCTATTAGGGGAACATACCTCCATCATGGTAAGTTTCCTATCATTCACAATAGTATGCTTACTTTCCTACTCTTTCATATATTTAGTTGATTTCCTTCATATAGTTTGTATAGGATTATCAACTTTAGCTTTCATTATTTTCCTTGTCACTATCCCTCCTTGGAGGAAAGACCCAACAATTTGGTTTACTCCATTTTTACTTCCTTTTTGTGACCAAATTTAGTCTAGGAGTTATCATTTTCCAATTGTTTTTCTTGATCCTCCTCCGCCTAGTAAAACCCCTCACTTGTGGTCTCTAGGACTGAAGAAACATTGTTCTCCTACATGTCAACAAAGGATAGAGATCCTCCACCTAAAATATTACAAGGTTGTGCATCGTCAAGAGACCTTTCTTTCTGATCTCCTTCTCTGATCTCCAAGGTTTCTTCCACTCTAGAAGGAAAATATTCCTCCTTAGCATTCAAGTGAGATCCAACACTTTCATTGATTTCCCCTTTCTCTAACCCAACATTTTGATCTCCGCCAAGTCCATCCCTAGTTTTAGGCTTAGGATCTTTTGAAGACTCCTCTTAAACCTCTTTATTTTTTCAGGCTGCCCCAAGTCATTTCCATTTCCTTCTTCCTTGTCTTCCATAGAGGCAGAAGGGGTGCTAGTTTCCCCTCATTCATATGGCCTTCCTTGTTAATTCCTACTTCCTTAGTTTCTCTTGTATTTCTAGGTTTTTTTCCTTCCAGACCTTTCTTGGTTCTACCTTGTTTACTTTGTTATCCTTCTACACCTTCTGAGGGCATTTTTCAGTCTAATGACCTATCTTTTTACACACAAAACAAGTAAATGACAAATCTTCATATTTAAGAGGTTGCACCAATTTTCCCTTCTTTGACATAATATCAATCATTTGAGGAATGTCAGAGAACTGGTAACATTAACACATATCCTATCATATACCAGTCTAGACCTAGATGTCGTCATTGGATCTATGGACCAAAAATCACCAAAGGAACCAGTCGATCCTATGAAGACATCTTTGTTCTAATATTCCAATGAGAGACCAAGGATTTTGACCCAGACTGGAGGTGAAACAAAGAAGGCATTTTTTAAATCTAGGTTGGGAGACTACCTTTGAAGCACTAGATAATATTTCGCAAACATCTAAGGGCCTCCACATAGAATGTTGTATAGATCCTCTAAGTTAGAAACATCAAAAGAGAAAAATCCTTTAGGCATGGTAGCCACTTCCACCTGGCTCTTCAAATTCCATTTATTTTATATATAAGATCTGACCAAATCAATATTAGGTCTCGATCCCAAAAATCTATCAATGAAAGTAAGCACCATAGATGAAATGGAATGATCAATTAATGGATCAGGCACAAAAATTTCATACTCACCCTTCGAAGGATTGGATAACTTATTCACCTTAGGGAAATAATATTTACCACTAGTCTTGATTCTAAAAAGTGATGACCACTGTTGTAGAGGCTGATTAGGCTTTCCAATTTCTCCAAAATCCTTTTTTGGAACCTCCCCAGAGAAACCCCCAGAAACATCCAACAGATCAAGAGGAGGCCCACTATTCTATGGGTCTGTATTCATTAGGTCATTCTCATCCTCCAATCCTTTCATTGAATTCTTCCCAACAATCTGTTGCGAGGACGCCAATGTACCACTAACATCAGGAGTTGCAAATCCAACAAGAGACCCACTATTGCATGAGTTATCACTCTCGTTGTCCAGCATCGCGAGTTCTCGCTCCCTCTATGAGATATGATATTATTATTTCCCTTGTTATTTTTAGTGATATCTAGTTAGTTAAAAAAAATTAGGTAAATTAGTAAGTCAATTAAGTAATAAATTTAATTCTATTCATAGATATTTTAAAGAATCATTGAAAAAGTAAATATTTTTAAAAATTAAAATGCACTAAAATCTAGGCAAAAATAGTGCAATATGGAGGAACCAATTTGTGCCTCCGAAAAAATGTCCCTATAACACAAATTTGTGTGACCAATCATATTTCAAATGAATAATTTTGTCATTGGAAAAAATTCAAAAATATAAATTGGAACTTTATAAAAACTATGATTATGTTCAAAATGAAAAAATAAAGCATTTTGATTGGTGGAAACTAATTCAATAATTGACACAAGTGAATGCAATAGTATTACCTACCGCAAGTACAATAACATATTAAAAAACTTATACTAAAAAATATATCATAAAAATAATTGAAAAATTAAAAATTCAATTCGTATGGTATAAAATTCTATAGTGTCAATTAATATTTTTAAAATGTAGTTTATCTATTTAAAATTCTTTTAATTTGGAATGCATATAATAAAAGGGAGGCCTCAAACTATGTAGTGGAATGCAATGTGGATTTGAGACCCACATTTAGGGATTTCTGTGTTTCACACCACTTAGTTGAAAAATGAGTTCACCCATACAACAAACAACAAAATGTATTGGTCGCATCCTAAGAGGAAAACCTATGGAGAACACTTCATACAAGTTGTTTCCTATTGTCTAACTCTAATATTTAGTTGCAATAGTTTTGTCAATATTAAAATATATTTACAGATATATTGGAGGATACAAAGTGGAGATTGTGAAAATCAAATGCAATAGTGGTAACAATTTATATTATGCTACAATAAACACAAATCAACACTTGGGAGTCATCTCATGAGTTCTCTACGAATAAAAAGAAACCAATAGGCTATGAAATAGACTACAATGAAAAGGATTGATTTTGATCATTGATATATCTTCCTCTATTATTGATGTGAAAATTTTGAAGATGACTTTGTGATGTTTTGATATTGAATTTGTAATATTAGGTTTACTCTTGCAATGAGAATCTATTTCACTTGAGAGAGGTTTTCCAACATAGAAGGTTATTCTCCTAAGTCCATATTATTTATTGATGAGAATCAATGTATGCTCTTTTCATTGAAATATATTTATATAAAAATCAAGTTTAAACAAGAAGTTTACAAAAAAAACCACAGAGGCACAGCCTCAACCATGAAGTTCACAAAAGGTTACATCAGGGAAAAAAATAGAGTATAAGTCTAAACGCCTAACAAAAAGACAAAAAGTAGAGGCGAGGGAGTAAAGTTAGTGTAGGACATGGTCTTGCATCTCCATCTAGGTGATCCATCCACTAGACCCTCCATCCAAATAATATTTTTCCTTTCCTGATTCTGAGCAAACATTTGAAACTGAGCATAGAAAGGCTCTTTGAAATCCTTGACATCTTTGAGCAACTTATTGAGAGCTTTGTTAAGGTAGCCAAGTCTTGAGCGCATCTCATCCATTTTTAGCCATCCCTCATCTCGTAGACAAACATAGTAGCAGCTCCATCCTTCAGGAATCTAAAGAGCTTGTTCCTTTCAACGTCTAATATGATAGAGATCTACATAGAAACATAGTAAAATATAAGCCTTTGAAAAGACTCAGTAAGGGTCCTTACCTGCCCTTGAAACAACTCATCATTCCTAATTTTCCATAGATACCAAATAATATTAGTTGAAAGAATAGACTAGAAGAAGTTAGCATCCTTATTGAGCCCATGAATATAGCCAGTAATAATCTCCAAAGTATTAACAAGATGAGGAATCCAAAAACCAAAGAGGAGCCAAACCTCCTTAGCAATAACACAATCAAAGAAAATATGTATGCAAGTTTCAGGCATTCTACAAATAGAGCAAAGATTAAGTTCGGAGGATTCTTTTCTTAGAGGAAATCTATCAAGAAGTAGTTTCTAGTTAAAACATTTAATTTGGGGAGCAATAGATCTTTTCCAGAACCTATCAAAAACTTTCTACCATTGGGAGACGTTAAGGTCAACATACCAAAGAGAGTTAATATGGCAGATTATAAAATTATCAAAAGTGAGAGCAGAGTAGATGTTGCGAGCTTTGACTTTATGAAGGAGAGAGCCATCAAGCCACTTATAGGAGAGAAAGCTATGAGAATCCACATCACAGTACTTAGGGAGACCAATGCAAGCACAGGTAGATTGGATAAGCTTGTAGGCTCTTTTTTGAGAGAGAGGGAGATCAAAAGTGGCAATGAGTTCTTCCCAAGATATGAGGGTATCTTCTTCCAAAATATTAACCAGGCGAGTGATGCCTTTGAGAGCCCAAGCTCAGGTAGAGTAGTCCAGGGTGAGAGCCAAAGGTTTAGAGTTGTGTGTGAGATTCTGCCAAATGGACATTTCCCCATGAATCATGGAATCATTATAGTAGCCAGTATCAGTTAGGAGCTTCTTAACAACCTCCCAAGATTTCCAAAGAGATATGAAGATAGGGGAGCCATGAACAGAAACATGAAAGCTACTACCAATAATTTCATTGAGGGGGAGGCCTTTCCAAGATTTGGCAAATTTGGGGACAACCCTTTCCAAATTGTTCCTAATGACTTTCCAAGGTTCCCGCCCTTCAAGGGAATGGAATATCCACTTGGGAGCAAGGGAGATGCCCTAAGTCCTAAGAGCCTTAAGACCCAATCCCCCAAGCTTTTTTCAATGAAGCACCACTACCATTTGACAACATGTTTTTTCCTACCCCCCCCCCCCCCCCCCCTTCAGACCACAGGAACCGTTTGATGGCCTTTTGAATCTCAAAAATTTACTAGTTGCTAAACATCTAGGCAAAGGAGTAGTAGATGTTGTAGGATGAGAGGATTTTTTGGAAAACCTGGACTCTGCCAACAAGGGAGAGAAATTTTTGATTTCATTTTTTGAGTTTCTTGACTATCTTCTCCCTCACCCAAGCTCACATATCCTTGAGAGAAGGAGAGACAACAAAAGGGATACCAAGGTATCTAAAAATCCTATTAGGCCCTCCCCATTGATAGTCGGTATGTTGAATCCAGTCAGGAGGGGTGTCATTCCAACCAAGGAGGATAGATTTAGTTTGGGAGATCTTGGCCCCAGAGATATCCCCAAAGAGCTTAAATTTTTTATTGAGGCCTCAAAATTCATTCTAGAGAGCTCAAGAAAGAGGGTTTTGTCATTAGAAAATTGAATGTTTAGGAGCTAGGAGTCATCAGGAAGCCTTAGGCCTTTAATATTGGGGGACAAAGATTTATCTCTGATCAAGTAAAAAAGAGCATCAAAGGCAATAACAAAAAGGGCAGGGGCCAGGGGGTAGCCCTGTCTGATAGAGCATGAGAGGTAGATAGGGGCAGAGAGGGAGCCATTCACATCAACAAGGGTAGAGGCATCCTTGAAGAGGACTTTAATCATATCACAAAATAACTTAGTAAATCCAAAAGCAGCAAGCATAGTTGTCGGCCAGGTAGAAACAAAGTTGCCAAATTCATCAAGGACAAAGGAAAAGTAATTTTTGTTGGCATAATAGCAGTCCAATCTAGAGTATATCCAGTTAGCCCCTTTTTGAAAGTTGCACCAAGTATGCTAGATACCATGGTGGTTATCTTTGTTATCTGCCAGAGGATCAAAGAGCTGTTTGGAGTGTTTGAGCCAATCCCAATGGGGGTTTTCATCAGATTTCCAATCAAAGGGGTTTCCACCAATTTTGTCAGATTAAGACTCAATCATATTAAAGTCTCCCCCAAAGAACTAGGGGATGTCACAAAGGGGGGATAAGTATCATTAGTAAATAGTAGTATCATTTGATGAGTGTAGAGGCATTCCAAGATCTTGTTTTCTACATATGACATTATTTCTAAGTTTGGTAATGAGAGTATTCTTCATTGGGTCTTTTCAATGATGTTGTGAAGTTTTTATTAGTGTTTGATGATGTCACGTATTTTTTCTCATTTCATTTAGTATTGTCAATTGCAATTTTGGCATCACTATTTATCTATGTTTTTAAGATTCTTACGGTTGATTATTTCATCTCTATGACAGGCATAGTAGTGTCAACTTCTTTTAAGGATTTGTTCTCTTTTAATTTCTATCTATTGAGGATGAACCTCTCTTTTCTCCTTGTTACAACCCATCATCTATGTTTCAAAAATGGTATGCTAGATTATAGATATTTATAAGAAAAATGAATAGACAAAGACTAAACATTCTTTTTATTTATAATTATCTAAAATGATCATGTGTACTTGACATATATACAAACTAAGTACAAGATGTAATATTGAAAGAAGTAATTTTTAAACATTAAAAAATAGATATATAGAATTTGTGTTTGAGAAGTTTTTATAAATTATTATTTAGTAAATGGAAAATCTTGCAAATAAATAAAAGTGACTTTTAAAATAAAATTAAAATAGTTTTATAATAAATAACAATAATTTTTTAGTAAATAAAGTAGTCGATCATTTTTATAGATGTATACAAGATGCTATTTTGAGAGGGAAAAAATAAGGAATGATGTTTTTCTTAAGTAAACTTAAAATTTGCATTAAAAAATAAATTATGCAATGCCATGAAATAAAATAAGTCTTAAGTAAAATAAAATTATCTTTAAGTAAATAAAAATAAAATAAATAGAATACTTTTGCAAGTAAATAAAATAAATAAATAGAATTAAATGAATTAAATATTGTCAAAAACATTTCTTAAAAAATCTTAAAGTAAAAATAAAATTTACATTAACAAATAAAATAACTAATACTATGATATAAAAAAATAAGTTTAAGTTAATTTACATAATCTTCAAATAAATAAAAGAAAAACAAATCTTAAATAATTTTAAAATAACATAGAATTTCTTTGTAAGTAAATAAATATAATTCTTCAAATAAATTGAAAAAATAATTAAAACAATGTTATTAAAGAGTAGCAATTATTAATTAAAGGTGAACATAATAATTTATGTAAGATTTTAATTTTAAAATATTTTATAATTTAATTAATTTAAATAATTAATGTTACATAAATTTTAATAAATTTGATTATTTTTAAATGTGATTAATACAATATATAAAAATATAAACTGTCAATGGGTCTTTGGTCTTTGGTGAAGTTGAATGGTAAAGTATCATTTCCTAACAAATTTATTAAATATAAATAAAAGAACTTTTATCTTATATTTTATAAAATAATAATTATTTAATATGGATAAATATTTGTTATTACTTTTCTCACTTTTTATAGAATATATTGAAGGAAACTTCCTTTCTCTTTGAAACAAAAAATTACATTTAATTTATTTCAAATACAATTGGTTGAATTGGTTTGGTGTATAGGACCCTTTTTAGAAGGCTTCTTTTGTATTTTCATTTTTTTCAACAACAATTATGAATTTTACAATTATATATTATATTAATATTATACAAATATACTTTATGATAATATACTTTGAATAAATTTTTAATTTATTAAATTTACATTTTTAAATATTTATAAATTAAACTAAAAAATTAACCAAACTTTAACATAATTAAAAATTAGAATTAAAAACAAAATTTAATTATTAAATAATTATTATTATATTTTACACAACTATATTTTGCACTGAAACTAAATATTGTTAGTAAAAAATAATAATGATAAAATAGTTAATAGGAATATAAATAATTTATTTAACAATGTTAAAATAGAAATAAAAAAGTTTAAAGTTTAAATGGTCCCACATGGCCCAACATGTTGAGCCCAACATTGCAACTCGTGGTAGATTCATGTGTGTTGAATTAATTCCCTGTAAAATTGTGAAAAACCATATAAAATATATAATATTACAATATACCACATATTATAATAATGTAACTTTATTGATCATATATGAATTAAAAATATATTAATAAAATAAAATTAAGATTAAGAAATAATTTTTTTTTTAAAAATTAGTATCAAAATTAATTCTAATTTATAAGTTATAATTATTGAAATAATTAAAATTAAAATTAAAAAAATTATTGTTACAACTATATTAAAATAGATCATTATAATTATGTAATTTAATTAAAATTAAAATTAAAATTATGATTAAAAAGAACACATAATATTTTTAACATTATAATTAGGTTTCTATTCTTAAAATTTCAACGATCATTAATGCTATCAATATGATTCTACATTACAATTCTTAATTATTAAAAAAGTTATTACTTTAGTATAACTTTAAAAAATATAATAATTAAAAAATCAATATACTATTACTTTTCCTTTATTTCTAAAATTTAACTAATAAAGGCAAATACTTAACCACTACATAGCACTTGTTAATATTTCATACAATCCTCAAAATCATAATTGTAATTTTAAAATAGTAAAATTTAGTTTGTCTTTCATAGATTTCAATATATGATTTTTTTCTCAAATTTATTTATAGCACCTGATTGACGCCTATGAAGATGTAAAATATTATTCCTTATGCATATATAAGGATATGTGCAGGGTTATTTTTTCCTACCGTCGGGGAGCTTAGATTTCGGCAATGGCTAAAAGTGCGAATATTTGCACCTCGTTCCCCGCACCTTTAGCCATTGCCATAGGCATACCATAACATGCCATTCCCTGTGCTGCGCAATCAATCAACGTCAAATCACTGCAACGTCAGCCAGCGCTGAAGTGAAGTTGCCGTGCGTTATGTGCTGCGAAAGTCAAATCTTTGGACAGAGTTATCAAATTTGTCGTGCCTTATGTGCTCTCCAAATTAATGTTCCATCTGAAGCCACTTCCATGAAACTTTTGTCTTTGACTTGGTAAAATTGAATTTATAATCGATAAAACATTTGATATTCCATGACTCATCGTGACTACCAAGGTAGGCTAGTTATTATTCTTTGTATAGATGTATTATGGGTGTATATATTTTATATTGTATCTCTTTTATTTTGTTTTATATTTATTTAAGTTAGAATTTTTTATTTTATATTGTTGTTTACTTATTTTAAGATAATATAAAGTAAGGTCTTGACTTGTCAAAGAAGCACGAGTTTTTTTATCATTCACACAATTTTATTATATCACACATCTTTTTATGCACTTATCACTTATCCTCTTTCTCATTTTCACACCCTTATGCATATGCTCAATTTAAATATTTATTAGTGGCATGCTCACACCTATTCATATAAACATGTTATCCATTGTATTCTTGATCCCTTTTTTTTATTTTTGGACTAGTTCATAGTCGTAGGGTTGTCCTTAAGGTCACAATCTCATCTTGTCATAATTAAAAAAAATTATTTAAAATTGATCAACTTTTCACCCTTATACGTCTTGCCTGGAACCAACTAAACATATTTATTTTGGTGACATAGTGTTATGTTCTTATACTTAAAGGAATTCAATGCATTCGTTCTAATCATTTAATTAAAAAGATATACAATTCTCTCTACACAATTTATTGTTTGTGCTCTCAAAGGAAGATATTTTTATGTTCTCTAAAAGGAAGCTAATGTTATACAAACATTTTGGGAGCATTTCTAAGGCTAAACAATTGATGTTCTCTATATAGTTCAATTTCAAGTTATGATTGATCAAGGCATAATACCCTCATGGCTAAGCCATTTAACATCCCTCTTAAGAAATTCATCAATACAACCAACCGCCGTCATAAACATTAATAACCATAATATCATTCTAAAAAATTTGGGTGTACCCAAAAGGAACACATTTATGAATAGAAGACAAGTTCATGATCTTATACTTGTCTCTAAATTCAAGACTTATCCCAATTTAAATCAAATTATTAATTTTAATTTTTAGATGATTTTTATTAATTATTAGATACATTATTATAAAAAATTATATTTGAAAAATTTAAAAACGTATATTGAAGTATATATTATTTTTTAAAAATCTTACATAAAAAAAATACAATATGTTTATTTTTATTTTTATTACTACTAATTTAAATAAATAATAAAAGTTATTTGTTGCAATACCATAACTTATATCTACTAGCAAATATATAACCTATATATAAAATATTTCGATACACCTTAAAATAGACCAGTGGTCCTATGGTGGAATCGTACTCTAGAATTTTCACGTGTAGCATGAATAATTTAATTGTTCAATTGATTGATTATTTAATCTATCATATTTAAATTTTTATAATTATAATTAATAAATAAATAAAAAATAAAAATTATTATTGATTGTCTACTTAGATTACTTATTTTAATTAAATATTAATGTACTATTATATATCTAAAATTATTTGACAATAATATTAAATTATTTTTTTTCGATGGTGCATCCCGGGGCAACCCAGGACTATCAGGCATAGGTTGTATTATTAATAATGAAGTAGCCTGGGAATGGATTTTGAAAAGAGCCAAGCTCATTAAACCTACTTCAAATAACTTAGTTGAATTAGAAGCATTATTGAAGGAGATTCACAGATAGTCATCAATGCATTACGCAAAAGATCGACCCCTAATTGGGTCCTAAATTCAAAATTAGAAGAAATTCTTAAACTTTTGGAAAAATTAGACACATTTCAATTAATTCACATTTTTAGAGAGCAACATTAAAGCAGACAAACTGGCAAATTTAGGGGCTGATGGTTCAAATTTTACCAAAATAAATAATGTTAAGAAGATATAGCCTTCTCATTTATTAGTGAGCATAATTTTATCAATCTCTATCTTATTTATTTGCCCCTATCGGATCTATCATGTAGCTTAAATTAAGGGTCATCTAGATAAGATGCCTTACTATGCCAAGTTAATATTAAAACTTAGAATTAACATTCACCTAATTAAGAAATCATTCACCTAATTCTATTACCAGTGTATTAATTGGTGAAGTTTAACCTCTACAATTTTCTTGAGGCTTTTCTTTTTGGTTTTTCCCTTCTAGTAGGTTTGGTTCTTTTGGCTTACCGCACTATGGGCTTTTTGACTTCTTGACTCTTCCATAGTGGTATTTTTGCTCATTCTTGTTGTCATAGGTTGATTTAGGCTTTACCTAGAGTTTTTTAACCCCTTTCATTATAATTTCATCAATATTAATCTCCAAGGATTTATAAAAAGGATATGTATCTCGCGGTGTTAACCTTTCTAACAATCTCTTTCTAGCTTGTCTTGTGGTCTTTTTGTGGTGTTTTCAGGACAAAAGCAAGAAAGGGCTCTTAGTCGGCATCGTCTCTCCGCTAAATAAGCCAGTTCATTCTATAGATTTAAATCTTGTATTTATCCTTATAAAGGATCGATTGTACTTATATCATCTCATTAGTAATCTAAGGAACTTTTTGAGATTTCAAAATAAGGGTATGACCTTATGACATTTTATAATTTTAGGACTTATGTCCCGGGCAAGACTGGAGGTTCTCTTCCCCGTTCTTTCCTACCAGTGCCCGTTTGAACGATGGACATGTAAAAGTTATTTTTATTAATAAATATAATACAAGGCTTCGGCCGTTTACCGATAAAAAAAAAATATTAAATTATTTTTTAGTAGAAATGAAAGATATCATCATGTGACAAAATGGATAATTAAATTAAATAAAAGTATTTGATAGATTTTTGTTTATGATTGGAATAATTTAATTTTAGATATGTGGATAACATAACGATACAATTTAATTAGGTAGTTTTCAAAATTTAGTCAGCTCAATATTAGTGATCCTATAAATTTTAGAATAGAGTAGAGGAAAGAAGGCACCATGATAACAAAAAATGCTTCTAGTTTGGTCATGTGATTTTTAACCATACACGTATATGTTAGAAAAAAAATGCTTAATTTGACCATGTTATTTATAACCATATGTATATATGTTACTTCAACATTTGTGTTATTACAATACTAAAGTTAAATAAAATGCTACATGTTAAATTAATGAAATGTCAAGTTGGAGACAACATAAACACATCAAGATGATGAACAACTATAATACAAAAACCAAAACTCAAAGCATCATAATCCTATCGTCATAAGACAAAATCAAATCCTTTGAACAAATACACAAAACCAAGGAAGTAAAATTTGGATGATAAAATAATACAAATAAGTTCTAAAAATCCCTTATAGAGAAGCTCTTGGTCTTGACTTATATTAAACCCCCATCTAATTAGAACCAATCTTATCACTTCAATCAATTTCCTGAAAAGTGTTGACTATGATCCTCCATATAAATATCATCAACACCTGCAAATGTATTGAGTTAGTTATAAAATTCATTTCTAAATTGAAGACTTGGAAATAATTAAATTTGAATACACAATTCCCTTACCATCTCTATTGTGCATTGTGTCACTTGTTATTGTTTGATTGAGATCAATAGAAAAGGGTAACATATGATCTTGGTTGTTGTATTGATCATTTGATACTGCGAAAACATTCACATTTAACAAAACAACATATATGAAAATAATTCATATATTAAAGACTCAAAACTTAACTTATGCATTAAAGACAAAAAAATTACGAAAATACATTTCATTATTTTATTACCATTCATAACATACAAACTAAAGACTCAAAACTGATTGATTGTTACTTTGTAATTTCATTACCATTTCTAGTTTGGATTGTATTTTCATGAAAAAAACTCCCCTCGACTTCATCATTTTCATCAACCAATGGAGTAACATCATCTGTAATTTAATAAAAATTAATGTAGTTATTTTTTAAAAAAGCCATGATAATCATTATAAATAATTTACCATATATAACTTATATTTCACCTGTCACCATTTGGTTTAGATCAATGGAGAAAGGTAATCGACGTCGTCGACTATTTTCTTGATCATTTTGACCTACAAAATGACATATGTAAATATCATATATACATGAGAGGAGGATTTATTGTTAGATAAATTACTAGAATACTTTTGAATAAATGTACTTACCTTTATGCATGATAACATCTCTTTGTTGTTGTATTTTTATGCCTGATCGATTAATGACCTTTTTCTTTTTCTTTCTAGATCCTATTAAGGGGAATTGGAAATTTTCATGTTCTTGAGCTCTTCCATTTGAGTTTTGAGATATGACTTTACGCTTTTGATGAGAAAAATGACATTTATGCCTTTTAGTTGGACTAAACCATGGTGATAATTGTCTCAAAGACATGTTCTCTGAGCCAAGGATGGATTTGAATTTGGAAGATGAAGAAAAAGTTGCATGCATGTCTTTCTGAAATCTCCCAACACACTGACTAAGCATGATTTTTTCATCTTCTGTAGTTGGTAAATTTTGAAGCACTGAAATCATGTAGTCAATTGAATTTTGAAAGTCATCATTGGAAGTATTAGATGATTTCCAACCATCTGTGATGGATATAACAATGACTAAGTTAAAAAAAAAAAATTAAAATCTAATGCTTCATTATAAAATGATGGTTTTGAAAATTACCAGTACTTTGAGCTTGACTAATGACAACCCCAAGCACATCTTGATCTCTTGAAGGTATGAAACCATCTATAATTGAAATAATAATTAGTTAGGTTCAAAACTATAAAATTAATTAATATTTGATTGTAAAAATATTAACATTACCAATGGTATCATTTTCATGACAAGAACTCCCTCTAACTTCATCATTTTCATGAGCCAATGAAATAACACCATCTGTAATTTAATAAAATTAATTTAGTTAGTTTTGATTTAAAACATAATAATCATTGCAAATAATTATTGAACTTAAATCACAAATTAAACTTACCACCAATTTCATCTTGCTGGTTTATTTTGTTTCTCTTTAGGAGATCTAAAATCTTCAACACATGTTTGCAGGTGTTTCCTCTTTTTGCCCACTGACAATCACAAACATGGAAATCTGATCCAAATTTCCTAACGTGGTACCTTACTTTATATTATCTTAAAATAAAGTAAAGAACAATATAAAATAAAAAATTCTAACTTAAATAAATATAAAACAAAATAAAAGAGACACAATATAAAATATATACACCCATAATACATCTATACAAAGAATAATAACTAGCCTACCTTGGTAGTCACGATGAGTCATGGAATATCAAATGTTTTATCGATTATAAATTCAATTTTACCAAGTCAAAGACAAAAGTTTCGTGGAAGTGGCTTCAGATGGAACATTAATTTGGAGAGCACATAAGGCACGGCAAATTTGATAACTCTGTCCAAAGATTTGACTTTCGCAGCACATAACGCACGGCAACTTCACTTCGGCGCTGGCTGACGTTGCAGTGATTTGACGTTGATTGACTGCGCAACACAGGGAATGGCATGTTATGGTATGCCTATGGCAATGGCTAAAGGTGCGGGGAACGAGGTGCAAATATTCGTACTTTTAGCCATTGCCTCAGATTTCTTCCTTTTTTTTGTACTGGACAATTGAAGTTTGTTAGATGTAGCGCAGGAACTCCTGTTTAATTTTTTGGAATATAACTATAGATGGTCTTGTCAAATGACGTGTTCTTAAGCATTGATGGAGACAAGTAATTAAGACATCTACGCCCAAGTAATCGAAAGTCAGCTTAAAAAATGGTTAAATTAAATGAACTTATTACCTATCACCCAAACATTGTTGTTAATGTTTTTTTTTATCATAGATGAAAAATTCAGGCATGAGGAGCTTAATTCCAATGGGCATTATTGCCCACAATAAATATCCTATTAGCTAATAAATGGTTATGATCCTATTTTTTCTAACACTAGCACTTGTATCTTTGAAGGGTCTAAGGGTTATGTCAATAGTGCTATATATATTCATTATTATTTTGTACATGCAAAATAGGTGCATTTTGTTTCTATTGACAGCTAATTTAGATGAGATTATTTTGTTTTCCATTTCAATATATATGAATTCTTCCCGCATTTTAGCGTACCTATAATCATAGGTGAATGCAAGCTGGATACGAAGACTATCTAGAGATTTCACTCTTGATATAGTTGTAAACATAATTCCTTGTCTCTCTATTTTACCAATGTCAATTGTTTCTTTTTGTAGCGTGAGCCCCTATGATTTATGTATAGTAATAGCCCATGACATGGTAAGTGGGAGTTGTCTTCGACTACCTAATGTGACAAGCACAATTGGTACAGCCTTTGGATCTTGTTTGTTCCATGATGACCCACAATAATTATTAAAACGTATGACAACATACATAGGCACACTTAGTGGCTTATAGCCTGACCCATAAATAATGTCAATCACCTCACCGAGAGCTTCATTCACAAATCTTATCTCTATCCATATATTCATCGTAAGCATAATGCGTTGTCCCCTGTAAAGGAGTACATGTTTTTCTAATTGTTCATCATCCACTATATTATTGTTTCTGTTTGTAGAATTCATTGATGTGCTTGTTGCAATTAGTTAATTTAATGATTTCAACATATTCTTATTGTGTAGCTTTACTGAATCATTTGTAGCGAATAGATGCATAGCACCGTCAAATTCTTTATTTTCGGATGTTGTAAGGTGTATGTCTATACGGGTCATTAGTATCTTCCAATCATCTTCTATTAGGGTTGTGTCTTAGATATTTTGCAATATTTTATGGAATTCTGCTTGTGTACTACTCTCACATGCTTGTCGAAACATCATTTGTAGAGTAAGAATAATTGTAAATTGGTCCCACAATAACTTTACATTAGAGTGTCATGTGTAGATTAATTTATCCATAACAGGTGGCAGTTGTGCTAGACACACGTCTCTATCCCTTCATTATCTATGACATCAAAACTAAATACCTGGCCATGCCCACTCTATTTTTGAAACTGGTGCATCTCCTTTTTTATAGTTACACAAACTTTTATATGCCATCTCGGCTGGTATGGGTTCAAGCTTTTAATAGGCCCATCAATTTGGTAGACACTATTTTAGTTGATTTAGTTGTTTGTACTCCAAAAATAATTTTTTTTTGAGGTGTATCACTAATCATGTTGGTGTTTCCTATTTCTATTTGTGAAGATTGTGACTTTGTGGTATCTTGTGATTTTCCATCTACGCATCATGCATCTAAAGATTTTGGATTCCCAAGTATCATGTGTTATGCATGAAGAATCTCTAGCCCCATAATTATAATCCACCTACATATTTATAGTGCAAGCACTTGTGAGACATACATTTTCCACACATTGAAGAAGAGTATAGAAATCTTTTTAAAATGTGTTAGAGTGTGTCACTCACCATACTTTTCTTATTTTGGAGTAATTGTATTATTTTAAGCGTATCACTATCATTATCATGATATTTTGGTTTGTTACATAATGGTTGTACTTTGTTGGCAATGTCGCTATATGTTTGTAAGCACCATCAGATATCTCTAGTTTATAACGTAGAGAATGTTCAGTACTACATCCAAATTTTTGTATGGAGAATACTTGTACTTGGGGATCAAGGCCCGCATTACCATCATACATGATTTTCACTGCATTTACAGTCAATACTTCCATGGTTATAAGTTTTTAATATATCTTCAAAATATCTACAAGCCAACTTTAATTACTAACTAAGGAATGCAATATCCTATCTAACAATTTGGGACTTAGAAAAGTATATAGGGTAAGATGATATACATTTATACTTATTTGAATGTAAACAAATCTAAGTTCAACTAAGGGTATGACACATTCCATTTGTTAGAGTGTAGAGGATTCAATTGATACAAAATGCCAAATGTGATTTATATTCTACAATTAAAGGCATGTACAATGTTAACATTACATCAAAGACACGAACAATAGGTAGGCTATGCCCAAGGAGTAGCTAATGATGGTAACAATATCAACTCTGAGTGCCTACAGTATGCATGTCGTGCTAGGTTACTTGGTATGTTTGTTTGATAGTAGACCATACATAGAGCTATAGCATTATATAAAAATAACTAGGATAAGTTGCTTCATGGTTTTCAAAAATTCCACACTCGGTACAAGAAGTTACAAAATGAGCACTTGAGATCACTCACATTGTTAACTCCATAGAGCCTTGCATACTGTGACTCTTTGCGATGTCATAATATGCATCTAACACAGTACAAGCTAGGTGATATTTGTTTTTAACATCACACACCAATTCAATTGCATGGTCTTCCATACGATCAATATGTTGACACAAATGTCTTAGTTGTTCAACAATATTATTATAATTTTGTATAATATGGGTGGAAAGGTTGTCAATACTCCCTTCAACAAAGGGAGGAGATTCCACTGAAATGGAACCAATCAAAGACTTGGGTGGTGAATTATGATTCAAAAATATTTCTAAATTCTCAGGTGGATTGTCTGGGATGGTGACTACATCTTCAAAGTCTTGGTGATGTGCCATAATATTTCTTGACATCATAATAATCAATGGCAACGATTGATATACTAATATAAAAGCAAAAAGGGATGTTAAAGTTAAGGATATAATATAATGAAAGTCATTCATAATTTATATAATACGTCGATAAGCAATTTTATTCTTTCTTAATTTGTATAATAATTCAATTACAACAATAATAGAAATGTATAGGGACATTAAGAGCCAAAATATTGTAGTAAGATGGAAAATGATTTTTTTTTAAACAATGCTTGCATAGTCACAATAAGATAAATTTAGTGTTATGATATTGTCTAAATCTATATTTTAGCTATTTTGTTATTTTTTTAATGTTTCAAAGTACATTCCAACTCTAAGAATCTCATAGTTAATGTGACCTAAAATAATAATAAAATATTACTATATAAATTTTAAAAATATACTTGTAACATCTCTTAAATTCTATTATACACTTCGTGTAATGCCATTCATGTGATACTAAATTGATTGTCATATTTTTTGTTAGCCCACATTAATGTCTTCTCATATGTTTAAGAATTTTCAAAAATCTATTATAAATTCATGAAATAAATTAAATCATAGCTCAATATATTAAGAAAAGGTACAAAAGAGTCAAGATGTGAAAGTAGAAAAAAATGTTCCATCGAACCATCATGTAATATCTTTAGGCAATACTATATAATAATTGTCATATTATTATATTTTTAGCTCAAATCATTAGTTATTGAAGTCTCATTTAAGACTTATTCTAACTTTGAAATAAATTTTAATAATAATTTAATATATTAATATTATAGAGGGCCTATCCAATTCCTTAGCCTAAAAAAATTAATGTATTAATAAATATCTCTTTTTGAATCATTGATAAATGAAACTTGACAACCATTACCTCTAATGGAACTTCACTACAACCCTAGGCTTTTTAACAATGCAAACTTTTGGAAAAATAAAAACTTGCATTTTATTGAACCCTATTGTCATATTATTATTTTTTTAGCTTACTTTAATTTCATTCCAATACATTAATGAACAAATGACAACATCGCTTTAATGTCTTCTCCTATATTGAAGACTCATCTAGAACTTATTCTAATGATATTATTTTGATAATAACTTAGTATATTAATATTATACAGGCCTATCCACTCTTTTGTCTAAAAATATCTAATATAGTAATATATGCAATAAATTATATGGTAATAATCTAATAGTAACTTATATAATTCAGTAGTAATGATATTTATTAAATACAACATGTTGAGGATCTCTTCAAAAGATCAATTGAAGAATTTTTTGTAACCTCAATGAATTGTCATATTATTTCAACAATATACAATAGTATAATACTATGAGATAAATGTAAAAATTTAAAATATAATTCAATTTTTCATTGACTATTTTTCAATTGAGCAAATAAAAAATTATATGTATTTTAAATCACATTAAATAAAAAATAGAATATGTAATTTTTGGTGATTATTTTACCTTTTCATGATTATCCATGAATCAATCAAAATAAAATAGATGCAATGAATGCATAAATAGTCTTACTCATCATAAAATCCAATAAATTGAAAAACATAATTTCTATTATAGAACTATAACCTTTGACAAGATTTAACAAACTAAAAAATATAAATTTATTAAAAACAAATAAGTTCCACATTATCAATTTCTCAAATTTGGAAACACCACCATTTCGAAGGAATGTTAAAAATAGTGTAGTTTATCTATAGTTCCTAGTGAAGAATGGTTGGATGAACTATATATATTGTTGTGATAACTCCATGCTAGTGTGATGATCCAACGGTCTTTAGCTATTCATCCAAAGGAGCCCACCTAGGATGGTAAGATTTATCTTTCTCTAGACTTGCCTATGCAATAATACTATAGTTGTAGACAAATTAAAATACATACAATGGATTTGATAACGCCATGTACAACAACTACAAATGCTTTGTAAAATGTTAATGTTGGGACCCATTTATAAAATACCTAGAAGCTCCTACTTCAAATATTTTTTAGATTTAGGTCTTACACTTCGTTAAATGTTTATTTCTCTTTAGAATATAATTCACATCTTAAAAACATAAGGAAAAAATATACGAAGAGATCATTGTGATCCAATAACAAACCACAAAATATGCATTTCGATCCTCCCAGTAGCCATGCTCAATCTATTAGTTGTTAGCCAATCAATATTCCTAATATGGAAAAATATATACGATGAAATCAAACTACTTTTAGAATGCATACATTTTCAAGTGCAGCAAGAGAGGATCTGAACCAAGTAAGATGCATAGGAGAAATGAGCAAAGAGTAGATTGGAGATACTTAGCTCTTCAAGTGGTGCACATGAATGTTGGTGTGAGTCACCATAGAGGCTGCATAAATCTCACAATGGTATGCCCATGTTACATCTTCTACCATTTTTTCATAGTATTCTTTGAAAATCATTTCATCTTTTTGAGAAAAGAAAAGCTAAAAGTTTGAGCTATGCTCTATAATGTAGTCTACCACCATACCACGATACTTTGAGTGCTAGTTTTGGTCACCTTAAAGATGATCTTCTAGGGCTCTAAAGAAACAGTTTCCATCTGGTGGCAGTTGCACCATTCTCATCTTCCATCCATTCCTCTGATCCTCAATTTCTTCTTGGATCTCCTCCTCATTTTATTCTTCATCTAGCAGGGCACTTAATTGAGATTCTCTCTCTCTCTTTCTCTCTCTCTCTCTCTCTCTCTCTCTAGACCTGTATGCATATATCTATTTATATCTCTATTTCTATTTGTTGGAAAGTTATCTATACTAAAGTATATGACTAGACATAGTGTTTTCATTATGGAAACAAAGTCATATAGCAGTTTGGAGTCAGCGCACTTAGTGTAAAGATCAGAATTCAGTTAAGTGTTGAAGACTGGATAGTATACAGAGTTCCTGCAGCTCAGAGCATCAGCGCACGTGTGTACGGATGAATTATGGTATGCAACCTGAAATTTAAGCTTGTTATACTATACTTATGCTTATTCTATGAGTGCATAAGTAGATATGCAAAGATATGAAAGTTACAGTCAGTTGAAGTTGCACAGCCAGTGTGTGCCAGCAAAAAACAAAGCTTGGAGCCGATAGTTAGCATTTTGGTTTGCAATTGTAATGTAATATTGTAAAGGCCATGCACCTATTATATTTAGGTTGCCGACATGTTTATATGTATAATTGTAAGAACGCTTAAGCCAATTCATTTGGAAGCATTGTTTGTAATTAGTTATAGGGCCGACCTATTTATGTATTTTGTATGAGCGCATAAATATAAGATGCACCCATTGTATTCAGTATGGAAGTGAAAATAGAGTTGTGATAAGCAGAGCAGAGGTATGTGAAGATAGCATAAGATGTATTAAAGCTTTGCTAGAGGTCAAAGCATCAGTGCACCAAAGGAATTGATCTGACAAGCAGTGTCACAGTGATAGTTCACCAGCAGATATAGTGTGTATTTAAATTCAGAAGGTTGGAGCCTTCACCATTTGAGCAGTGAGCTCTAGGATAGTGAGTCCACTCCCCTAACAAGGATCATTGTAAAAGACTCCTAATAGGGTCTGACCCTTAACAAGGTCTACTGTACTTAAAGCATTGTAAAGCTACTCCTAACAGGGTAAAGGGTCTTCTAACAAGGATCACAAAACACTAGTGCAGAATATTAGTGGATATCAAGTCCCACCGAGGTTTTTACCTATTTGGGTTTCCCCGTAACCATATTGGTGTCATATGTTGATTTCATGTTTCATGTTTATGTGAATGTTTAATTCAATTCTTAAGCATTTATGTTCTGCATAAAGATTAAAGTAAAAATTTAAATTGCAGTGAACACTGATTCACCACCCCCCCCCCCCCCCCCCCCTCTCAGTGTTCCCATTCCTAACACTATTTATCCATATTTCCTCTTCGATATATCTCTTTGTCTCTATCTCGCTATTTCTTTGTGTATTGTGTTTGTGTGATAAATGATTTCAAGGAGTTATTTAAAAACTCGTGTAATATGTGAAATCCCAAATAAAAATAATAAATAATATAACTACTTCATAATTTCACCTCTTCAATCCTTCATGATTTTGTATGAGATAGTGGGATCATACTGTCTTTCTCATTTCACTCTAGGCTTTTCAGATGTCAATAGCCCACCCACACAAAAATTCAATAATGAGGTGAGTTTAAGAGTTACTATATAAGACATGTATAGGAGTGCACTTATGGACATGATGAGCACTTAAAATTTATTATAAAATATTATGGTATGTACTATAAAGAGATTACTCCCTTACATCACTATATGTTACAAGATAAATTTATACGGCTTTATCTTTAAAAAATGAGGATAAACCTTAAAATTGTGAGATGGTAAAATTTAATGCAAAAGGACATCATTGGGGAAAAATTTTAGAACTCATTTTGTATACTATCCACTTAAAACCTAAGGAAGTTAATCAAATTGGATCCTTAAATTTGAGTTGTGTAAAAATTCTAAGTGTTATCAAGCGTACTTTCACATTAACGTACTTGAAAAAGTGGCACATTTGATTTAGTTGTATGAGTTTGCAGATCATGCATGCAAGGTGGGATAAATTATAATGCACTCTAAATATGTATGTCACCTATGTAAAGTGGGATAAGTATAAATATTGATAATGAAATTTGCATAAATTAATGGTCACAATTACTATAGTCGTTTCCCTTCTTTTCCATCACTTTATGTGGGTGTTGAAGAGCCCATTCAAAATGAAAGATATATTTTAGAAAGAAATAGAAAATTGCACCTAATTTTTTACCATGAACAATATTCTATAACTTTAATTTTTTTTCAGATTTTAAATATATTTAGATTTCCTCGCAAACATGCTTGGTCAAGGGAGAGACATTAAGAGCACAAGTGCGCTCAAACAAAATCCTTCTACGTGGACTTCCTTCTAATAGGCAGTTTATGCATTAATAGTCAAGCATCTACCAAAGGATCAATGATGGAAATTATTTCATTTTAAATCTAGTTTGTCAGAGTAAAATAGAAAACTAATGTCACAATTTATAAAGCCCTCATAATTGTAAACATTAGTTTTTTCAATTTTCTTTATGAAGTATTAAATGAAAGGACCATAATATAATTAAATGTGACAATTTATAATTTTCTTAAAAATAATATAAATTCTATTTACACACATTTGGCTTATTCAAATAATTTAAATAAAAATTAATAATGACAACAATATATCTCCTGAACAATGTCTCATTTCCATTCACTTTTCATTATAAAACACTTAATAAACTAATTAAATTTCAATAATAAATTTATTAAATCTATTAAGTTTTCACAATCCATACGTATGATATATTAGTTTCTGGATTCGATTGTGTAGAGTTTTTTCCATCAAAATCGAATCCAGAAACTAATATATCAAATATATTTAATTTTCAATTTTTTAATTTTTTAAATAACTACTATATAAAAAAATTATTATAATTTCAACTATTTTGAATAAAAGATATTAATATTAATGACAACATTATGTGTCCTGAACTTCTTCATAAGGTTCTATTTTCATCCACTTGTAATTATAAAGCACTTAATAAACTAATTAGATTTCATCATTGTATTAAACTTCAAATAGTTAAATTCATCTAAAATATTATAATTTAACTAATTTAAATCAATGTATTAAACTTTAATAAATATTATAATTTTTCAAAACAGGAGTGCAATACCTAGAATTTCAAACTGCTTTTTCTCAAAATTTATGTGCATGGGGGGAATTGGACTGCGTTATTGGGGTTGTTTATATAATAATTTTGTTTGAAGAGAATGACTCCAATACCGCTCCATACATTAACATGCCATGCTTGCCCTTTCATATTCTCGATGACTTTAGCAGTGGGATTAACTGGCAAAATAGTTTTTATCCAGACTGCCTTTTCCAAAAGCTCCCTTACCATATACATCGCCAAACAAGAGAAAAAAATTACCAGGTTCCTTTGTTCAACGCAATGAGTTTCATGTATTGTGATCAGACAATACACGAATGTGGAGTGGCTGGTGCCTTTATCGCACGTTTTCTCAGCACCGCTTCCACCATTCGCAGCGTAAGACTGTCGGATTGTCTTAAAATTCTGACGGGCATCTCCTAAGGAGAAAGTCTATCGGCTTAAAAATTTAATGAGAGGGATTATGTATATAGATGGTGATGTGATAAAATGTTTTTTCACTTTCTTATGATCAACATGGAAATAGTATTTTTTGTAGGCAAAAAGATGTTTTCAGGTGAGACAGATATACCAATGATTTGTAGACTTGCAATTTGAAGGAAAATATGACAACTTTTCAATATGTATTTAGGATTTTTTTTAAATTAAAAATAATATAACAAGGGTGTTGTTGTTTTACAAAATTAATTAGAGGGCCTATAGTAAGCCGAAAAGATAGTAGGAGCACATTAGCAACACATTAATAGCTGACTATGAAATGTAAAACCCATCAAAACATAACTATTAACAATATCAACAAATAAAAACTATAGCCTCTAAAACTAATGTCCAGCCAACCATCTAATCTAAATTGATCTAGTGAAAAGGCTCCATAGGACCATTGACAATATTATTAACAACTAATCTACTAGAAGCTTTAGAACCATAAACAGTAACTACTTTAAATTTCTTATCATAATCCCAATTGTGGGCATTAATAGAAAAAACATAGAAAACATAGGGGACCCCATCCTAAATGCGCTCCTTTGAATCTGCACCTGACTTTTGCAACACATTTGACCAGTCCTTAGTAAGTAACTCGAAAAATTCCTTGTAGTTTCCATCCTTTCTATCATCTGTGTACAAAATATTCTTCTTCCTAAGACATAAAAGGGGTTTGAGCTGATATGCATTGATCGTAGGCTGAATCTGAAGATGCTAGTCATTTTCACATTCGACCTTTCCCTATTAAGTGGCAAAGTCATGCTCAAAGTCAATACCAATAATCTAAAATTTTAGTTCCCATTACCATCAGCCTCTAACTTTCTCTCTCCCATTAGGATAGTTTTCACATTGTGAGGAATAAATTCCATGTTTCTCCAACATCTAAGCCCTTCTAAGTGTAACCCATTGTTGCCATTACATCTGCAGCTTTATGTCCTTCCCTATAGGAATGACTAATAACCAAAAAGTCTAGGTCGACTAAAACTTTTCTTATATCCCAAATGAAACTCTTAATTGACTAATTGGTTTCAATAAGCCCTTTAGCAACATTCAATACTATAAGTTTAGAATCCCCCTATATTGGGGAACCAAATTTTCTCTCTCCATTGGAGTCAAGGCTCTTGCTATAGAGAGGATTCTAAAATTACAGTGGATGCTGCTAAAGGGATTATTGAAACCAATTGGTTAATTGAGAATATCATGGGGGGTATAAGAAAACTTTTACTTGGCTTGGACTTTTTGTTATTACTCATTCCTATAGGGAAGCTAATGAAGTTGTGGATGCAATGGCAGCAATGGGGTTATACTTAGAAGGGATTAGATTTTGGATAAACATGGACTTTCTTCCTCACAACGTGGAAACTATCATAAAGGAAGAGAGAAAGTTGGAGGTTGATCGTAATGGGAACTACAATTTCAGTTTGTTGGTACATCCTATTGAGCATGGATTTGTCGCTTAAAAAGGAAAGGTTAGACGTGAAAATTAGGATGTTAAATTATAAGTAATATTTTAAATATATAATTTGAGTATGTATATCAATTAATCTAGGTTAATTATATTTCTATGAGTATCTATTAATATAAAAATAAAGTGGTTAACTTGTATATTTTAAACTATGAAATTTGAAGGATATAATGTTATCATAAAATCATAAATATAGAATTAAGATTCATTTATAAATTGAGAAGTTAAGCATTGAAAATCAAGATATTATGTATTTTAAATCTATAGAAAGCATAATCTAAAATTAAATATTTTAATATAAGATACATTTTATGAAGGGATATCATTTAGTTATTTTTGTAATACAGGGCTCTTAATCTTCGCATCAATATGTCAATCCAGCATATATATTTTGGTTTTTGTCTCATACTGATGCGAAGATTATGCTTTCTATAGATTTAAAATACAAAATTGGCATACTGATGCGAAGATTATATGGTAGATTTAAAATTAAATCCACTGATGCTTCGATGGCGCATGATATATTTTGGTTTTTGTCTCAGTTGGGTTGGGTGGTGTTAGTAAATCTTTGTATATCCGCCTTCGGAGGATGGTTTTTTGTTTGCTCGCCCTTCATTTGTAGCCTTTGGGTATGGGGCTCTTTTGTATGTAAGCCTATGGGCTAGGGGTCTAAGATCTTGTTATTTTGTTCGTTCTTAGAATGTAAGCCGTTTCAGCAATCTCGGTGTTGGTGGCAAGATCCCATTTGGTAATGTTGTAAATTTGTAAATATTGGTTGCGAAGGGAGGTTTTCTTCCTACTTCTTTCCTCCTGGAGCACCACTGAAGTAGTTATATATTAATAAAAATTGATGGCTTTGTCCATTTTTGCCAAAAAAAAAATTAATTAATTAATTCCCAAGGTTTTGGGAAGAAATTTTGTAAGACTGGTTGCTGGGGTAAACTACAAAGTGGTTGCCTCCACTATACCGCTAGTGGTTTTGCAATTGTTTGTGGATGATACCATCATGTTTGGTACAAATTTAGTGGTGGAAGCAAGAGAATGAAAATGATTCCCTAAATAATATGCAAAAATCTTAGATAACATATTTATTATGATAAAAGTAGTATTTAGTTCTTTAATACCACAGATAGGCTACAAAACAAAATTAAATCTATCCTGGACTATCAATTATTGTTCTTCCTAGAATATATCTAGTGTCACCTCTTACTATTAAAGAGGTATCTAATAGCTTTTGTAGTTCAAGCTTAGAAATAATTCAAAGAAAACTAGTGGGATGGAAAGGTAAACTACTTTTCTATATGAGGAAATTGTCACCCCTAGTGGCTTCCTTACAAGGGATCCATGTCTACAATTGAAAAGAATTCAGAAAACCTTCTTATGGACATGAATTGAAGAGAAAAGATGAATAGCACTTGTTAAATAGGATAATATTTGTTAACCAAAGAATATGGAAGAGTTGGGAATAAGAAAAAAATCATTTCTTAACAAAGCCCTTATGGAAAAAATTGGCTGGAAATTAGCTCTCCATAATGTGGATCACTATGTAATATTATGGCCGCCAATGTTTAAAAAATGAGAAGTTTTATAGGGTTCTTGTTACCAGGGATTCCCTACTAGTTCTAAGATATGAAATAACATCCTCAAATGCATTAATATTATTCATATTGGTCTCAAATGGTAGATTGGAGATGGTTGTAAGATATGCTTTTCAAAATATACTTAGCTATAGGATAAGTCATTAGCTTTGCACCAACATTCATGGATATTTATGGGACTTCCAAGAGATTTTTTGGGCAATGGGTGGTGGACTATCTATACTAATCTAGCTCTTGGAATAATATCTCATTGTGTTTCCATAACTAGCTATATATGCTCAATTTTGTTGAACCTTTGGAATTTGGTCAGTGGTATTTTTCATTGATGTCAATAAGGCATACATGTCAGATCTCTTAGATAGTTGTATTGTTGGTACACAAGATGCAGTTTAATGGTCATTTGCAAGTTGATATGATATGGTTATCTCAATTGTAATGTTGACACACAAAATACAGTTCTAATGGTCATTTATAAAGTGATTTGATATGTTTAACATCTTATTCAATGTCTACATGCATTGGTTAAATCACATTTAATTCATTTGCCAAAGTTTTATTGATTAACACTTAATGTTGGAAAACAAAAATAGTTATATTGTTTCAATAATTAGTTTCGTTCAATTTGAATTTTGATAGGTCAAATGATTTGTTAGACAAAAATAATTATACCTTTTTGGAAAGGGCATTGAATCATCTAAAGTGGGTCAGAGTTATTTTCTTGGTAACATGTGCAAGAAGAGAACAATGCTATCGAACACAAACAGTTAAAAATGCTTATGACAATTTTAACAAATTTGGTAGTTTTTGGTCTACTTGTAGTATGAAGCATGTAATAGAATCTAAATTAGAGACCAACCACATTTATAAGTAGAGGAAACAATCATCTAAAAGGCGGTACATGCGGCTAGGATGAAATTTGCAAAATCTGGGTGGAAGAAGTGCAAGGCTTTTTGTAAGCAACAAGGATGTTGTGTCTCCATGCTCTTCCACAACCCCTGCAAGAAGAAGTGCAAGGATTTTTTTAAACAACAAGGATGTTGTGTCTCTTGTTTCAATTGTTAATTTAGAATCCTCTGAATCTATGGAGAGATCCTCTTTTGAGGCAAATGTTCAAGAAAATGCAGACAGTGATACTGTGTTCCATAATCAGAATTTAGAAGCAGAAGTTAACCCTAGTGTCAACTATATACTCATTGATACTGATGAAGATTCTGAAGAGGCCAAGGAGTTTGTTGATAACTTTTCTAGGAAAAATATTCATGATGATTCAGAAGATTCCCCTTATGATGAGTTCCCTGAATTTGGTAAGGATATTGTTGAAGAGGTGGCATAAAAAATTGACGAGGATGGGTTAGATACACTGGCTAGGGCACCAACCAGATCTTATCAAGGGGACAATGTAGTAACAACCCTTGTTGTGTGGAAAGGAAAATCCTCCACATAGGGAAAACATAGTAAAAACCCCTTAGCTGGCACCTGGATGGACCGATATTTTCAATCAGGAACCCATGCCACCTTTGGACTTATCTACACCCCTGACTATAGGGTTAAATTTATATCAACAGTTGTTATGGGAAAGAGCACAGTGAAGATAGAGAAGAAAAAATTGAAACGTATTATTGATGAGAAAGCTCTTTAATTAGAACAGAAAATAGATCAGATTGAGGTTTTGAAGAGAAGGATTGATCAGATAATAGAGTTGATTCCAGAAGTCATGGCATGCAGATCACCGTCTCCAGTGTATGCTCTATTCCTTAAGGAACATTTCATTAATTTCAAATTGACAAGAATTGTGGAAGGGCTAAATCCATCTGTTTCAACACCTCATGAGTTTTATGATGCATTTCAATCAACTCCAATTTCCTTAAAGAATTTATTGTGTGAATTATATTTGCATAACTTGGTTGTGCAGATGATAGGGATTGGAATTCACTCCTTTATGTAGGAGTTGTTCAACTAAGAGCAGTAATGTCTTGGATGCAAAATGAGATAACCAGGGAGCATCAAGCTTCACCTTATAGGAATAGTGAGATGACAACTCCCTTGCTCATGAGACCTGAGGTTCAACATTCCAGGAAAATATTTCTTTATTGGCTTTCTGTTACAGTGAACC